>JAANDG010000153.1:0-264542 GCA_036852015.1 Pelodera strongyloides | reverse complement strand
TTTGATCGCCAATTACTGGGTCATTCGATCAATTAGCCATTATTATTGATTTTTAATTACCTTTCTGTTCTTGCTCTCTGAATTTATGGTAATTAACATTATTTCTCAAGCTTGAACTTGTAGTATTCGCTTTACAAGTACATCATATACATATTTTCACTTGTTGTTTTTATTTAATTTCAAAGTGAATATCCCGAATTCCGACGTACTGTATAGACTATAGAATGTTTTATGGAAATTTTCACACTTTATTTGTATTCACATTTTGTCAATAAACTAGCGTTGAGCCATCGTACTATTAGTTTTGTTCGTATAAATTTAAAATATCTTTTTTTTATCACTGCCAGATCTTTTGCATACAATTTGGGTAATTTGATCTGAGTATTTGTTACTTCTCTTTATTTCTGGTTCTCTCTATTCTTCACTGATATTTCCCAGATAAATAACACTATTCCTCTAAATCTGTGTCTCTCATCCTCTAACATCTGGTATTCAAATTGCTACAATGTGGATGTGGCCCAGGCCCTTGTCGCATACAATTAATAAGTTTCGAATTTGTCCCCGATCTTTTTGTAGCATGCTTTAGTTGTAGTTTGTAGTTTTGGCCATTTTTTATTTTGATTAAAAAATCATCTAGATAAATGGATTTAGTTATTAAATACAATTTAGTTGAAAGTATAAATATATATACACATACCTTCATTATCTTACAGTACAGTTCAAGCTGTGTATATTCTATTCGCTTAGTATCAATACAGAATTTTTACAGTTCACATTTCAAATTGACATATTGACAAGAGATAAAAAAAGGCAAGGAACTAAGGAAGTTATTATCTTCGACCAGACCCTAAATCTTAGTTACACTCGGTGTAAATTCTATCCAACAAGTGATTCTTTTTGATGTGGGGTCCATTAACTCTCCCAGTTCTTTTTCTATTTTTTTCCTTATGAAACCACCCATTTGTCAGAACATAACCCGTGTTTTTGTGTTTTGGAACTGACAACGATAATGGGAACATTGATTTATTAGAGAAGTAAATAATCGACTGTGCTCGAATCCAAAGTATATTTCATTTCTAGGTTTAGGAACTTTGCCATCTTCTCTGCTCAATATTTTTTATCCCTTCTGATTCTGATAGAAATTCCACTATTATTAACGAGCAAATAATTTATAATTAGAATATTTAGGGAAAGGTGCTAGAAAACTACTAGAGACGGTTGAGGGAGAGAGAGAGAGAGCTATAAATAAAGCAAATAAAAAATATTGAATAGTAGATACAATTCGCGCCAAATGTTCCATCGTTGTCGAATCTGCAATAATAATAAATGTTGAAGAATTCTGGCTTATTGAAAAATAAGCAATCCAAAGGATTAAGAAAAAGTAAATCTTTTCTTGGAAGTTGTGTAGTGGGGGCGAAGTGCAAACTATGGCAGGATATATTAGGGGATCCGAGTTTAATAATTAGAAAATTGGGTTCTAGTTTCTCTTGCTGACTGGAATCCTTTAGAATTGCACAGTGAATACCTGGACAGCCGTTCGGTGGTCGTTTATTTGATGGCTTTATACCGTTCACTTTTGCAACATTCACAACACACCAATCTGGGAATTCAAGCAACTCAGGTTTGATGAAATAGAACATGTATTTAATTCTTATTTCCCCTTTTATAGTTTATTTTTTATTGAAAATTTAAACCACAATTTAAACTCTTTTCCACAAATTCCCAAATATTTTCTAATATTTTCATTTCTAAATATCACTAATTTTCATTAATTCATCGAAATTTCCATTAGCTCATTTTTTAATTACATTTTTTTTCGTTTTGTTCGTTGTTGTGCTTTTAGCCACAAACGAATATTAATTTTAATATTATATTATATTTTTAGGCTCCCCTACAAGGGCCACCAACTCAGGCTCCCCAGCCAATAGTTCCGCAACAACAGGTAGATCAACAAGTTTTTAGTATTATTAAATTTAAAAAAATGCTTTTTGGTACGTTGCATATTCATAAGCTTCAGAAGGTTCCTGCTATGTAAATTAGCAAATTTTCCTGAATCTGCACACAAAGTATACGGTATTCTATTTGTCTATTTAATAATCCATAAAATACGTTGTCGGATGTTATATGTTAAGACCACAGGTTTATAGTTATAGATATCTGTTTTGACGAGGAAGAAATTATGAATAAGTAACAATTCCGTTACTTGTCTCATATATTTAATCCTTGAAACATTTTGAATTTAGCAAACAATTATAATTATACTTTTCCATAAATATACAATACTGTAGGTCCTCGAAAATTCGCCACCGTGTGTTGCACGTCACGAACATCAACAACGTGTACATATCCTTTTAGTATAATTGTTTCGTAATATTTTTATGAGATTTTGAGAGAATGTAACATTGCTGTTGTTAAAACTTTTGTATAAGGTTTGTCTAATTCGTTATTGTTTACCATTTCTATAAATACAAATCACAAACTTTCACCTCAGGGTTAAAGGGTCAGGCCCACCCTCCTGAAAATGGCTCAAAATGAAAATAGGTACAAATGAGTATTCTTCAATATCTAAATACTGCTGTATTCAGCCGCCAGCCAGTCCTCCACGGCAACAAATCAAGCAAAAGTTGCATGAAGAACAGCCTCAGACCACCCAGGTGGGTGTCATTTCTTTTCTAATCAAATGGCTTTGTAGAGAGCACATGCGGCCGTTCTGGGAAGGAGTAAAAACTACAGCCAATCAAGTGTTTCTATTGTTATAGATGAACAGGAAGTTACCATCGAGACAAATGATTCTGTTTTTTAGGTTGACACGACAGAGATCGCTTCCAAACTTCTTCAAGAGAATTCACAATTAGGGAAGACACAGGAATCTCGACCACCTGTACAGGTTAGTCTTACCAATTATCCACAAAGCTACGGTAATGGCACATGCGCAGGCATACTGTACTGAGGAACTGGGAATAGGAGATGAATGCTAAAAGCTTTTCAGATTGCCGAAATAAGTTTAGTAATAATGTGAACCATAGCCGTTTCTGTACCGATAATTCATAACTCCTTTCAAATTATTTCTCTCTTTCAGTCTGCGCCTCCTCCATCCGTGCCCACACTTCCACATCCGGAAATAGCACGGAAAAGTGAGAGAGCGACGGCGAAGAGACAAGCGAGTATGGACAATCAGCCGACAGGAGAGGTAAAACGAGTCAGTATTCAAATACTTAATTTGCATAATATCTAATAAATAATTATCATATTATTAAGTTAATATTGATCTTTACAGACTGAATCAGTACGTTCGCGGAAATCGTCTTCTTCGAGTCAAAAATCGGGAAAGAGTAAGAGAGTACGCAAGGAAGAGATGGCAAAAGATTTCAACGATTGTCTAGAGGAGGTAGGATTTGAGAGAGTGCAGAGAAGCAGACAATTACTGCTACAATATCTGCTCTCTTAGTAGTTGGCCAGCAGCTTATCTATGTATAGGTAGGGATTATGTACCGGTCGGTTCATAAGGCGCTACTTGAAGTTTTTTACGCACACATACAATTCATGAGAAAAATATATGCAACGTACAGTTTTGTCGAGTAAAGCAACAGTAGCACAAATACAAATATGAAGAAAGCGAAAAAATGAATAAAGCGACGAAATGTTGCTACTTGGTACCCTGGCTGAGGAACCAACGAGAAAAACGCTGCGGTACGGAAGTTTCCTATGCATACGTGTGCCAGACAAGCGCTATACTTTACTAACAATCTGCGCCCGTGTCGAGCAATTGTGTAGGTTCCACGATTGTTGGTCGGATTATAAGGTTATAAGTTGATCCATTGAAGGTGTTAACGTGGCTCCTCGAGGCAGAGGATGAGATCGGAGTGCTTTCTGATGTGGAGACTGACGACCTGAACACAGTGAAGAAACAGTTCCGAGAATATGAACAATTCATGGCAAATCTCACGGAAAGTCAAGAATCTGTGGGAAAAGTGCTCCATCGGTTGGTTTTATTGACAATGACAGTTTCAGCAACAGTTGAACTATTTGTAGCGTATTTCTGAGATCTACTATCTTTAGCAAACCATATTATTACTATTGATTCGGTTAAAACATCGACTACACATATGCAGAAGTGAGACATAGACGTTTTCAAAAAACAACAGGATCAGATCGTAAGATTTATGGTTTCAGAGGTCATATGCTTTCTCAAAAGACTGACAATGAAGAGGAAAGGGCTGCAATTGACAGTCAATTACAATTAGTGAATAGTCGGTGGGAGGAGTTGAGAGCCCTTGCAATGGACAGACAGACACTACTACAGTCACAACTCACCAATCTACAACATACACAACTGACTCAGGTAAGAAGAGAGGGAGAGAGGGGAAAGAGAGAGAGAGAGGGAGAGAGAGAAAGAGATAGGGAGGGAGAGATAGGGAGGGAATATAGAAAAAGTAGGTGCAGAAAGCGAAATTTTGGTTCAAATTACGGTAGGGGCTAGTTTACTACGGTATGCATAACTGCATTTCCTGACCAAATTGCGAATAATTTCCTTTCAGATCTGTCAATGGCTTTCTGAAACGGAGCAATTGATAGAAGAAGCTGGACCTGTGCCATCAACAGTAAATGAGGCAATTAAACAGGTATGAATATATAATTTGTGTGAGATTAGACTTTAGACTTCTCGTTGACAAGGTTCTTGGTGCGCCTTTTTACGTCAGTAAGCTCGCATTTGTTTGCCGCGAGCATGCTTCCTAAGGTAATTAAGTAACTTTCTTTAGGTGGACTCTCACGTAAAGCTTCAGAAGAGAATAGACGACTTTCAAAACACAATTGCTGTGTTGAGCAGTTTTGTGGCAGTGGTATGTTGAGTTATCATTTTACATAATTTGTTTACTTTCGGGTTTACCAGTATTAGTGATCTTTCAAGATATATCATAGGCTCTTTTAGTTGATGTCCATGAATCATCGGGTAGTCAGTCCCGATGTTCTTGCCCTGTGAAAGCCTATCATACCCTTATTTCAGGTAGAGGAAGGTGAGGGTGACCACAGTGAACTCTCTGTTCAACAATTGGAAGGAACGCTTCAAGAAGTTGGATCCAGGTAACACATTATACGCTTTTTAAATTGAATAATTGAGTATTGAACTTTTATATGTGAACATTTTTATATTGTGCATATTAATTTATCATTTATGCCACAACCGCACTTTTTGTACTGTTATTGTTTGCATTGTATGATGGATACTAAATTATTGATTGATTGATTATTGATTAATTGATTACAGATGGGAGAACATATGTCAATGGGCGGAGCAACGTGCTACTCATTTGGACGGCTTGGCTGAACTTATTCAGCACTCGGATACCGTATTTGAACAATTGGGGGCGTGGCTAAAGGAACAGGAGCATGTACGGTATTCTAATACTCATAAGCGTACAGTAACATTTCCGACACCTCTTGTTGTTTCATGCTTAGTTTTTCCGCTGTGGCAGAACGGCGAGGTTTTGGCACTCTACCAATTTGTCATTGTATAAGTACTGTACAAGAGTACGAGAGATACTCAACATATTAATATTCGTAAATATTATTTAGGAACTTCTGAGTCTGAAGTCAGCACACCATTTGGAAAGCCCCGAACAAGTCGCAGAACAGGTATGAATTTTTTCTTTTCTGCTCATTGATCGTTTAATTTAAGGATTTAAGAAATTTCCTATTCGTGTTTTAATATTAGTGACTTTCTTAAAGGATCGCAGTCACTACAAAATCGTCGTTTTTCTTCGAGTTTACTTGAATTTAGTAAAGAATAGAGACAAATACTTTACCAAAACCGAATAATTTGAATTCCAACTCAGGGAGTGAACAAGTAGAAAAGTAGTTCTACTTAACTACCGCAGGATCACGAAACGTGTTCATAAAGCTGCTTCCCGATCGGAAGTATGCAAATTATTTCGGAAAATATCTGCATATTATATCTTTACATATACTGCAAGGGTCTGCAGGCATATCACTACACGTTTCATAATCCCGCGGTAGTTAATTAGAACTACTTTTCTACTTGTTCACCCCCTGAGTTGGAATTCAAATTATTCGGTTTTGGTAAAGTTGTTCAAATAAACTCGAAGCAAAATGATGATTTTGGAGTGACTGCGATCCTTTAAGCGCCATACTTTGTTTAGTGTAAATAATGTTTCTCTACTCACTTCTTCAGCCTTGTTTGGTTTTCTGGAACAATTACTATGTGAGATTATGATTCGTGGTCGTTTCTGTCACTGTCACTGACACTGTTTAGCTGTTGATAGTCCTTTCTGCACTCGGTCCGGCCCTAAACCCTTAAATATTTCAGGTTCATAAGTTACAAGAAGCCGAGGCTGCCCTAGAAGCAGAACACGGTTCCTTTGTCAGAGCAAGTCAATTGAGCTGTGAACTGGTGGGCAGGTAAGGTTCATCATAATTGTTGCTCGAAATTTTCTAACTAGTTTGTCAGCATACGTTCCGGAATACGCCTGTCACTGTTTGGTGTGCTGCATATTCTGATGAGGTCGGGCAGTTCGCTATGACTAGTGACAAGTGACAAACATATCAAAATATCGTCACTAACCATCACTGAACAGCCCGAATTCATCAGAATACGCAGCACACCAAACATATGCCTTGAAGAAAATGTATTCTGTATTTTTTTTGCTGTGTCCAGATTCGATTCGTCAAATAGCGCCGCAGCAAATAATGTGAGAAGAAAGTTGGACACTCTGACACAGAGATGGGACAATCTGGTCACACGGATTGAGGAACATTCACACACGGTAAGGGAATATGGGAATACTGTTGTAAGGGCATACATTGAATAATACATGTGATCATAAGGAATAGGATCCTAAGGGTTCTAATGTAAAAGTTTAAATGAGTTCCATGTGGGTGGTAGTGGGAGCACGACTCTACAATTAAGACTACAGTATGCTGGATGTTACATGATTAGATATTTTATTTTAGTTAGTACGAAGCGGTAAGGCTGACGTGAAGCAAATCAGTGGAGACGGAGAGATGGCAGAGAAGAAGATAAAGAGGGCTTTAGAGGGAGCCGAGGGAGAGGAACCAGAGAAAAAGACGAAGAAAGAGAGTGAAGTGGTCGGTTGCGTTATTAATAATCTATTAAAATATGTCCATTTTGGCAGATTCAAGGTTTTCAACTTATCAAATTTTTGCCGCTTTCTTTCAAAACATCGTATTGCAGCAAAGTTTGCTGCAAGAACAAGCTGCGGAAGCAAGTCCCGCAACAGAGACTGAGGAACCTGGACATGAGGTTTTACACTTTTTTTTCAGTCATGCACCGTAAAACTAGAGATTTTTCTGGTTCATTTCTTCAAGAAAAACCTCAGCTAACGTCTTATGTGTTTGCCAGCGCAGGGTCAGATACCAGAAATGCATTGTCGTGCTATTTTCTAAAATCTTCAGTTATAACAACATTAAAATATCTTCAGATTCTGGAACGTTTTCTTCTTCACGTTCGTAAATTGTCCACCGAATTGTCCCCCCTTCAAGATTGGTGCCAAAACTTCAACATTAGCAGGAAGCCGGCAGAGGTGAGGCTTTGAGCTTGCAATTTGCTAATTATCTAAATAGCTCAATCAGTCTAAAAATTTTTGACTGTAAGTTATCAATCGGACTGCCTTGATCATCAGAGATTTATTCTCTATGTCCTTCTGCCAGATTTAGCCTCAATATACTGGATAATCTTATGTATTGTAAGCTCGGTTTTAAAATTATTGATTTTTTCATCAATCGATTTATTTAGGCTAGAAAGATGATCAGTGTTTGCCAAGAAAAATTGATCGAAATCAAGGAATACGAAGCGAGGGTGGGGTTTTGACCGTTTTCTAAGTTCTTACTTTATTACTTTATTTATGCTTGTATTATCTTTTTTCACATCGCTTTAGCGATGCTGCGCTCTTTCGGAGCACTATGAAAATTGTTTTTAGATAAAAAAGATGCAAGTTATTCTTGCAGGTGAATCGTCTACAGTTGGAACTTGAGCGTATCCACATGAATCAGGGAATCAATTCGAAGCAATTGAAAACAGCCAATGATGCATTTGAAGCATTTGCTAAGGTTTATAAAATACACTCATAACATTTGTTATCCTACACTTCTTATCTTGCATACTGGAAAAAATATACCGTAATTGTTTGTGATGAACCGTGCAGATTTGTCACGCTATGCACAAGAAGCCACATAAACAAAAACACAGAAAAATAAACACCATTTCTAGGGTTGGGCCAAAATAGTGACCAAGATCAGCGAGGCGCTCAACGTGTTGACTGGACACGCAGAAGATACTGAGGAAGGAACTGTGGCCAGAGGGATCGACGAGTGGATAGAGGGCTGTGATAGGGTGAGAGGAACCAGGGTTCGGATCCGCTATCGAACGACTACATTTTGCGCTTACTTTTGTTGGTCCAACTGCCAAGACTAAAACAAAGTCAAAGTCATAATATCCAAGCTGTGAACCGTGAACTGTGACCTAAGCATAGATGCCACAAATTAAAAAAAAATCGAATTCTATCGAAAAATACAAATTGTACAACATCGTATTTTAGGTGCTGTCGGATATGCATCGGTTGAATCCGGCAGATTCCCGTGCTAGAGCACAGAAACTGAGAGATCAGATGGAGACGCAGAGGAAGAACCTGGCCTTTATTGAAAAGGTAATAATTTGTATCCGTAACCAATTAGCAATTAGCTTCAAGAGCACACGCGTCTTCTGCACAGTAGAAGTAGGAAAACTATTCTTGAGCAGAGGACTCATACGAAGACGAGAGATCGAAATATGAAACTGTGGTGATGTATGAATATCCTATAAAAGTTTTGTCGGATTATCGAGTAGTATAGAGAGATACAAGAGATTCAGCCTAATCAATTGAATATAAATGAAAACTTCTATCAATAGTAAATGCTTCTATTCCCCCTGTCTCTCTAACTTTCACCATTTTCTCTTGAGGATGTCGTAAAGAAGGCGATTCTCTCCAAAGGACTCGATATTATTGACAAACGATTGCAACAAGTCATTGTTGCCGCCGCACAAGCTTTCAAGGTTTGTTTACTGGTTTGTGTGTATGTATGTAATTTCAGATATTTGACGCAACTGCTGGAAATTAAATCAAATTTCTTTCTCTATTCTTTTAGGAGCGATTAAGTTGTACAGCAAAGAACATCGATATTGAATATAAAAGTAAATAACATCGATGTTCTTCCAGCCATCAACATCGGAACATCTTATGTCTGAAGCAGTGTCAGAAATCGAAAAGATCCTGGATGGAGAGTGGGCTTCCGTCGGAGAATTAGACAAGTTAGAGAGTGACGTGGAAACTTGTCAGAAGTTACTCGAACTCACAAAGAAGGTGAACTATTACCGTAGTCTTAATTTTCAATCTATGAACGTAAAATTATATGCACTTGATTGTATGCACTCTTTTGGTGATTGCTTCAATATAATACAATTAGTATTCTTCTGTATTTAGCACGGTGTCCCAAATCCGATCGTAGAGAGAGTGGAGACGAGGAGAGCAGAGACAGAAGAGAGACGAAATAATACACTCACAGCCACACATACAACCACGGCGGCACTTCAGACGCTGAACAGGTAATTAGATAATAATGGTAATTTAGTGACAATATATCGACATGCATGATATTGTTTTCCTGATGTTCCTGTCTCTAAAGTGTTTGAAGAAAATCAATATACTGTAAAATACTAACATCATTATTATGCTACGAATTACGAATACAAACATGAAACAGTGTTGCCTAAAACTCAGTGTGAAAAGTTAAACAATACTAACACTTTGAATGTTGCCTCTCATATTCCAGGCTCTCGGATCAACTTCAAAAAGTTGCGAATGGTGATTCGGCTGAATTCACTGTAGTTTTATCTTCACTGAATGCACTGCGTGACCAGCTCGCCGCAGCAGAAACACAACGAAAAGAAGCAGAAAAGGCTGTGGAAGTGATGCTGAGTGGACAAGATGTGCCGCCTCAGGTAAGCTTGTATCACCTTTACTCTCCTAATTTTCAGCGAGCGGAACTACCGGTACCGACTACTCACACCTTACATTTTGATATTGAAACATTTGTATATTTGATCCAGAAATAATTGTAAATGTCAGCCTCGAGAAAGATATTGCTGGTCGAAATAACGTCGCCTATGCAGGCACACCTGAAGAGCCACATGAGTAAAAAATTGCACTTGAAGCAAAGAATTATAGTTTTTATGAACACGAATATTTAGGTGGTTTCTTCGTGGCGCGACAAAGTCTCTCAATTGAGTCTTGGTTGGGACAATCTGGGATCTTCGATTGATGATACGATTTCGTGTGTGAAAAGGGAACAGAAGAAGAGCATACAAAGTGAGTGTGCTTTTTTAATTATTATTTAAGTTATATAAACGAAAATAATGAGGTGATTTTCTTCATAGTTGAACGACAAAACAGGCGAGCAAACTCACACTGCCAAAAATGAAGGATTTTAGCAATATAGCCGGAACTTATCCTAATTCTTCCATAGAGTACAAATGTTTGAAAATATAAAAGTACACAAAAAATACGAGGACACCTCTTCCCAAAATATAGAATTAAAACTTCAGAATCGATTGATTCTGGCGAGGAAGTCCTGCGAAATGTGGAGAGAGCAGTCGACGAGAGTGGAGCTGCCATAGACGCCGAGGAACTGAGCGAAAAATTAGATGTAGGGTTACTGTATTATTTGTTTTATTGTCGTCTTTTCTGATGTGTTTTCTCCATGTGAGAGTTTTATGCATTGTTTTAATTTACTATGTGACATATTATACAAACTATTGCTTTACTTTAACACATTTATCTTATTGATATCGTAATTCGTTTCCTTTAGGAACTTGAACAACTTTTGGAACAGCTCCCCGAATTTGGAGAATTGGAAACTTCGGTGAAAGGTATAGTTCTTGACGTTAATCTTACGTATTGTCCGAGTAGGTCGATAGCGAATATATATATTTTTCGGGGTAAACGATCAATCCTTTTGTACATGTCAAGGAGTCAAGGAACTCTTTAGGTACGTCAAGGTATCTTTCTCGTTAAAGGGAGAGGCCCACGAGAAAAAGAATTTCTTCAATTTACTTGCGCACAATGTCCGGTATCTCAGAAATATTACTGTGAAACCCGCATACATTTGCATCTAGAACTCGCAGAGATATTCTATGCTAAACAGTTCGGCCAGGTACCGTAGTCGGCAACACAAAAATTAGTTTTTACGGTTTATATCCGTGCACTTGCATTCTTTTTCAACGTAATAATGTTCAAATGAATATAGATCATTACTACAATTATAAAGGGGCGTTTCAAACACAGGAATGCCCTAAAAGCGCGAAAATTGATCCTGACAACTGTACCTGGCCGAACTGTTTGCCGGAGAATAACTCTGTGAGTTATAGGCTTCAAACAATGCGGTTTTCACGGTAATATTTCTTAAATTCCGGACATTCTGTGCAAGTAAATTAAGGAAAACTTTATTCTCATGGGCCTCTCTCTTTAATTTATATATTTCCAGCTCTGGATGAATCTTTCGTCCGCGAAAACTTCGAAAAACATCAGAAGAGAAAAGAGGAGGTGGTGGAAAAGGCGAAGAATCGAGTGGAACATTTACACACACAAATAGGGCAATGCGAAGTTTTCGAGAAGAAAGGTATGATGGAATTTTAATCTATGACTGTGGATGCCGCAGTCGCCGTGCACAAGCGGGTGCGCCACATGTGCGATAGGAGTGCTTGCGCCACGGTGGCATCATGCATAGATGCGATAACCGGAATTGGCACGCGCGCCCAAGCAACATATTTGTCCGCCGCCCCGCTGTTGCAGTGAAGTTCCACAGCGCGAAGTTTCGCAACCGTATTCAAAAGAACGTGATTTCGTAACCTGCGTAAAATTCCATGAGCTTGCAGGATTGTTTTGCTAGCTTCAGTGGTTTGTTGGCCAGTACTTATTTGACTACTTGATTTCATATTCAAAGTTATTGGGCGGTAGATCAATATTCAATTTCAGTTGCTGATCTCCACCGGTGGGCGGGACCATTTGCCGGGATGTTGGCGCAGAGAAAAGCCTCCGATGTTAGTGCGTTAGATGTACCAGACGAGTATAAGGTACAGTAATTATCATACGGTTTATTAGTCTCTCTCTCCTTCTCTATCTGTCCGTCTCCATCTCTCCCCTCTCTTTCGTTATCCTCTCTTTCTCTCGCTCCCTGTTCCCCGTTCGCTTACTGTCTTTTTGTTACAAGTTAAGTTAGTTTAGTTTTACCGGTGATCTTTCGGGTTACTCATCCGAAATATTTTGATATAAACAAGATTTCTCTCTCTATGTGAGAGATCTCGAATGTTTACTTTGCTGTGTCTGCGCTCTCGCAGGGTTCAGTGATATTTCCTCATCGATGCCCGATTTCTCTCAAATCCGCACACGCACACTATCTCTCCATCAAAACTCTCCAAATTTTCCCCTCGAAAACACTCGTCGAGATTTTCCCGTGCGCCAGACTTTCGCGTGGAAGAACACGACAGATTTTTCTTGTTTTTGGTATCTTTACGCTTGTCACAGTGTTTTTCTCCGAGTTTCAGGTGTACTTATTATATTAGCGATTAGCACTGTTGCGTAAATAACCACCATTTTTTTACTTGTGATTCTGACCATTTACTCGAATTAGTTTCTGCTTACTATAATTATTATTATAATATAAATTAAGAGATCCACCTTTACCCATGTCTGATGTTTTAGCACAAGTCTAAGTGTAAAACTATGGTCATTTAGAAGATCGGTTTACTAGGTTTATTTACTCACCTCCCAAACTCTTAATAGCTTAACCCTCGATTCCTATTTGATCTCCTCCCACTCTCTTTTGATCTACAACCAGGAAATCCTCCGAAAAGACCCCGTTCTTTTTCGCTACTCGGATGTCATTTCCCACTGGAGGAATTGTTTGTTTGCGGCTTTTTCTGATCTTGTCCTGTATTTACTAGAAGAACACTAGACGAAATGTTTATTTGTTTTGGTTAGGACAACTTGAAAGAAATACTGTCAAATTTTCCCAACGAGATGATGTTCTCTAGCATACGTTTTAAAACCACCTGTCATACCGCTTTAATAACGAGGGAAAACTCTGATCAGATCTTGATGTATAGTACAATTAAAGAGAAGTGTTCATGGAAATTGACCTACTTATGCTTTTGGCAAATTGTAGGAAGCTGTTCTATATTTTTTGTTGAGGAATGCTATGACCATTTCCCCCCGGGTTTATTTGGTTTCTTCTTCGTTTTCCTTAAATTTTCCCCCATTTTCAGGAACCATTACAAAGCGGAGAATTAATCCCGGTAAGGTGATGTAGTGTTGAAAGAGCCGCACGATACTCTTAGTTTTGTAGAATTTCATAAACTGCATGATAACTTGATTACTGTATTTGCATTGTTTCGCATCCAATCTTCACTTATTTGAATGGTTTAGCTGATGTCGCACAAAGAACCTTTGTTTTTAGTGAACAAATAATGAATTGAAAAACATGAAAATTATCTAACCGAACGCAAGATAGCCTGAAGAGCTATTACCATGCATGAACTCTTTATATTTTATTTTTGAATGATTTATGTTTAGAAGCTTCGTTATTGTCGACTTCAGTATTGAATTGCATGAACATTGTGGTGTTAACTAAAAGGAGGCTTTTACGTTGAAACAAAATTCGATATAATTTCAAGTTCTATCAAAATATTAGACATACACAGTACAGACGAAAAATGACTTGTAAAGAAGTTCAATGTTTCGTCCACGCAATATGAATCAGATGCGCTCAAAACTTCGGTATTAATTAATCAACAGAAAGCACTGAAGTAAAGAGTTGTGTTGCAAGTCAAACAGTAGCCAAAGGTGGCTTGTTCCATTTGTGATGTAAATTGTCATTTGTACCGTAGATAACAATCCGTAGCATTTTCTTTTTCTCCAGGTTATGCAAAAAGAGTTCGAAGAACATGGAAAAACTCTGAATGAAATCAAGGAGTTTGTGGAGAGAACAGACGGTCAGAGCAGTCAGAGACTCAGCGAGCAGCTGGAACATGCTACGGTATTTGTTGTGTTCTTACTGTATATTTTGAACATCGTGCTTCAGGTTGTTCAGTACAGTACAGTGTTCCTTATTTCGTATTCAGTGGCCTTAAACCTAAGCGGAATAGGCGACCGGTCTCAGATATAAATTCCCCCTGTCTTCCGGCCAGGTCCAGAAGGTTGGCCGCTAGCTAACAGTCCTTCATACATTACCTTATTCAGAAAATATTCACGGAAATCGACAGACAATTCACCGAATTCAAACAACCGTCGAGGTTTGAGGAACGATTAACCAGATGTTCATCCATTCTATCACACATTGAGAACTCGCTGGACGAACTAACTGGTTAGTGGAGATTGGAAAATATAAACGAGATTTATAACACAAGATCGATCGCGTCTTGCCAGTTTTGTGGTGTACTTTTTGTCAACTACATATTTACCCTTTACTCTATGGGGTTTATTTTATTGCACGTAGATAAACGGTCTCGTTTACCTTTATTATTATACCTTAACTTAGAAGTAAACCATTCTAGGTATCGATTGTTCTTCGGTTGAGCATGGCATTGTCGAAGCAAATAACACAATTAAACGATTGGTGAAAGTCGACGAGCAATTGGTTGAATTAGAACAAGGAAGAAATAAACTGATGAAGGATGGAATATTGGGTGAGGAGATTTATTCTTTCGACTCCTTCCTCTCTCTCTCTCTTCTCTGGGAGAGATCTACTATCTGCTAAGAGAGCGAGCTCTCGAGGAGAGGGCGCTCTTCGGCCGATCTCGCGCTCTCGCTCCTCCTCTAAGAGGAGAGAGCGCGAGCGGTCTCGCTCTCTCTCTCTCTCTCGCTCTCTCTCTCTCTCTCTCTCTCTCCTCTCTCTCTCTCTCTCTCTGCTCTCTCTCCTCTCTCTCTCTTTCTCTCTCTCTCTCTCTCTCTCTCTGAAGGTTTCCTCCTTTTCCTTTCTCTCTTCACTTAACTTCGAGCTCTATCTTTATGTAGTTTTTATAATGTTCTTTTTACAGGAAAGAAAGAAGCCGAGGAGATAAAAGACCATATCCATTTGGCTCGAAAGAAGACCAAAGAACTGGGAGTCCGGGCAGAAGGAGCTGTGGACAGACTGGAGGACTGTGTCGTGCTCAAGAACAAGCTCACCGACAACACCAATGAGGTAGTGGATGATCTCTTCACCGGATAATATATTGTTTTCTATTCGTGTGTAAGATCTTAAAGAATTCCTGCGACGCTCCCGTCATCGGTAGCATAAATAGCGCACCCTTCTCTATCAAGTTACCATTGCGCGGGTACCATCAACTTTCTTGGTTATCGCGTCCATGTAAGCTTGTATAAAATTGGAAGAAATCGATAATTCAATTGACCGTTGTGTATTGCTTTTATGGTTTCAGAAAATATTGATTTCTATGGAATTTGGAGTTAGGAGTTCTTCTGACTCTTCGTTACCTGCAGGCAGATGAAATCCTCTCGCGGATAGAGTGCAGACTGGATGAGTACGCGAGGGAAGAGAGCACAGTGGACGAGGGACAAGTTGAGACACTTATCAATGAATGGAATAGGTCGGTTTTGATATGGATACTAAAATTAAAATACAGTATTCAATAGGGTTTCCTTATTGTTAGAGAGAGATGGTAACAGAAAGGGAGAGAGGTAGAGAGAGTGAAGAGATAACGAGAAAAGAGAGAGAGATCTCGAACAAGGCATAAATTTAGGAATGAGTCTCTCCTAAAAACCCTCGAAGAGACCGAGAGAGTACTGATGACAAACGCTGTTCACGTGGATGAGGCACTGAGTAGTCAGAGGAGACGCAGACGAGCAGACGAACTGAAGACCCGCTTAGACGGCTGGAATGCGACTGTGAGGGTACTGTAGAGTTCTATTCCTATTTGGTCATGAAGTACAGTACATACTGTGTTAACTTTTAACTACTGACTTTCCCCATGTAGAGTATCTCTTTTGGATAATCGAACATAACCTCAGTATTAGTATTAGTAGTTTGACAATTCGTCGTCTGTAGTTATTCACACGCAGTGTACGTTACATGTCAGATCATGGTTGATCTGTAGATAGATCATAGTGGCTTACGGTAGTTTCCATATAGCATTGGTTATTTAATGGCAGTCTAGTAATGGTAGAATAGCTTCTCTTCCTTGTAGGAAATGAACGACGACGAAGAGACTCTTCTACTCGAAGTCGATGAATTACACCACACTTTGCTCGAGAAACTGGACGATGCCGAGAAACAGAAAGATCCGAGTCAGGTTAGCTTTTTGGAACGTTTTATATGATAATTATTAAAGCCAAGATCATATATTTGTCAGAAACTGTCGAGCAGCTGGACCTTTACCCAGTGAGAAAACTGAAAAAAAACGAGGTAAAAGCTGGAAATTGGGGATGTAAAAACTAACCTTCTTTGGTGTTACAATGTTCTGTGGGCACACATACCACACCATTTTTACGATATGCATGTTTTGGAAACTCCAATGCAATAACATGTAATAGTAGTAGAATACGTTGGTCTTTCGGATGCTACTCAATCTTGCAATATCTCTATCTCATTTTGCTTTACAACGTTCTCTCCTCTGATTTCTCTCTCTCTCTCTCTCTCTCTCTCTCTCTCTCTCGCTCACTTTGTTTCTTTCTCTCGCCCCTCTCCCGTCTCCTCTCTCTAAAGTTAGAGTGAGCGGTCTCCTCTTTATCTCATTCTCATTTGAAATGTGAGCACGTTTCTGTAGCGGAAAAAAGGCAATGACAACCATTTGTTGGCCAGTTGCCCCCTTCCAAACACTTGCCAGAAATACGCCTTTTAATAGTGCTTTTCGTTTTATTATCCGAAACCCCCTTCGCTGATGTTCCTTTCTTTAAAAATTCTACAACCTAGCTCAAAATTCACTTCTTGTACGATATTGGTACATTGCTATATAAAACATGGTTGATTGTAAAAAGTTATGCGTAGTAGACCATGCGAGCCTGATTAGAGTTTTGTTCGGGTTATCCATATGAAACGATGTGGGTTATTTCTAACATAAGTTCTCTTTTCAGATCGCCAAGAGTCTGAGTTTCCTCCGCTCACATCGTGATCGACTCTCTTCTAGAGCGAGAAGACTTTGCATGCTCAATCCAAGGCTCAACCACAATGAAATGGTCAGTTAGTCAATAATACTGTAGCTTTCTACACTGCCTATACTCTGGTAGCAGTTGTAGTTTGTAGCCTGTAGTTCTGTATAAGTTGTATTTTTCCCATTAACGGCTACAAGATCCTTACCCTGCATGCTTTCCCACCGCAAAATGTTTCTTTGGCATTTATAGATTTCTTTCCTTGTCATCAATTTGTAATGTTCATTGGAGTGTAAACCACATGTCCAGTGTTCTTCGTTCTTTTCAGATGTAATCTATGTTTATAATTAATAGATAGTTTATAATTAATGAATAGATAGTTAATAATTAATATATCTTACAAATTTCTCTCTTTCTTTGAGACCAGAGCTCGGCAAATTGTGTGTCGGAAATGCACATAAGGGTACAGAAATTTGCGTATAACAACTGTTTTTTTTGTTTGTTCAAAACACGTGTAGTGATACCGCCTAAGCTTTTTTTTATTTAGTTAATTGTAAAATTATCCTATTTTGAATCTGTATTTAATGTATATTTTCCCTTTAGGTTGGTGAGGTGAATGAGCGTTGGGCGGGAGTGGAGTCCCGCTTGGAGGAGGCCTTACCCCAACCTCCCCCACTACCTCCCACGCCACCCACTCATACTAGCTTTGCCGAGGGAGTGCAACATCTAGCTGACAAGTTGGTTTCATTTTGTTATTTTTTTATATATTTTTCACAGCTATATCGTATCCCTTTTTGTGCTGTATTTTTTTGTTGCACGTTATCAACTATTTGTTTTATTTTTTAGAATTTATTGGCACTTGCCCCTAGTTTTGTGCTTTCTTTATTATGCAATTTCCGTCATGATTTTCTCAACTTTGTATTAATGAAAAATTCATAGAAAAGCATTTATTTCTTATTTTCTCATCTGCACTTGTTCACAGTTTCCCAACTTGAAAATATTTATTTAGTATTAAAAATGTTTGCAATTGCTTTTAATTTCTGAATTATCCGAGCAATCCAAGGGGTCCGGGGTTATTAGCTCTCATCACAGCGTTTATTTGTCTGTTCAAATCCCTTCCCGCATCCTGAGACATTGATTGAATATGCCTTTTCAGGCTTTTGTTCAACCTTAAACAATTTTACTTTTAAATATTACAGTATATTACAGTTTTCATCTTTCTTATTAAAGCGAAATGCCAGCCCCTTTGGAAAATTTGCATATGATAAGCAAATCCTATGCTAATTTTGCGCGATCGTCCACGGCTATCGCGCAAAATTAGCATAGGATACATCGAATTTGCTTATCATATGCAAATTTTCCAAAGTAGCTGGCATTTCGCTTTAATGCTTCCCTTGTTAAAGGGAATATGTATGCCCTTTTTGAAGTTAAGCTGTATTAATAGAATGTGTGTTCCTCATTAAGGGAACAACAACAAAAATTGTTAAAAGTTTCCCATTTAAAAGAAAATGATTTTCAAAGTTCATCTTTTCCATAGTAAACGCGTTGCTTGACCCCCTGGCTTACACGGCAGTGCTGATGGAACAAAAAATTTAGCATATGTGTGCATACATCGGCATATAGCATGCAACAGCGACATATTTGCATGCAACTGAGAATATTCGAATTTACATATTCAGTCGCCTACTTAAATTCATGTCTGGTGTGGAAACTCTAGTTTCGCAGTTGTTTTGCTCATTTTGAGTGCCTACATATTCCCTTTAATGTCTAGATAGTTTCTAACTGTAAGGACTTTTGCAATACCTAATATGCTAATTCGAGAATAATTGGGTATAAGTTAAAAAACGAATACCTCGTAATATCATCGAGAATCCTCTTGAATTCCAATTTCTCTTTAGTGACTTGTAGTTTTGTGAGGATTCCGATTTGTTTCTCAGCAGGAGATTGCACCTGAATTTTATAATTGAGTTTTAGACTTTTTACCCTATATCGTTGTTCATGGTCTATGTAGGATAGTGATGAAAGATCTATTGAGCCGTTCGGTTTTGGCAAATAACTCGCTGAATTTCCTTTCACATAATTCGATTGTCATATTTCGTGATCGTAGTCAGCACATAATTGAGCCGCACGATGAACGAACTGTCCAGTATATTGATCTCCTGGGTACATACCTTTTAAATAACTTTTCATTTGAAATATTAATTGGCGTACCTGAGAACGTCTTTAGTTATAATATTTCAACTCACAATCTGTATCATAAAAGCTGCTTCATTCTCTGCTGCTGCCGCTTCAATAAGCAGTTGTTGATACGAGTTCTGGGCGTCCATTTCCAGTTTATCCACGGCTCTGAACTCATGTAAGCTAACATTTCGTAGATGAACACAGTACGAATAATTCGAAATCTGCTTGAAAATCGATGACATCAAACGGGAGTTTTCTAGCTACATTTTTTTCGTTAGGTTAAGACGGATTCCCGCTGAATAATATACTTTTTATATAAATTCGATAAACTTACGCAGATAGCCTCTGTGCATTGGCTATATTTTTCTCAGCCAGTCGATTTCCTTTCTCAATTAGTGTTTGCAAGTTTTGACAGAAGGCAATTGACAATAGAATTGTAGATAGGTAGACGACACGGAGCATTTTTTAAAATACTAAACATTTCAATTACTATTTCAAAAATATAACTCAAAATAAACCAAGCAAGCCCTAAACGTGGAATCGAGAATGGCTTTGAAGTCAAATTTCATCATAAGAAGAAGTGAAAAACTTAAATTCAAAATAAAAGTATCTGTGAATAGTAACTGAATGTGAGACTGATTTGGAGCTATCTTTCTTTATTTTTATTTGCAACGAAAGGACAAATCGCCAAGAACCAATTGACTCGAATGAAAAACTTTGTAACATACAAAATGAAAACTAGTTCCACTCTTTTTAGAAACAATTCGGAGAATTGTCCATTGAAAGTAAACAAAAACATGATGAAATTATGTAAAGGGTATCACAGGAAATGGCAAAAACGTTGATTTTTCTTCAAGTGAAGTGATTAGCGGTTTACTGTGGAGATTTCAATGCTAACTATAATTTATAAAATGGTTCAACAACTATTTAGTATTGGTCTTTGCTTCACTAAATCACTAAATGACTAAATGTATTATGCATGGTTTAAATAGTCTCGTGACAAAATATCCAATGTTTTATTTGTTTTTTTTAACTAGTTGATGACTAACGCGCTACCAATTTGACGAACTTTCACTGCGCGAATTTGGGTAATTCATTTTCGTCGCTTTTTTCAATCATACAAAATGCTCTCGAGATTCTAGAGTGTTCGCTAGAAATTGCAAATTTGATTGGAAATTTACTAAGGACTTTCACAATAGTAGAAGATAGTGCTGATATTGGACTTTCCCTTATGTATTGTAGAGAAGAAGCACGAATATTTAAATTCAATTTTTTATTTTTTTTTTTTTTTTTTTTTTTTTTTTTTTTTTTTTTTTTTTTTTTTTTTTTTTTTTTTTTTTTTTTTTGGATGGACAGAGTCGATGTGAGTTTTATTAGATTTGTATGTGAATACCACTTTATTCACACAGACTTATTCTTATTCGTTCGGTTTTTCTCCCAGGGAATTTGATGTTCAATGTTTATTACATATAAATGTTCTTACTATAAGGTCTCTTTAATTATTTTAGGTAATAAATATACCTAATTTACAGGAGGCATCAAAGTGGATGGACGAGCAAAGAACACTGCTGGCGGACATAGTGCAGGAGGGCAGACGGTTGGCAGACAGTGGGAGGATGGAGTTGGACACACATTCTGCTATTGACAAATTAGACGATCTGATAGACACGGCTAATGAGGTGATCTACAATACCTACAGTAACGCAAAGTGAACAAAAAGAACCAGTCGGTACTGTACATTGTTGTGTAGGAGGCCGATGTTTATCTACACAAAAAGCAGCATACAGTACCCCAGACACGATTTACATTCTGACTTGGATATTGATTGATTTTCAGTTTGAAAGCGAAATAGAGAGGAACCAGAGTGAGGCGGAGATCAGTAACGAGAGGATGGAGGGTCTCCAGAGGGACATTGCAGCCAGCGCGGAAGTTATCAACAGTCTCCGGAAAAGGGACCTAGCGGATCCGGAGATTGCACAGGTACAAACATCTGTCCTTTATAACTTTAAGTTATTTACTTTTCCTTAGGGTTCCACAATTTTAGTCAAATGGGCAAGAAATAGCGATAATTTTTTTGCTTTTTACTTTCATCTCAAACTTTTCCCATAGAGTAAAGAGGTCCCGTAGTTCACTACTAAAGCAGAAAAAGCCAATTCAATGCGATTTGTTTCTGTCAGCAGTAAGGTTGACGTTGGAAGTTTGTGTAGACAAAATGGAAAACAAATTATAAAAACGAATAAAGATAATTTTAGGCAACCCGTCGTGACCTTTCTGAGCGCGATCCCCAACTGTGTTCTTTGTCGAGAAGGGCTGCAGAACTGCACACGACGTTGCCTGGACGGTAGGATTTGTTTTCGTTTAGATTCATGGACATTGCTAAGACTTCTTTTGGGTTATTATTTTTTTGAAGCCCGGAAAGAGTATCCTCAGTCTCAGGTATTTTTTTCTAATAAAGCATCTTGAAATTCACTGATGTAGCAAATCGGTAAACTTGAAAGTTTTTAGCTCCTCTGCGTCTCGTGACTCTACCCTCGACCAGCTGAACTCTCTGCTCTCTGATCTGGAAACAGCATTGGCTAATAAGGCGACCACACCGACACAGAAATGTGAGCAACTTTTAGTTATCTAAAATTTTGTACCTAGCTTTCTTCTATACGATCTCAGAAAACACTGTATATTCTTATTTCACAACCTTTCCCTTCAGCTTCAACAATAGTGCGGGAAGAGCAGCCTGCACAATCACAATCTCCCACTAAGGATATTGGACGAAAATCGCCTGACCGAACCTCCCTTAGCAGTCTCGGAGCTTCTTTGGGTTAGTAGGATTGCTAGTGAAGTTAGCCTTCTTTTTTTGTTGCAGTACAATTCATGAATGCCTTTTTTTGCAGCAATGGAGGTGGCCCATGGAACGGATGTGAATACGACAGAAGACGAGTCGGACATGCGAGTGGAACAGATCAGAGAAGATGCGTCGACTCCGGCACCACAAGGACCAGCAGAAGGAGATAGAAGGACTCCTGAGCCGGAACCATTGTCATCACAACGGGTAGGTCATGAAAATTTACAAATTGAAAGCAGCCTAGGGGTGGGGTGCAAAATTAAAGAACTGTAACTTTATCGTTTTATGACAACCTTCTAAGCAGTTGCAGTAAGAAATTATTATATTCAATAAAAGCGTCAACCATTACGTAAGTAGTATGTATTCTCTATGAGATAAGGGTTTCATCATGATCGGAGTTGATCCAACATGTGTCAATAATGTGTGCAGCAGTGCATGTTTTAGGAAAAGAAAGATACTACTGAAGTTGTCCCTTCTACTTCTGAAGTAAAAGAACCTCACGTAGAAGTACAAAGCGTTAAGAAGGAGACTGCTCCTCCAGCAAAGACTGTGCCCGTGATTTCCAAAGAGGTGAGCAAGACAAAAATTGGTTTCGGTAGACATCGTGGTCGTTTCAACAAAAAATGTGTATCCTTTAGTACAAATAAAATACAACCTTCTAGACAAAGTGTCCAATTCGAGAAAACTTCAAACTTTCAGAGAATATATATTAATGTAATTTTAGGAATCGACAGAGTCTCGGGTGTCCATTGATATTCCGATCACATTCGAAGATGTGCATGCACAAACTCCGACCGCTTCAGAAAAGGTAGAGGAATTGGTGGAAAAAGACCGTTCGGAAGTAAAAAAGGTTGATGAAACATATATTAAGCCTGAAGGCATTCAGGAAGTTTCAGCGGAAAAGGATTATAAACCCGATGAACAGGCTGTGAAAGATGCACAACGTAGTTCACCGGAACCTGGGCCCATGGAAATTACAAAAGCCTCTCATGCTGGCATTCATGCCAGCGATAATACATTAGAAAGCGATATTCCTCAGCGAATTCCCATAGAAATTGGTATGGAAAGGCATTGGTTGGAAGTTGTTCCCGAAGAAGAACAAATGGATATCAGTGAGAAATCAGAAGTACAAACGCAAGAAGCTGCGATGGAAACGGATGGAAAACCGTCTGAACCTGGTCCGCCCGTAGACAAAGAACCTTTACCTGAACCCATGGAGGCTTCAACAGAAGAACAGTACTCAACACCTCCAGAGGGCGACATTTCTGAGGCTGTTTTTGTGGAAGCAATGGAGCACCCGGTTTCTGACCAGAGAGAGGGAGTTAGTAATGTTGGTGAGGAAGGTGCAACTGAACCAAGTACAGAACCAGAAGGCGCCGCTAAGGAAGTGAAACAAGTCGTCCTCCTCGCTGAACTCCCTCATGACAGTGAGGTCGGGCAGGCTGTCGACCAAATTGTACAAAGTGTAGCGGACGCGGAAGCCAGTGGCGATGTTACCAACGTTGAGAAAGAAATCACTACTCAGGAGGCTGACTTATCGAAGAAAGAAACGATTGGATTGAAACGTGGAGAACCCTTAGAAGAAAAGAATTTATCCGCTGCCGCTGTGAAACCAAAACCTGAAGAAAATAGAGAACTGGAGCGTTCTATTAAAGAATCTGCACCGGAAAGGGAGTTAGTTCCAATGGAGCACAAAGTTGCCGGGCAGCTACTCCCTACTGAAGTTAAGGAGGAACTTTTGTTTGATAATCGTTCACAAGCAGCAAATGGGCGTTTTTGCGGGGTTATTCCAGAAAAAGTGAGAACAGAAATTTGTTCTCAGAATATTGAAGCTATTTCCAAAGCGAACCCACACTTGTTATTGCCTGAAAAGCAAGGAGACATAAGTCAGAAGGTTGAGGAGCCAGGTAACCTTGAAGCACCGATGGATATAGACGCTTCGGAGAAGCAGACTGCAGCAGAAGCAACTGAATATGAAGCAGAACCTGTTGTTACTGAAGTTGTTCTCTCATTCAATGCCCCCAACCCCATAGATTCAGCTGGCGGTCAAGTTATCACTGGAGAGAAATTAGTTGGCCCTTCAAAGACTGTGAGGGAGACTCGGAATCATCGTCCAAAGGATGGCACAAGAGGAAAAGTGGATTCTAAGACTCCATCCCCTTCCCGGCCAGTGGAAACCCCCACTGGGGAGGTTGTCCCCGATGATATGCATTCCATTATTCACTATGAGGACAACCTGCTACCCACTATAAACCCTGAGGCTGGGGTCGAAAGGGTTCTGAGTGATGTCCCACCCAAGCAAGGACAGCAGGCCAGTCTATCTGTCCCCGCATCTCCCGTTCAGAAGAAGGTCATAGAACCTCCAGAATCAACCTCCGAAATGAGAAAGTCAACGACGCCGGGCGAAGATGCCAAGCTAAAGGGCACCGCAGTTACCGTAATCAGGGATATGCGTGGCGCTTCGGAAGAACTTCCCATATCAGTTGGTTTGACAGTAAGAAGTTCTGATGAAGAGGTTGACCTAATGGACGAAGACATGTCGACCTCACAAGTTAAGGAAGAGCTTAAGGCTTTAGCGGCTCAAGCAGAGAAATTAACCGCTAAAGAAAAGCCAGAAGAAATACAAGGAAAACCAGAAGAACCTCCGAAAACAAAAGAAGAAATTAAGGTGATTAGTGCTGCACGCCAAGTGTGCATGTTGCTGAAAGGGTGTTAATTAATTCTAAAGAACATGTTATTGGTTGTTAACTTAGTGTTATTTAAACACCCTTAAACGTGCATGACAGTGAGGCGTGCTGTTTCACTAATATACCGTTTTAATGCGAAAAAAGTCGACTACGAAATATTTGGTTTGCACGGTCTTTATGGATTATTTTACCTTTGTCGAGAGTGCCAAAAATAGGAAAATAATTCGCTTGACCAAGATAAGACTTTATTTTCACTAATTTTTTGTCCTAATTATGAGCTGAG
Source organism: Pelodera strongyloides (assembly GCA_036852015.1). Lineage (NCBI taxonomy): Eukaryota > Metazoa > Nematoda > Chromadorea > Rhabditida > Rhabditidae > Pelodera > Pelodera strongyloides. The sequence goes on along the minus strand of JAANDG010000153.1, from coordinate 239,402 downwards.
TTAGTGTACATTCATATTTTAGGAAGAGGCTGTTGTCGGAAAGATGATTGAACCCGTTGAATCTGCACAGAAAGTATGTTTTTTTGTTTGTTTCAGTTTTCGTCAACAACTTGTAACTAAGCCTCACATGCGCGACCGAATCTTAAAATCATCTCATAAACTAGATTTTTTGGCGTTTCCGATGGTTTCTGGATTTATTGTTAGTTATAGTGAGTAAAAAAAAAATGTCTTGTGTTTGTTGGTTGTTGTGCAGCAAAGCAGAAAAGAGTAGATTCTTATTATTTTCATTCTTTATCTTGCAGCCTTCGTCAATAAAGAAAACCGATGTGATGTCGACTTCTGTTCCGCCTTCTGATGCGCCCGATATGAATGAGGTAAGGAACTACATTTGTTCTATATTGTACCTTTGAATATAAAATCATGATGACATCTAGAGTCAAAAACACGCTTATTGTCAGTTGTGTCACGTAATATATGAATATGTGCCTAAATTTCTAACTGCTTTTTCGAATGTAATTCAATAACAACACAATAAGTGCAGCATTTAATCTTATTTATTTATTAAATAACACCACAGAGTATGCATCCCAATGAGATGATGAAAAGAAAGTAGTATATAACTTGTCGTGTTGTCGTTGATTAGCAAACAGGCGATTCGATAATAAAACATTGGAAATCAAGCGTAATGTAATGGTGTCAGGCATTTCAAGTTTTGCAAATATTTGCCGCGATTGCTTCATTCATTGGTTGCTTCAGGTGTTCACAATTCTGGATGAAATGGAGGATGAAATCGCTTTTGAAGAAGAGTTTCCACTTGAAGTCGTCGACCAACCAAATGCTAGATATTCGGTAAGAAATAGGTTTCTCCATGAAATGGAAGATTTCTTGTTTCTCCAGACAAAGTCTGATGTGTTACAAATAGTTGATGTAATGGAAGTCACACCACATTTTATTTTACATCTTTATTTTATATTTTATTTTGATTTTACTAGGTATTTTCACACTTTGCTTCCTTTTGTAAAACAATTTTTTTTTGCATAATATCAGTGTGCACCCAGATGTGTTTTCTTCGATTTATATATTCTTCGTAATCTTATTTCTTCCAGAGCATGATGAAACAGTTGGACGAAGCAGTGAATGCCGTACAGGCGAATCAGATGACTCTGGATATGCTGCAGGCAGAATGTACCATGGAACGGATCTCAACACTCAGAAGAGATATAGAGAGCAGACGGGCCAGAACCAGTGAAGACATCAAAGAATGGGATGCGTTCCATAAGGTAATTAGATAATTAGAAAGACAAAAAGTAAAGTGCATCATGTTACTCAACCGAATGCGAAAGTGATTTGGTGTGCTAATCAGCCGAAGAAAATTTTTTTTTTTTCACTTTTGCAGTCTTATTCTTTATGGAAAATTGTATTCATTATACGAAGCTACGTACATTAATTGTTTAAGCTTTAAAGTACAATTACTTGTAGGCTCTAACCTCGTGTGAGCACCACCTCAAAGATCTAATGAAAACGACGAACAAGTTAACGTCTGAAGCTGCACTCAAGCCAATTGCTCCAGAGCAATTAGAACAGGCACAAAAGGTGAGCCACTACTATTTGAATATTTTCTGAAGCAGTGAAGAATATCAGTAGTGCTCAGTTTCATCCGTAGTCATTTCTTCCTGAAATTAGCGTCTGACGAGAGCATAAGAGAGCGACTGCGCGTGTGTATAATAGAGTATTTATCTCCTGTTTCGGAAACGCGAAACAGGAAACAGACCATTCATCAGCGCTTTTTAGTTTCCAGCAGAGACGTTGAGTGTATAAGCAAATGCGAGAGAGTCCAAAATTTCAAAAAAACAACTTGAGTCCTAGCACGATTTTTGTCATACTGCAGCGAGGTTCTTGGCAGTTTCGCGTTTCCGAAACTGGAGTTAAAGGGATCGGCTCACCTTAAATTGCGCCTGTTTTTTTTGTTTCTTTATTTTCTATAAGGGATAATAAAAATTTGGAATACAAAAAGTAGTGTTATATTTCAATACTCACGAAGATATTAAGTGATAAAGTGGTGGATCGATCGGCCCGAAATGAAAAAGTGTAATTGTCCTGCCTTGTTTGTATGGGACAATTAACACTTTTTCATTTCGGGCCGATCGATCCACCACTTTATCACCTAATATCTTCGTGAGTATTGAAATATAACACTACTTTTTGTATTCCAAATTTTTATGATCCCTTATAGAAAATAAAGAAACAGAAAAAACAGACACGATTTGAGGTGAGCCGATCCCTTTAAATACTCTATCGTGAAACTGTTTCGTAGCAACTCATATTGATGGGGGAGTATTTATAGTCTCCAAGTCTGTTTCAGAAAGTGTCTTCCTGTGAAGAAAAGATGATTTCCGTGCTCCGGACTGCAGGTACCGTACTCCCTCGACTGAAGGAAGGAGCGCTCAGAGAACGATCAACCAGAGAAAGACTTCTTACTGTAGAGGAGCAATTTGCACAGTGCAATAGAACTGTGGGTAGATTTCTAACGTATACTGTAGCTTGCACTCTAGGGTTTATGATGAGATAATTTGTTCCAACAGTGTATGTGTACTTGATGTGGCAGGCACAGGCAGAACCACATAATTTGAAATCTAAGAAATGGTCCCAGCAAAAAGTTACAGTACATCTCGTACATACTGTATGTATGTGGTCGTTTATTTCAATAACATTGAGATTTAAAATTATAGATATTTGTTTCATTTAGATTCGTTCCCTGTCAGAAATGAGTGCTGTAAATCCAACAGAAATTCTCCACCGAATAGAAGGGGTCGATTTCTGGTGTGATGAAACGGAGAGTGATTTGAGTGTGAACTTCCATTGGACCAACGTCAAGGCAATCGATGATCAGCTGGAGAAGGTGCTGATTAAGTTATCTCAGATAATTCTAAGTGATAACTATTTTTCCATATTTTTCCATTTGAGAGTTTACTTTTAAATTCTGCCAAACCGAAATGATGTCTTGTGTTTTGTTGTTTCACTTTAAAAATGTTCCAGAAGTAAGAAACATGGATTTTATTTGCTTGCTATGTTAGGTTCCTTTTGAAACGTTCTTGTATATTTCAGTTGAATGTCCGCCTCACCAAAGAACTTGAGGAGCAAAGGACTGAATTGGTCTCACTTGAGAGTGCAAAAGATAGACTTGTTCAAATCCCAGCAGTAGATGTCCAGATAAAACACACTGTCAGAAGAGCAGTCTCGCAAGCAGCAAAGAGGATTGCAGATGTGAGTTGCTTGTACATAGCGTATGCTATTACTGTATGTATAAGGGATAGTTTTTCTGTTAAATAATGGTTGGAAAAACCGTTCGAAGCGTATGTCTTGTTGCGTCCTGAGCAGAGCCGTTGATTTGCGGATGAAAAATTGGTATTGCAGGAGAATTTTTGTCACTCGAAGTTGTAATATTGTTTCCGAAACCGCTCTAATTGAAAAATTAAATGATCCCAAACTATTTACCAATAAGTATAAGAAAGTCGAAGTTCAGCTTTTTTAGTGGCAGCCTCTAAGTTGTTAGACTTATCTGGTAAAAAATGTTATTTATTATAGCCGGTGTCAGCCCGATTTCTAGTTTCCAATTGTTATGTGTCAGCTGTTCACCACAAACATATAACAAGAGGGTGCGCGTCCTAGGGAAATAGCGTCTTTATCTATTCAGTGTAATATAGATCAGACTTATTCACGTCCACATTATAGGTTCCAGCAGCTTATCTTTCTTATTTACTAATTAGGATATTGATGTAATTGTACCCAATGTAACGCCTACAACCATAACGGAAGAGCACCAACATATAACACATGTTTAGTTTATAGGCAATTAACGCAATTAGCGTTCAGTTAATTTTCCAAGTTGAACTACAGGACTATCTATATCGTGGAATTTCTCACAGTGACACAGTGGTAATGTAATTCTATCCGTTCTCTTTTCCTCTCAACTTTCTTCTACTTTTGTTTTCAAACTCTTCTCATGCTCCTCATTGCTTCATACCTTCCCTCGACATGTACAATTCTATTTGAACTCTAAGAATTCGCTAATTCTGATGATTATTCGCCCCAAAACCTACAATAATTAAAGAATTATTATACGAACGAACTAAGAACGATCTCGAACACTTTAAAACTTTAACAATGCGAATCCGACTAGCCCCTCCAGATTATCGCACTGAAGGCTATTATTCTACAAATCTTACAGTACATGTTCCTCGTAAATATGGAGTAAGTTTCGTGAAATAAGTGAAGGAAATTACGGCTTCTTTTGTTGAACATTTGGGTTCTTTTTTGAAATATTGATCTGATATGAGTTTAGGACTAGGACAACTTCTGCATTGGTATATTCTATGTTTTGATTTATGTCTATTTGATAAGCCTCAGTTTATTATTTTTATTATTCAGATCCGTTCGGACCTTTCCGATAAAGTCCGTTTTTTGAACGAAATGAAGACAAAAGCACAGGAATTGTGGTCAGAAGTACAGAGATTGGAGAATCATTCAAAGGAGGTTTGAATTCACATTTATAAATAGATCAAGTACATTTCATTAAATAATTCCAAGTAATATTGATTGATTAATACTTTTTAGGTTCAAAGGCGTGCCGATGCTACAAAGGAAGCAGTCATCTACACTCCTTCAGTGCAAAATGTTACTTCTGTGAAGGTTCGTTGCTTTTCATTTTTTCTAATCTATTATCCAAAAATTATTGTCTGATTGATTTCCTAATTGTTCAGAAGGATGCCGCCCAATTACAAGAAGATGCCGGACGTTTGAGAATTATTCTCAACAAGTCATACACTGAGAAACCAACAATTGGAAAGACTGAGGCCGAGGTAACATCAGATGAATATTTTTTCTTATTTTCAAATTTACATTACATCTAATTTCCCTCGCCAGCAAGTGAGATTTAGCTGAAATTAGTGCTGGGGTTGAGACACTCTCGGTGAGCTTATAATTTATAATATATGTAATTTGTCAAGAAATTATTATTATTATTAACTCCGTAATCGTCAGATTCTGTCCCTATGTTCTGTGACTCAATTAAAAAGTGAATTCCCAAGTTTCCTCTAAGAAAAAACGAGAGAAAATTCTAGCAAGATAAAGAACAGTACGTAGTATAGTTAGCACATAAAAATACGATTTCTCTGCGTGAAAACAAAAAGTTATCATCCAAATGAATCACTTGCATATGTTGCAGACAATCCTCAATGTTGTCGCAGCATGCGATAGTGCTATTGAAGCGGCAAACGAGCTACCACTTCGCGAAACGGTTTGTTTGCGAAAAAGCTAATATTCATTAATTCGCATTCTGTTGGTGCATATGGGGCGTGGTTAGTAATTTGGAAAGTTATATTTTAGAAGTAAAAACATAGTTTTATGTAATGATGTGTTATGTCTAACTTGGCAGTGATACAGTACCCCGTTAACTGTATAATTTCCAGTCGGACCTCGAATCCTCCGAGATGAATCTGTCTACAGTAATCGAGGTGTCCGAACACTCGGAACTGCACCCGATGCCTTCCCTCGCCGCCTCGACTTCTAACGAGGGTACGGTAGGTGAGTGGTGGTTTAGAATGATAATTTGTTTATCATATTTTGGTATTTTCAACTAGTCATAGGATTTGCGCACCCTACTGAGCCTTGTATAAAAGACGAGCGCGCTCTTGAATCTGCTTGATATTTTAGCGAGTCATCAGCCAAAGTTATGCGCCAAAAACGCTAAAATTTAAAATAAAAACTTGTGAGTAAGAGAAAATAAGTCTGATGTACTGTTCAGCTGCAAGTAGCGATCGTGTGGAGAGTGTTCACGATGAAGTACATACATCCGAAGAGAGTGCAGACGACGAAGACGAGATCACTCTGGATAGGACTACGGTATCGCAGTCAGGAAGACAGAGTAGAGAAGAGGGAGCAGAGGTAGTTCTAAATCTATAAAAAGAGTGAGTTCAGGGCCTAGGCTGCCGTATGTAAAGGATGTTAACAATTTTGACTATGGTCTTAACAGGCGCAAGCCGAAGCATGCTCAGAGATCTTTCCTTAGAGTTTCAAGAAAATTATCTCTAATTCAACTTATGCTTCAGAGGTTGAACCCTCGTGAGACGCAGGCCTTGCAGTCTCTCACCCAACTGGCACTCTGGCTGTCAGAGATAGAGAGAGATGCAGGTCTTAGTGTCGATTTATCAAACGGACAGCAAATCAAGGAGTTGCTCAATAATATACAGGTTCGTTTTCTGGAGTACTGTGGAAAACGTTATAATAATTTGCCTGTTGACCGGTGGCTGATTACAGAAAGATATTATCAATTATATGAACTTTTTGCCCTAGAGGAAACTTTGATATACTTTTTATCAACTTCTAAAAAAATCAATAAATCAATCGATTTCAGAGCATAATCGATCAACTGCGGCAGCGAATCGATGAACCGGTGTTCATTTCTGATGGAGTCAGTAGTCAAGAGGTGAAGAGGAAGGTCAGATACATGTTTACATTTAATTCGAGCATTTTACTTTATTTCTCTTGTTCTGTTGTGTCCGTGAAGATGGAAAGATCCAACTAAGGACATTAGGGTAACGTATCCTTCCAACTTTTAGAAATTAGCGGATTGGTAATTACAACTGTACGTTGCATATATTTTCTCATGAATTGTATGTGTGCGTAATAAATTATTATTACTATGAAAATAGTGGGTAAATTAGAGTCGACCCAAACTCGGTAAAAACTTTGGCAGCCCTCGAGAGGTCCCTTTGGGAGCAAGGCTTCGAATCAAAGTTGTTTCTCAAAGCCTTTTTCAATAGAACGACATTTAGGATAACTTATCCTTCAATATTTTAGAAATTAGCGGATTTGTATTACAACACCGAATTCCAGGCAGCCGACTTGAGTGCAAACCTTCACCGTGTCTCGAATGCTTGCCAAAAGCGAAAATGTCAACTGAATAAAATGGCCGAACAACAGAAAACATTTGAACAACTGAGAAGTGGATGTGAGATGTGGATTACAGAGGCACAGACACAACTGGGTACGTTTCTTTTGGTAGCCCGTATACCGTATACTGTATGTCCCTTTTATTTATAGAAATCGATTTGAAGACAAAATAATATTAGTAAGCATAATAATGCATGAATGCAAGAAACGGATAAGGTAGGATAAGGAAGAAAGACGAGGAAGGCATATTCTATTTGCAGGAGACAGTCTCGCAGCCGAGGCCAGTGAAGAGGCGATCAGTGCTGAACTTGTACGTGTGGAGGCCCTTCTGGCTCAAGTCGATGAACAACACGGAAGGATCAAGGAGTTCAATGCCAGGGTACGGTAGACATATTACGATTTGAGGTGTATATGGTCTATTAGCTGGGCGAACATTATGACTCAATTTCCAATAGTTAACCTTTCAATTACAATGGTGCCTTAGTACCATTTCTGTTGTGCACTTGTTGTCTGATCCTTTTTCCATGTTGTTAAATGGGAAACGCGTAAGTTCGTCTGTATAGAAATACTTTAGAGAATATTAGAGTTGATAACTGATTACATCCGCCTGTTATCACCAGAAAGGTCCATATTCATTACGAACATTGAATTCAATACCAAGTCAGACCCTAAACATCTACTTCAACTTCAGGGTAACGGCCTCCTCGACGAGTTCCCTCGTGACGACGCGCATACATTGTCTCATCTCATGTCCAAAATCAACATGATGTGGACACAATTCAACGATAAGTAGGTTTGATTCGAAGGAAGTAGTGTCATTTTCCATCAACCAGTGACTAAACAACTTGCCCGAAACATTTCCGGGTAAAGGCGGTTTCTTTTGGTGCTCTATTTTTGGTGGTCATAATTAGACTTAATGCTGTTGAATATTTATATCTATCGTTGTCTTCACATAAATGTATCTTCGTGTGCCTGAGATTGGAAGTAAACGTTTCAGTGTGCGTATCCGCCGTGCTGTTTTGGAAGCAAGTCTTCGATCCCGATCCGATTTGGCCTCTGCTTTGGGGGAAGTTGAACAGTGGATGGACAGAATTGCGAGTCAGATGAAGGTCCGTATTCAAATCTCTACTGATTATGAGTCCAACCTTCCCTCTTTACCTTTAGTTCCGTATTCTAGTTAGTGACCACAATCAACAGTTGAGCCCACGATATTTCCCATAAATGACAATTATTCACATTATTTCTTTCAGAAATTGGAACGTCAAACTGCCAATACTCAAACTCTAAAAGATACCCAACAGCGGAGAGAGTGGATGCAACAGGAGAAAGTGAGGAAACTTTAAGTTTTAGATAAATATATGTCAAACTGTTGTATTGGAAAATTACGTAGTTGTCGTGATTGTGATTACGTTGCTCGTTATGTGCCTAAATAAGTAAATGCGTACAACGAAATAGAGAGCTTGTACGTCTGCTTCATTTTTAGCTTCTCGGTGTGAGAGGCCACAACATAACAAAAAAATATCCCTCAAAAATACATAATAGAAAATTTGTATGATTCAATCTTTTACGCGGTTTGGTGATAGTTTACTAAAATGATCATTTACAGAACATCCGCCATGAAATCGACGCCCATGACGAAGTTCTCAAATCAGTGCAGGAAATGGGAAAGAAGATTCTCGGAGGGCTCGAACCAGGACCGGAGAAACAGGTTCGCATACTTACCGTATATAAATTCTTGCCGTAGTGTACTGTGTACTCTTACAGTATGCAAGGTTCACTGATGCTTATGGGACAAGAACCGTACTTCACTTACAGTATGTTACTGCAATTACCGTATAACCTACAGTACACTTTGATAGGTTTATCAATATTCGTTATTTTTCTTACTTTGTGATTGTTGTGCTATCTGTGATTGCAATGCATATATTTGTTGTAAGTTCTACGGAATAAGTCATAGATTTATAACATTGTATTTGAACATTGTAAAACCATTGAAGCACATCAAATCATGCTTTTCTTCCCAAATAGTGTTGTATTGTGTATAATTTTCGTTGTATTGTGATTGTGGTTGGTTCTTAGACAATGGATGCGCGCTTGAATGATTTGAATACCAGATGGGCTACCGTAGTACAAGTACACAGGGACATCAGGTAAAGCTTAATTAAAGCGAAATACCAGCCGGTTTTTGAAACGCATCCCAAATATCAGCATTCTTATGCAGTTATGCTAAAAGGGGTCTATTGGGGTCTATTTTTTATTCAAATTTAAGCTCATTTGCATATGATGCATAGGAAGCAGGGAGTACTCGATGCGTTTCAAAAACCGGCCGGTATTTCGCTTTAAGAACTCATTAGTAGAAGAACTTTGTTGTGATTTTTTGTCGTTGCAACACTCCCCAATTTTGTTGAGGAACATTCTTATTCGGTATTTTATTTCCACCTAGAACGCAATGTTTCACGTAATACTTTTTTACACTTTGCTAATTTACGGACTAATGTTAGTGCGCTACCATGATGTAAAATAATGAATATACCCAACGAATTGAACTCTACGTGCATATAATAATTCCGTACTATCTTTTATATAATTAACCCAAAGACATTAACATTTCCAGAGATCGCCTGCAAAACGCTGAACAAGAATGGGAAAGGGTTACGAACAATTTATCGGAACTTATTAACTGGACCGAGAATAAGAGCAAACTGGTGAGGAAATACTGAAGACGTTGGTTGGTCACAACTGGGAATATAATCTCATTTCGGGCGTTCATTGTTCACTGTTTAGTTTAGTGAGCGGTATCTAACCAATTCACAGAATTTTTAGAAGTAAGCCAAGATACGTAACTTCTATATTTTTATATTTGATTTTGATTTTATTTCCAGCTCCTTGCTCAACAACCTGTGGGTGGATGTCTATCAACTGTTCTAGAACAAGGTGCATTTGTGAAGAATTTGGAACGGTTGGTTTTTGTTTTTGTTTCTCATAAAATAAAATTTAATATATATTTTTCTGATTAGTTTATTCATTTATCTTCTTTTCTTGGTTATTGACTTGCTTCATTGTTCACTTTTAAAACATTTTACTTTATTAAAATGGTGTACAAATTGAATTTTAGTGAAATGGAAGACCGGACCCCACACCTCAAAAACACAATTGCTCAAGCTCATTCGTTCTTGATGCAACATGATTTGAGACCAAAAATGCATGTTCCTGGAGTGTTTGAAGAAGAGGAAGAAGCATTGACAGGTTCGAATTAAAGCGGTACTGCACGTGGTTTTGTAACATATGATGAAGAACTGCATTTCCATGTATTATTTGCTCCATTCCATTCCAGGAATGCACATATGATTTGTGTACTAGGAAATACGTAGTACGCCCGTTCAGCACACGTTTCAAACCACTTGCCATTCCCCTTTATTTGACTGTATCTTACTAAAATCACCTTTTCTAATATATGTTCCGAATTTTAAAGAGCACATCATAGTATAGCAGAAACCTACACAATGCTAGTTTTCTCCCCCTTTTCTCGTACAGAAAATTGGCATGTTTTGCGAAAAGAAATACGGCCGTTTTTCTTGTTTCAAATGCAAAAAACGCGCACGTTGATTATGTGATTCAATTTTGCAAACATTTCTCTTTTGCAGTTTTGAACCCTTTCTGGGGTTACCCCTTTTACAAATCAGTAGATTATTACATTTCTTGAAGATTATATTTAATTTTTTTTTCAAATCACTTTTTAAATTATTTCAGAGAAAGAAATGGAGGAACGACGCTATGGCCTGCAGATCCATGCAGATTGCAATAAGTTAAAGGTTTGTATTTGAATATAATAGTGGCACCTGATACCTCCTTTCGCAATATGTCACAGGTGTTTCCTAATTTATTGTTTGCGAATTTATACGTTTGCTCATTAGGTAACTCATAATAGAAAGTATGACTGGTCGAACGCATAGCGTCATAAGCATAAGATTAAAACAGTCAGTTACAAAAGCTTCCTTTCTTCAGGAAAAGTGGACGGAACTCGGTCTTCAAGCAAATGAATGGGGAAAAGTTGTATCTTCGGCCGCCCAGAAACTCCAGGATTTAGAGAGAGCCCTGGCAGAATGCCAACTTCATTTGAGGTATCATTTCTGTGCCAATTTACAGTATTTTATCATTTTATGTATTAAATGGTCAGGCCCATTTCAAATGACCCCTGTTTTTAATGATTCCATCTGATTCTCCATGTCAAATAGCGCCAAATTCACACAGTATTCAGCAATTTACCATGGCCAGTCTTACCCAACTACATATCGCATTTGTCACGCCCCTCCGCGCTAATTGGGCAATATGCTCTATTGGGCGTGGCAATTGCGATATAGGCCAATCAGCGCGAATGGGCGTGACAACTGCGATTGATTGTTGTGTATGACTGGTCATGGTAAATTGCTGAATACTGCATGAATATTGCGAATGAAAAGTGGAAATAAATTCAGTCTACTATATTTGACATGGAGAATCAGGTGGTATCATCAAAAATAGGGGTCATTTGAAATGGGCCTGACCCTTTAATTAGTTTTTTTTCTTGTCATGGTTTACTCTCACTCTCAAGAATCTTTCTTTAAAGGGTCAGGCCCACCGTTTTGAACCCATATTTATTATTTGTTCATAATTTTTGTAAAGGGTGTTTATTATAAAATATACACACTGAGTTTGAGCTGGCTTTACCATCACGAAGCTTTTCACGTTCGCTTTCCTTACAGAGTATACAGTATGGGAAAGCAATTGCACCCTTATTTCCTTGTTGTGCGTGTCCCGAGGGTAGCCGGCTGTATAGCCAGGCTCATAGGGACAGAAAAAAGAGCGATTTGCCCCCGGGACACGCACAATAAGGAAATAAGGGTGCAATTGCTTTTCCATACTGTATACTCTGTAAGGAAAGCGAACGTGAAAAGCTTTGCAATGGTGAAGCCAGTTCAAACACAGTGTGTATATTTTATAACAAACAGCCTTTACAAAAATTATGAACAAATAATAAATATAGGTTTATATCGGTGGGCCTGACCCTTTAAAAAACCGCTACTTTTTCAGTGCCGTCGAGCAAGAACTCGAGTCAGCTCGTGCCGTTGAAAACCTTCGATTAGAAGAGTTGAAAGGAGCACGACATGAGGTCGAGGAACTCACCAACAGAGTCGATCAGTTGAGGTGATAAATTGTTATTGTAGTTTTTAGTCTAATGTTTGATGCTGACAGCTTAATGTTTGTTGTTTTATCTTACCGTCTCATTGTATTTGCTTGCTAAAATTGATACATTTTTCAGAGTTCATCTTGACGACGCAAACGACGCGTGCGGCAAGATTCTGGCCGCGGACACGCCGCTCGACCAACATCCGAAGAATCAACTGGATGCGGTAAATCAGAGGTAGCAACTTTTTTTTATTCTTGTTTTCGGCCTGTCTTACTATTTTCTTTGTTTCTGTAGTCTCTTTGCACATTCTTTCTTTGAAATATCGGATGGTCCATGGATTTTGCTGATATCAATGTAGTAATGCGTCGTTGTATTAACAATGCAGTAATGTTTATGTAACAATGTATATAATTTTATTTCCAGATTCCATGCCGTCAAAACGTCTGTCCGTGTCCGCGCGGCTGCCTTGCGGAATGCGTTCGCTGACTTTGGACCTTCGTCGGAACATTTCCTGAATCACTCAATCGGTCTTCCTTGGCAGAGAGCAATCTCAAAGACAAACCAACTACCGTACTACATCGAGTGAGTGGCTTATTATAGATAAGATAGACTTTGTTAGATATTCCTCTTAATAATGTAATACCGTAATACGGTTACGGGGCAACACACACTGCCTAGGCGTAGGACCCACATATCAATTTTTAATTAGTTATTCATTATCTTGCGCTACATTGATAAAACATTGTGGAGGGCTTTGTGGGCGTACAAGACCAAAAATACAAAATACAAATTCAAATCTTTTAGCCACAACACGGAGCACACTCAATGGGAGCATCCAGTATGGGTCGAAATGGCCAAGGAACTCAATTCATTCAACAGGTGCAGTTTATTCATTTTTTTCATACTTTTTCTATAAGAGCAACTGTATCTCACATATAAGAGTAAGAATTTAGCACTTCGTTTGTAATGTAAGCAAAAAGTGAAAATGTAGTTCTTGTAGTGTTGCATATGTTTTATTGTAGCATTCATTTCTTCTCCCAAAGTTTAACTTCCACTTGAGTTTCATAATCCGATCTGGTATTTAGGGTTAAGTTCATTGCCTACCGTACTGCGATGAAATTGCGTGCCCTTCAGAAGAGACTTTGCCTCGATTTGATCAGTCTTCCAATGTTACAAAAGGTTCGATATACTGTACTATACCGGTACTAAGTATAACTACTGTACTCTATGTTTGTAAGAATAACATTCGGGAGATTTTCTTTCGAAAACACAATGGTGGTATATATTGAGGGAACACCACTGGTGTTTTCCGTAAATAAAAAGTTAACACGATGGAGAAATAATATTTCTACATTATTTTTCTACGGTATGTCAAAGCAAATAAGATCCAAATGTTTAATAAAATCAATAACTTTTTCTCTTTGCAGGCCTTCGACCGTCTGGAAGGCCTGTCGAATGAGGAGTGTCCAGGCTTGGAGGGGATGGTCTGCTCCCTTCTTCCTCTATTCGAACATCTCCACTCTCTACATCCGAATCTAGTCAAATCAGTGGCACTGGCTGTGGACCTGTGCATCAACTTCCTACTCAACTTATATGATCCGTGAGTGTTATATTTATATTTAACTACATCCGGTTTGTATTGATCAGGGTGCAGTGCTCGTCGCACAATAACAACGTCGATAGACATTGTGTTGTTGTCTGAGGTAGGGTATGAAAATACGATGTTAAAAAGTATAGGACTCATAATGTGTAGAGCATTGCATTTCCCAATGCCTGAAATATACGGTCCGGCAAGCTCTAGTTTCTTGGTTTCAGTATTTCGTTTTCAGGCCCAGGATAGGGATTGAGCACTGTTCGAGGAGATTGAAACAATTGTAGAGGTTGAATATATCAGACATTGAAATTGTATACATGCCCTCTTTAGATGCCGTGACGGAATTCTCCGCGTTCTCTCGTTTAAAATCGCCCTCATTTCAATGTGCAATGCGCAATTGGAGGACAAATATCGAGGTTTTTTTGTATTTTTTTTTTGGAAATATTCAGGTCACATATGATAAATTCCTAGCAACTGGGCTAAAACTTATTTATGTGAACCTTTCCATTTCAGCCCTTTTCGAGTTGGTCGCACAGGAGAATCAAGCAGATCAGAAACATATCGCCCTTCTATTTTATGATCTCATTCATGTAAGTTTCGTCATCTTTTCTTTATTCTACATAAGCATAAGTAACTGAAACAAATATCATTTTAACCTTTATGCTATCCGACCACTTTAGAATTATAATTAGTTAAGCATCCAATTGTTTTTTTAGCTCCCACGTCTCGTCGGAGAGGCGGCTGCATTCGGTGGTTCGAATGTTGAACCAAGTGTACGGTCGTGTTTTGAGACTGTCAAGCTGGCATCACACATTCAGGTATGATGCCGTCCTATCCACAGTACAGTAAGACATTGTGCTGCTCGTGTCTAAACATAAAATAGAGAGATGGAGAGAGAGGGAGCAAGAGAGAGGGAGAGAGTGTTTGAGAATGGGAGATTTAGATAGCTAGAGAGGACGAGAACTGTCATTCTACCCGCTATCTGCCTTTCAATATCTTGTATTCTCCAGGTTGGATCCTTCCTAGAATGGCTGAAGAAGGAACCCCAATCCCTTGTCTGGTTACCCGTTATGCATCGACTTGCAAGTGCTGAATTCTCCAAACACCAAGTCAGTTTATTTTATTTTATTTTGATCAATCGATATCCTTGATTTTTATCGATATTCCTTGCCCTAAGCGAACTCCTACTCAATCCGAAAACGTACGAGCTTGCCTAAAAGGTTTATCATAGTCGCGGAACCCACACAGATTTTCCCGGCCTAAACTTTCTTTTTGCATGTGGTTTAATTTACCAGCCTCTTATCATCATTTTATATGATGCACAAAAATTAAATTATACATAGTGTGTCATTAAAGTATTAGTATTATTAAATTAATTAACCTTTTACCATGACGTTTCCAGCGGGGCAAAGATAGTTTATGTTTCTTTCCTTTTCGTCTTGTTCCAATTCTGCTGGTTGAAATACGTTGCAGACATATTTCACTAATTTTCATCGCATAAAAAACTGCTGAGGAATAGCTGGCTATTGTAAAATCGGAATAATTGGCATATTGTAAATTTCAGGCCAAGTGCAACATTTGCAAGATGTTCCCCATTGTTGGACTACGGTATCGATGTCTTCATTGTTTCAACTTCGACATGTGTCAGAATTGCTTTTTCTCACAAAGAACGGCCAAAAATCACAAACTCAACCATCCAATGCAGGAATATTCTGTGCCAGTTAGTGATTTGATTGTGCTATTTGCTAGGACTTAATTATTATGTGTTCATGCAGAAGTGTGCGCGAGGAGTGCGCGAGCAGTGCGCGAACTCTGTTATAGCACCAGTGTGGCAACAGTGTTCCACCAGTTTTCTGTGGCTAAATGCGGACATTCTACTTGTCTGGTAATATGTAGTAAGATGAAATAGCATTTCCTTGTAGACAACATCTGGCGAGGATGTCCGTGATTTCGCTCATATTCTCCGAAATAAATTGGGAAAACGGAGAAAGACAATTGGATATCTGCCCGTTGAGGTTTGTCATTTCTTTTCATATTTGAGTGGTGTTTAAAGCGAAATACCGGCCGGTTTTTGAAACGCATCGTGGGCAACTGCATTCTTATGTATTTATGCGAATTGGGGTGTAATAGTCTAATTGGGGTCTATTTTTTATGCTAAATTATGCTCATTTGCACATGACGCATAAGAATGTTGGTGCACTCGATGCGTTTCAATAACCGGCCGGTATTTCGCTTTAATATCTTTTGTTCAATTCACGTTCCATACTTCCGCACTTACAGCGTTTCCGTACAATTTTCTGATCATAGCTCAGAGTGTTAGTACTGATCAAAACACCAGCAATGTTTTACTGTATGTGTCGTCAAAATATATAAATAATAAATCATAGTATTAATAGTAAATAAGCTAACTAATCTAGGTTTGCGACGAAGGTCTGCCTCTGGCCTCTGCTCCAACCGCACTTCATAATGCAAACACAGCCCCAGTCCATACAAGGATAGCCCTGTGCGCTGAGCGTCTCGCGAGTCTAACGCAGGTTCGAATATTGTCCAATCTTTATAATTCTTATGTATATGAATCTAAAATGATAAGTGAAGAATTTTTTTTGTAAAGTGAAATGTTTCAATCAAGGGTTATGAAGCTAGAAATGTAACTACATTAGTACTAACACTATCGATTGTGGGAATTTTCCAGAGAGTCCAACAATGTACAATTATGATTTTTTTGATTGTGTATAATTTCCATGTTTCTGTATATTACCACGCTTACTAATAACCTTCAAGAGTGACGTGGGTTGAATGCAAAACGTTTCTTAAACATTTTCTTATTTCAGAATGAACCCGCTGAACCCCGTGAAGAAATGACCGTTTCCGATGTGAAAAGTCCATTGCAATTGATTTCCCAAGTATGTTTATGGTATTTATATTACTAGTAATATTGGAATCTAACACTAGTACCTTATTACCAATACCAATAACTGCCGTGTTTAATGCGAATACAAACAAGAATGTCTTGGGCATAAAATAAAACCATAATAAAACCACGTCTTGGTCATGTTTTTTTCTCGAAGTATGCCACGTTAGGAAAAATTCTTGGGTGTTGGGAATACTTTTTTTATTTCCGGAAAAAAAGTTTTACGTGCAGGTTCTCAGGCTCAGGCTGCAATCATCACCTATTTAACAAGGTCATTTCAATTCGTTCGCTAATGATTTATATCTGACAGAGTCCATTGAAGGAGAGCAGGAAAATAGGTTTATTACTATTCTGAGCATTATCAGACAAACACTGGATCACAGATGTTTGCTGCACCTTTTTTGTCCGCATAACTGCTTTATTCTCATTCTATTGCTCTATCTGTCACGAATACACTCATTAACCAATTCTTTACTATTCCTACTCATATTCTAAAAATCGATAACAAAGAAACCCGGAGCTATATAATTAGAATGGACATTTTTACCCGGCAACTTCTCTATGCTAATTTGGAAGCAGACCCAACGAGGCGTAAGCCTGATTGGTCCCGTCTTCGACTTTATGAAAAACCACCAATCCATCCCAAACATAACAAAGTATTGATTTATTTATTACCAGACGGCTCCTGAGGCGACTTAAATGGAAACATGATTGGTTTAACATGGGCATACTTATATACAAAGTTTCAAACGTATCATAAGAAATTCACATAATAGGAAACAATTGCATATGCATACTTCGATATTGAGCCGCGAAACTCTTTTTATACCCGAACACGCGGATTTGCATTTCCGTAACGCACATCGGTATGCAAATTACGCTACAGTTACTCTTTTTCTTTTATATAATAGGATAGTGGCGTCGCAATGTTTTCTTAGGTGACGTATATTCTGTAGCAAAAACGTGAGAAATTCCAACGTGAGGAAGGTGAGGAAAAAAAACTGCTAGATTAAGTGGAAGCTTAGGGCTTAGGATCAATCAATCAATCAATCAATCAATGTTTTCTTAGGTGACGTATATTCTGTAGCAAAAACGTGAGAAATTCCAACGTGAGGAAGGTGAGGAAAAAAAACTGCTAGATTAAGTGGAAGCTTAGGGCTAGGGCTCAGACATAATAGACATATTTTCTTTCCCGTTCAGGTTGAACAAATGCAAAAAGATGAGCTTGATCAACTTCTACAACGATTGCAATTGGAGAATTTGGAATTGAAGAAAGAATTGGAAAAGAGGAGAACAGCGGCCATGAGCACCCCCGATTTGGACAGGTGCGAATTTTAGGTTGAATTAGCGTGCCTGTTTGTATGCGGGCAATAATACACCATTAAGCATTTATTCTCTACAAATACAACTTATTAATGATATCGATAATTGTACAACGATTCTTCGTATTACTGCATACCGTAATCAAATCCACATTACATTCAGAACCGGTTTCGGTGGCACGATGCCAAGACTTCGCGACGGGACCCGATCGGGCACTCTGCCAAGACTCGGCACCCAGGCTTCATCCCAACACGGCAGGAGTGTGCCATCTTTGCACACGGCAAAGAGCACTAATGATGTGGGTCATAAAGTTCTCATAACAGAGTAACACCACTGCGCAACAAGAGTCAATGAAATGACTATGCATAGTAACAATTTATTTCTCATCGCATGTTCGCGTAATCAAACAATCTTAGTCACCGATAAGTTTGTTCCACTCTTCAATCATCAATTTACAGTAGTTTGACAAATTTGGATCATTTCCCATTTCCATTTCAGGTAGCCGATGAAGCGCGCGCACTTCGCATGCACAAACAACGTCTCGAACACCGATCGCGTATTTTGGAACAACAGAATTCACAACTGGAAATGCAGTTGGAAAGGTTGAAGAAGATGATTCAGCAGGTGCAGTTGGACTTTATTTTTAACTGTTTAGATATGCCGAGTTCCATGCTCGATCAATATTCTCTCTTGTTCATATTGCCGTATTCATAGGGACGCTTTTCATGTTTTATGGAAAACTAGATGTCTGTTCTTTCGTGACTTTCCTTTTTTTACTTTATTTCATTTTAGAGAGATTCCGCTTCCGTGGTCCGTTCTGTGACAGGAGACGCAGAGTGGGAGACGCGCGGAAACGGACATCCGCCACCAACGTACGCACAGACACCACAGCAGACCACACAAGGTAGGATAAGCTGACTTATAACTATATAATATTAGTTTGATTGCATGAACGAAAATTTAGTATTAGTTGATCAATATAATATTAGTTGATCAATCAAAAAGGCGTGGTTTTGACTTGCGCCCCATGTCCCGCCACCTTACAGTATCTCGTTGGTAATCTACTGTAGTTGTTGTATTTGACATTCATCAATATTTCCGGCTCATCAGACTTTTAAACCGGTAAATGAATTGTATTTGTTCAGGTCCTTCAGACTGGGACAGTGAAGCAGAGGGCCACGACCCAGTGCCCTCGGCCAATAGAATGTCCTCTCTTCTGGCCACAGTCGACGATCTGGGAAGGTGAATAATGAATACATTAATATTGGTCCACATTTTATTACGTTGATTTAGTTAAAGTTCGAATGTGTTCTATCCTGTAAACGGAATAGTCACGAAAAAAAAACAGAATTCTGACTTGTTTTTGAATCTAATTATCTGACGATCACTAGTTGGCTTTGGAGGATTATCAACAAACTTTCATAACCCGGACGTTGACATATATTAAACATCTCCTTTCAGAGCTATGGAGTCTTTGGTGGTATCTGTTGTTGCTGATAGCGATGAAGAACGTTAAAAGGTGAAACTTATGTTTTGAATAAAACTGCACATATTTGTTTGGACACTGCACATTATGTTTGGTTCTGTGAGCTAACTCAGCAACTCGTATGCATAAATAAGAGGTAATTCATAGAGGTAATGTGGCAATTTTTCGCGACCGGTCATAGTAGATGCACTCCTGATATTAGCATTTTTAGATAAACTATTTTACACTGAAAATATTACCGTTTTCAGGACTCGGTGCTTGTATGCCCTAATATCTGTGCAATTCAAGTCTTTCTCCACAGTCTCATACCTCAGGGAAAATACTCGCAATATTTTGAATTTTTTTATTTTGTTTAACATTTACAAAGATTTCAAAGAAATAAACAAATAGACATTAATAGAGTTGCCATTTCACTCGGTGAGCTTTCACATTTGGATAATTTAGGATTTTTGCATTAATTTATAATTGTATGAGGAAAACTTATTATATCACATTTATCGCATTCCAATACTGTAGACTAATATACAATTTCAAACTTATAATGCAACTGTGGTCTGTGGGGTTATCATTTAACTTTTCTTACTAGAGATAAAATATAATTCGAGCGATTTGTAGTTCTTTTTATAATATTTAGTTGTGTGATACGTGCAATTGCAATAATTATGTTGTTGTTTTATGTGGTGCTGATTGCAGTATGTTTGTCTGTCTTTTGCTGATGAGAATTATACTAATTAATAAACACTTTTGAATTAATTTGTGAGGTTTTCGAATGAAAAAATAATGAAATAAAAAAGGAAATTAGGGATTGTGCAGCTTTCTCAAACTTAGAAACAAAACGTAATAAAAGAACACAATTAGGTTGGAAACTGGAAAAGGCGACTTTGGATGGAAACCAAACGGTGTATGTTCGAGAGCCGAACAAATGAATCAAGTGATGTGTTACTTCATGAATTAGAGGCACGGTCAGTTGGTACTCCAAGATCCCAATTTTTGCGAAACGTGCCCACGGAGAGGTTTACACACACTCACGAAGCCAGTCGTATTACTGTGTGTACAATCACAGCTGAATTCGCAATGTAAAAAACGAAGAATGCGCAATACAAACGACATCAAGAGGTATCGAACGGACAAGAACCGAGGTCTGTTTCTAAGTAACAATTTCACAGCGAGGATAATATCAAGGATTATACCATGCTAAACAACGAAATACGAAACACATTCACACGAAGCGAGTTATAATCCACACTTCGGGAGGCGCCTGGCATTCATTCGAACCCACAAAACAGTCCCGACTTTGCAAGTTTCCTGCTTTTCTGTGCACGACATCATATCTTTTGTGTCCCCTCCTCTTTTTCAATATTTATTTATGGAGGAGGGGGTATGATTACAGACATATGCTTCTGAAACAGAGACGTTTTCTGTGGAGGTGGTTGTCCTTGGTTTTCTCATGCCTTCTCTCTGCGCGTATTCGACGAAGCAACGGAAAGACGATGTTGTCTGGAATGTCAAACATGGAGCTATGAAATAATTTCTACTCGTTCCGGTCGCTACTAATTTCCTAATTCGTTGATTAAGATACAATTTTCAAAAACCGGCAGAAATCAAAGTACACATAGATGTGGATAAGTTATGGTATATTTGCTCATGTAAGGGGTTTCAGGATCAATATTATGAAAAGCGTGGTCCATTAGCAGCCCGCATATTCATCTCCCACTCACACATGCACACACACAGACATACACACATTATTGTAGGACTTACATTTACTTTTCCTTTTCGTATTGTCTTCATGTATTGGTTATTCAGCATCAGTTTGATGGAGTACCACTCACTCCTGTGCATGAGTGAGCGGAAAAGCATAACGGCATCACAAAGAAGTTTCCCTTAAAATCATATTATTTATATTAAACAGAAAACCAAAATTACATGTGGAGTTAGACGTAGAGCTCCACGCAAATGAGAGCAGTCTTTCAAAGCTCCGCTCGAGACGAAAACGCGAGCGATAGCGCGAGTCTTACGAGACAATTCCCCCGCTAGCGAGGCTACAACTTCGTGTATACTTGCTGACAACCAGAATTCTGGCAGTGCAGACTACAGATACAGACTACTACTGTCTTGATCTGTATGCAGCAGCTAAACTAGGCAGTTCAATGTTCAGGCTAATTGTAGAACAGCTACTAAATTAATTGAAAAGTCAACTTACATGGAAGTTCATTGACGTGACGAGCACCCAATGGCCGGGTCCATTTATTTCAATTTGTGAGAACACCACATCACGGAGCCACAGAGATTGTTTCCAAATGCGTCTTGCTAAATGTAGAAATTAATTATATGAACCAAAACAAACAAACGAAACACAGTATGCCCTGTCGGTGGCCAGATGCAGGCCCATCAAGCCCCCTGGCCCCTGGATGTCCTGGCCCACAGACCGCTGGGTCGTTGGCGACCATTCATGAGACAATGCCTCCTCAACGCAGATGCCCGGGGTGAATTTGCTCTGCAGCAGCTGAATCCATCTCGATGTAACATTTTTAGTTTGGGTAATATTTTTTGAATAGTTGGGGATCACGCTTGCTGATACATGTTTTCTCGGACCAACTAGTCAGGATTAAGCCTGTGGGGGAGCAAACCCCATGTGGCTACTATAGAATCTAAACCATTTAATCGACCCAGCCGGAAACCAACCAATAAGAAATGTGCTAAAAACTAATGCTTTGTTTGATGTCTACAATAATACTAGAAAATACTTTTAATTTTATGCCCATAGAATAATGGATACCCATTTAGCTCGGAAAAGCAAAATATACTATATGTATGCTCCTTTCCTGGCATAATTTGCTATAACAAAACTTCTAGCATAATTCACTCTTCCCTCGTTCTCTCTCACCTCTACCTTTTACATACACTCTTGCTTTCTCACTGTCTCCCGTCCTCTTGTCTGTCAGAACCTTCTCTCTCTCCATCTCTCCATCCTGGTCATGTCTCTCTCATCACTCTCTACTTTCGTTTCTTGGTAAATACTACTAGTTGGAGTTAGAAGTAGTAATAATTTTCTATTACTTTATGATCGGCAAGGCTCTCTACATTATACAGACCAGCTTAAAGATCTAAGAATATTACCTAACATAGAATAGCCAATGTTTATAATAAAAGCGAGATCAGGAACATTCTCTTGCAAGAAAGACATGCTAAGGAATCAGTTAATGCACTACCAAAACTACAAAGTATTGCGAGAAAGAGAGATTAACTTTTGCACTGTGAAGAACAAAGCTATCACCGGTAAATTCTGAGTGAACTTGGGTTTTTCGTATACCAAGTGAAGTTTCAGTGGTTCTAGTAATACTTATCGGCTGGGATGGGTCCAGGTAAAGCACTGATCGTGCAATCCCTGGTGGGTTTCTACAGCCGTCGCCCAGTACCTAATCCAAAGTGGGAACGGACCGATGTGCCGCCCACCAACTAGGCGCCTCCCTTCGGCATTTACATTCTGTGGCGATTCAGTTAAAAGAGGGAATGCTTCCTAAGCAATGGATTATCATGAGGGTTCTCGCGGGATAGGTTGTTGAGCAGATACAATGTGAAACCCATAAGTCTCTAGCAATAGTTGAGTTCTCTACGTGCAAAAGTTAATTCAAGCTCCTCAGAATACTTCACATATTAGATATTGCACACGCTTACACGGCACCTTTATTGTAGGAAAATATTCATAATTCCGTTTTATCATAAACATTGACTATTCTAAGTTAGATAATGTTAATCTGGTGGTACAAGTAGAGAAAAGCGCTCACAAAGTGGCGAAATATATACTTCTAACTCCAACAGTAGTATTCAAGAAAAAAGTAGAGAGGAGAGAGACATAACGAGGATGGAGAGATAGAGAGTGAGAAAGTTCTGAGAGATACAA
Organism: Pelodera strongyloides; assembly: GCA_036852015.1. Taxonomy (NCBI): domain Eukaryota; kingdom Metazoa; phylum Nematoda; class Chromadorea; order Rhabditida; family Rhabditidae; genus Pelodera; species Pelodera strongyloides. The sequence goes on along the minus strand of JAANDG010000153.1, from coordinate 216,066 downwards.
GAGGAGGGGAGACAGTGAGCAAGCAAGAGTGTATGTAAAAGGTAGAGGTGAGAGAGAACGAGGGAAAGAGTTAATTATACCAGAAGTTTTGTTACGGCAAATTGTGACAGGTAAAACGCATACATAGTATATTTCGCTTTTCCGAGCTAAAAGTTTTTTCTAGTATTATTGTAGACATTCAAACAAAGCATTATGTTGAATGTTATTCTACTATATTCTTAATTGGTTGATTTCCTGCTAGGTCGTTTAAATGGCCTTAGATTCTAAAAGTAGGCCAAGCAATGAGGGTTTAACTCCACACCACAGGCTCACACCCCACACGCAAGTTGTGTCCCAGAAAACATGTCATCAGCAAGTCGTTGTCCCCAACTACTCACTAAATGCTGCCCACACTAAAAATATTACATCGAGATGGATTCGGTTGCTGCAGAGCAAATTCACCCTGGGCATCTGCGTTGGGGAGGCATTGTCTCATGAATGGTGGCCAACGACCCAGCGGTCTGTGGGCTGGGACATCCAGGGGCCAAGGAGCTTGATGGGCCTGCACCTGGCCAAGGTCAGTGAAGGTCTGTCGAATCAGTGATTAGAAAATAACTTATCTTTTATCTGCGAGGGTGTGTCCATGCTCCATCCGCAATCTTGAGAAGGTCCCTGATTTTCCCAACTGGCTCATATTTTCTCGTTTCAGTCCAACTCTTGAATGGTATTTACGTCAGCAACGTAGTTAACAGGACAACAACCTAGTTAAAACACCGTTAAAGCGAAATGCCAGCTCCTTTGGAAAATTTGCATATGATAAGCAAATCCTATGTAACCTATGCTAATTTTGTACGATCGTCCACGGCAATCGTACAAAATTAGCATAGGATACATAGGATTTGCTTATCATATGCAAATTTTCCAAAGGAGCTGGCATTTCGCTTTAAGATAATGTTATATATTCCCTAGCAAAAGACGACTTTTTAATTGCTGTGTCCTGTTTAAAGGAACAAGCCCACGAGAAAAAAGTTTTCCTCAATTTACTTGCACATAATGTCCGGATTTTTAGAAATATTTCTGTAAAAACCGCATTTCTTTATACCTAGAACCTAGAATTCGCAGCGTAATTCCCCGGCAAACTGTTCGGCCAGGTCGGAATCAATTTTTGCGCTTTTAGGGCACTACAGTATTGGAAACGCCTTGTCATAATCGTAGGAATTATCTTCATTCGTTTAACCATTATTAGGTTGGGTAAGAAGGCAAATGGACGGTTCTAAACAGTAAAAAACCCTATTTTGACGTCGCTGACTACGGTACCTGGCCGAAAAGTTCCTTTAAATCGTGTTTCAATTTATTTTGTTGCTTTTTCCAAACCACAATGAGATTTCCTTTGTGCTCCTAAATTCGCCTTTTTGATAATCGACCATTGCTGGCCGGTTCCACTAATAATTTCCGTGATGAATGTTATACTATGCTCATTTTATTTCTACATCATATACTAGTCTTTTTTGGCGTCAAATTCCGAAGCACGTTATTTCGCTATATACATAACATAGTTACTATGTCTTTGTCCTTTGAAACTGAAGAAAGTATTCTGTGCTCTTCATGTATTTTCATTCTAATTATGTGTTCAACTCTCAGGAGATTTTTTTCTATTCCAATAAATTATTGAGATTTGGCTGAGGACTGTAATGTTGGCTAGTGGTGCTTCACATGCACAAACAACCCAAGTTTAACAGTCCTCTTTTCTTTATGTGTATCGAGTAGAAGAGTCGATGAATTGATGTCTACGAGTCGAAAAAAAACCGCGTAATCGCGTGTTTTGAGCTGTCGCACTAATTCAGCGAGCCATATCGTCGCGGAAAATGCGCCATTTTTCAAACGCTTGATTACCCGTAAAAGTCTCTAAAAGGTGCGTAAAAATGGCGTTACTATCTTGACTAAACCAATAATTAATGAGGTCGGGTCGCATGCTTTCCTGCTATATACCAACTGCACAAAATGCACAAAAATTAGTATTCTCATTAAAATTATCTGTGTCATTGTAGACAATTCCATGTCAATCAATTACTTATACTGATACCACTTTTTAATACAGGTACATGTGTATAAGTGTACGTGCCGGCTTCAGCACCCGTCCCTTTTACTTATAAACTCATAATCTTTCAATATTTAAAACAACATCTATTATGTTTCCTATACAGTCACTTATATCACAACCCCTTCCATTGACCAAACACGGAGCTCTCTGGATTGCTCGAGACTGAGCTCCGGCTCCCCTTCTATACCCAAAAAGAGCGCGGAACGATTTATTCTAATTTGGGCAATGCTAATTTGGGGCGCTCGCCTGCTAAGTTTCAAAATGACTGCGAAGCAATCACCTAATCAAAAATACTGAAGGAAATGTGAAGAAAAATACAGACTATTGTAAGTCTAGTTGGGAATGGGAAAGTGAGTCTGGGTAAACGAAAACACAGTGGAACGATAATTTCGCAGATTTTTAGAGGATTTCACTGTGCATATGTGCAGTGCCGGTGGTGAGGTCATAAGATAAGGACACTTCTGTGATTCGATTTCACTTCCTCCTTTTTCCTCACTAATATTTCATACATTCGTCATATCATATCCTCCTCTAAGTGGACTAGAAAAATTGGTCTAATGGAATCTGTATCTCTCACTCTCTCTCTCTCTCTTGCTTTAATCCTCCCCTCCTCTCTCTCTCTCTCTCTCTCCGGCTCTCTCTTCTGTCTATCAGTTGGGTTGTTGTTCTTACAACAAAAATTGGACAGTCAATCAAGTATCTGCTCCCTCCATGTCCCAAACGCTCTCTCACTCCCTGTCTAACTGGCCATCAACCTGAGTTCTCTGCCTGGATTCATGTGAAAGACAGAAAGATAGAAAGAAAGATAGAGAGAGAGGATGAATTCATCCCCGGATGATCATTCCCCCGACCCACGATCATTATCAATTGATTACCCAGTCATCGAGCACACTTTTTCATTATGTTTTATTCCCGGGTAAACATGAGTTTTTGGGCGACTTTGGCCGATACCACTAAATTTATCGTGTGCCATAGGTTTTCTTTTCATAGTTTTCTTTTCATAGCATAAACGAAAATATTTATATTGGTTCAACTAAACAGTAAAATTTTTTTTATATCTGTTTGTGTAAAGCGAAATACCGGCCGGTTTTTTAAACGCATCGTGGCAACTGATTTCTTACGCACTTATGCTAAGTTGCTCGAATTCAACTCGATTTCTCATTCTAATTCATGTTGAAACCGACCGGTATTTCGCTTTAACTAATATAGTAGGAATAGAGCCGACAAATTATCATATTTGGTAATGACAATCACAGAATTCACTGTAGCTTTTGCCAATTAACAGCTCAATACAGTTACTCATGTTTATTGCACTGCCGTTGACATGGTATAAAAGATTACTTGAAAAATTAACTTTTAATTACATGGTCGTCTTCCACAGCGACATCCTAGAATTCCTTTTTGTTTAGTCATTTTCTAGTCCTTTTGTAGAACTATGTATATGACGTTTAACGCGTCGAGCTATCTGCAGAGGCCATAACGCAAAGTCTTATAACTTATGCTTATATTCAAAGCCAACCCTTTTTAAAGCGAAATACCGGTCGGTTTTTGAAACGCATCTCAAACATCAGCATTCTTATGCAGCTATGCTAAAAGGGGTCTATTGGGGTCTATTTTTTATTCAAATTCATGCTCATTTGCATATGAAGCATAGGAAAGCAGGGAGTACTCGATGCGTTTCAAAAACCGGCCGGTATTTCGCTTTAAGCAATTTTAACATATTGTTCATATTTCTCGGTTATTGTTCCAAAATTGGACAGTATTTTAAATAAATGTTTGGGTCTTATCCGATAGAAAATCAACAAAATTATGTCATCATCTTGAATTTCCTGATTTCCACGGGTACAACGTTATGTGCTGAGGATAAGAGTTGGTCAGACAATTGACTGATTTTTTAACTTTGTTTTCTATAAGAATATTGTTGCGATGGTGGTCAGTTGCCCTCCCGAAATAGAGCCTCACAGTGATTAATGACTGGACGAAACCCAGTGATCAATGAGCAATTGCAAGAACAATTGCACCCAAAATTAGGTTCTGTATTTATAATATAGTCCATTCCCTTGGAGAAATTGTCCCCAGGGAACATTTCCCCAAAGGAATCGTAGTGTTGAATGCGGCTTCCGAGCTCCGAGTATGAGGTACTACAGTGGTTCTGTTACCTCCGCACACTTGAATTCTTCTAGTTGTAGGTTTTCGTGATATACGCATCATACGAGAATCCGGCCGAATGAGTGAATTGGATAGTTCATTTGATACTTGATAGACTTGTCTCCTTTATTGACAAGTCCTCTCTGGCTTCCTTCTACCACAGTGTTAATGTGCCGAATCAAATTAATTAACCTTTTCTTTGCTTATCAATTAACAATACTTTATTCAGAAAATAGGTAAACAATGGATTTAATAAGGAAAATCACGAAGTCGCGTTCAAAATCTCCAACAAAACGGAGTAAATCGCCCAGGAAAGAAGTGAATGGGATGACGTCGATAAGCGTACCGTCGAATGGGTAAGGAATTGTAGCTTGCAGTCTTTGTTTTGATAATTGTTAATGCAGCACTAAAAATTTTCAATTTATTGTGTGACGACCTGCTGCAGTACACATCGGCTGTATAGCTCAGCTTCGTTTATCTTCAAATATTAAGTAATGAACTCAAAGTTGAACACAAAGGTCGATAGTGTTTAGGGACATCCTGAAGGGATTCTAGCTCTTAAAATTTGATGATTACCATACTTTCACCCATTACGTCACATCTCCAGAGCACGCTATTTCGGTAGACCAGAGCGGACTGCAGGTTCAACTTCGGGGTCCTTGAATACAAGCTTTCACCTCTAACCTTTAGCAATAATACTTGGTTCAGGATGATGCCGCACAGTTCGCACTATCCTCCGCCTCAGCCACCCACATTCCCACCTCCGTTGGAAATTCGAGGAACAAATTATACGCCACAAGTATGTTGTACGGTTACATTCTTTCTTTTTATTGAGTCAAACTAATGACAACGCCATGTTCAGTCAAATAACAAACACAAATAAATCAGAATTTAACACGAAAGGGGAATATCTCGCAAATGTCGGTTTGGCTTCTACTCCTTCAGGTGCAAGACATCTCACGAGGCAATCAGTTTCGTGCTGATACGTATAATTAATAGTTCGGCCTGCCTATTAGGGTTGGAAAAAAAATGCGCTTAAATTCACTGTGGAACGTATCTTTGCAGGAATTTCCCCCGGTCTGCTACCTTCCCCTGCCTCCCTCTCCTCACCTTCCCCAAAGGACGTCTTCCCCTCATCTCCCACTCCCTCCCTCACCTTATCTCCCCAGGCGGACACCGTCTCCCCATACACCCATTGGATCAGCACATTCAGCGGTGAGTGTGAATCTACGCTGGGAAAGCCAGGGAGGTTTTATGCTTCTTGGTAGATCGGACACAGTTACATGTTTGAACTACCTTTAGCTACAGTTACAGCTACAGTTTGAGCTACAGTTACAGTTACATGTTTTGAGCTACAGTTACATGTTCTTCGTTTTCTCATAAGCACTACAAATGGATGAAATTCCATAATTAAACTCACAGCGTCGCCTCGTTTGTTGCATATTATTTATCCCGTAAATTTCGTTTCTCTTCGAGGGATGATAATCATTTGTCCTTTCTCTTTTCATTCCTCTTCATCATTCAATCATCCACAAAATCTTTCTCGTTTATTTCTGTCTTTCTCTGATCATCTGGTTGTGCCTACCGTGTATTTGTCTCTTCCTTCTATCTCTTTATCTCCCTCTCCTCTTTTTCTCTTCTGCTCTCTCCTCTCCCTCTCGAATATAACTTATCGACTTATTTTCACACCTGTACAAAATGTAACCAAATGGCTCTTCGCAGACGCTCTCTATCTTGTGTCTCATGCTTTCAGGTGGTAATATATATATATGGGTTATTTTTTCATTTTTCTGTTTTACGTCAATACATGATTAGTCCAAAAAGGACACAGTTGAATGTCATAACAATCTGGAGAAATACTTGTGCTGAATATCGAACAGGTTTTCGAATCGAACGTAGTCTTTTTTCAATTGTTTGATTTTTGAATTCCCGCCATTTGACCTGATCCACATGATTGTGTTTGTGTGACGTACCCCACGCTATTATTTTTGTAGTTTCGGTGCTATTACGATAAAACGGTACGTAGTACGGTATCGTTTGTAAATGTGTGATGTACTGTCGCTAGGACCCGGTTAAAGGATTAAAGGGATCAGCTCACCTCAAATAGTGTTTGTTTTTTATGTTTCTTTATTTTCTATAAGGGATAATAAAATTTTGGAATAGGAAAAGTTGTATTTTATTTCAATACTCGCGGAGATATTGGGTGATAAACAGGTGGATCGATTTTTCCGAAATGATAAAGTGTAATTGTCCTATACAACAGCAAGGTACCGTGACGGGAGTCTCGAAGCGAAAAAAAAAAAGGTTTACTAACAATATTGGACTTCCTAGCGATCAATATCCCGACACTCTTATTGTATAAAATCTTATTATATAAAAGAGTAACTGTAGCGTGCGCTAGCACTCACGTTACGGAAGTATAATTCGTTCCGCTTCGGGTATAAAAGAGTGCCGAAGCTCAAATTAGAATGTTCTCATGGAAAAGAGCGATGTGTGTCTTTTTTCGAAAGACTTTCACCTACGTTGCAGACATTTCATAAGTATGGAAAGATGCCTTAGACGGCGTAGCCGTCTGGTTATAGGTTACCAGCCGTTCGAAGAGCCCTACGGACTCTTCTCCGACTTCTCCGACGGTTACCAGCCGTTCGAAGAGCCCTACGGGCTCTTCTCCGATTGTTTCCCTATTATTCTAATTAATATAATTATAATTATTTATATTATAATTAATATACTTCTGTTCAGGATTCCGTCCACACATGGAATTCGGAGAAAAATTTGGAGGACGGGGGTTTCTTTCTGAGCAATGGTGAGTGGTCGAGCCTGGTAGCATTGAATATGCAGTCTTCAAGTAATTCAGCGACCGCCTTCACAAGTTAACAAACCTTATTCTATAGAGAAAATTTGCAGAAGCGACTCCCAATACGGTAGAAGACCGTGTATTCGAAGTGCCCAGTGGAGGGCCACTCATGAAAGCGAGGTCCCATTCCCCACACAAGAGACAACCACACGTGTCGGACAAACTAACGTCAAGGTTCCTTCTTACTTAATTATTAACATCGCCTTTTCACATTGATAATAAGAATCCAAACTTCCAAACTATGAGTTTGTCAATATTTTCCAAAACGAGCTGAATGGCAAGATCGTCTAAAATTAAGCTGTTATTCGTATTTTTTCTTGATTTAAAGCGAAATGCTAGCCCCTTTGGAAAATTTGCATAGGATAAGCAAATCCTATGTATCCTATGCTAATTTTGTACGATTGCCGTGGACGATCGTACAAAATTAGCGTAGGATACATAGGATTTGCTTATCATATGCACATTTTCCAAAGGGGCTAGCATTTCGCTTTAACGTTTTGTGACATTATTCAGGTCGAAATCCCCGCAAAAGAAGCGAACAATTGCTCACACTCTCGATTATTTGAATAGTCAATGCCATTTGGAAGGATGTTCTGCAGCCATTGTTGTACAGGTCCAACGCTTCTATTCTAAACTTTTTTTGGGCACCATCTGGCTTACCTAATGTAGTTGCTCAAATCAATCTAGTCTGAAATTGCAGGATCCTCTTATTGAACATTCTGGAAATTAAAAAAAAAAAACGTATTATTTTAGTCTACCCGATTCCTTGTGTGTCGTCATCAACTCTCACACGCCTCCGTTTATTTTCGTGATCTTTTCTCGGCAGAAACAAGCAATCGACAACCAGAAATAAATGTGGTCCGTTTGTTAGTTTTTCATTAATTATTCGCTTCTTCAACATTTTTAGATCAGTGCGACATATGAGCATTTATCATATGCACTTGCATGTCTGCATGTCAGTCACATCTATGATCAGCCGTTTTTACCGGCAAACATTGTTTATGTGGCATTTTGAACATTGACAATTGGACAATCACAAAAAGGTGATTACCATATATTGATTGATTGATTCCTGATTGATGTTCAGGTTGTCTCGGAAATGTCTGTCCCGCCTCCGGCCACACAATTCAGGTGGTTTCTCGAAAGTTCTGTACCTTGTCCGGGACTAAAGGATATTTCAGGTTTGCATCGATTACCTCAAATTAAAAGTTTTCCTGATGAACCTTGTTTCTGTGTCTGTTCCGAATTTCTGTTTTAAGATACAAGACGAATAGTTCGCATTTTTAGACGACACGCTGGAAACGTGCATGAGATTGTCAAAGCGGTTCCAGGCGGCGGGACTCGAGATAAGATGCGCAAAGTTTATTTATCAAAATGTGAGTCTTGGATTTACTGCGTGGCCTGCGTATCAACAGGATAAATGCACGTAGTGTAAGTATATGTATGTACCAATATCACAATTGGTAATTAATGCTGATATAGTGCCCGCAAGATGCGCTAATCGAAAGTTAGTTGATTGAAAATTAGTTGACATATTGATTGTAATATTTCAGGCAGCTTCTCGGCAGCCAATTGTTGTGTTGTGCTGGCTAAATTGGTGTTTGAAGCATCGATTCGATGTTGCGGTGCAGCAAAGTTGTCTGCCCACTGTTGCGAGGTGCATTTCTATGATCATACTATCATACATTTAGTAAAAAAAAACATAATTTACTTGTGATAGCACTCAAAAACGGAGTGAAGAAAACTTGTGTTTTTTACCGAAAAAATATATGTCGAAGAGTCTCTGTTCTTCTACTGCACGTTTCCCGCCAAACAAAAATAAATCCCGCGTTTCCTGGCAGGCTAGCACCCAATCCCACGCAATAAGAAAAGTCGCATGTTTCCTGACAGATTAGCCAATCATGTCCCGCAATTAAACATTAGGCAAGGCCTTGTGTTAGCGGCAAGGTCCCTAATTAGCGCTCGCACTAAGAACCGAATCCCGTGTTTCCCGCTTGTTTGGGAGGAAACGTGGGATTACCATTACCGCTAAACTGCGAATGAGGAACATAGGTTATTAAATTTATTTATGTATTCGTAAATGCAAGTTTGCATCCAAATATCTATTGTTTCAGATTATCACTAATCAGTTTGGAGCAACACCGACATATGCTCACTGAGAGGATCTACTCCGAAATATTGGCCGCAAAGCTGCGCGGATGTTATGATAAGGTAACGGAAATATTCTTTATTTTTTCGTTGCGTTCGATAACTACTTGGTCTTTTCCGACTAATTCAACAAAAAAGTGCACTCATGGACTAATGGAGGGGCATAGTTTTGTCCAATACTAGCTAATTTTATAACTTACGGAGTTAATATAACATTGACGGGGTACTGTAATTCAGGCAGTTTCGGTGTTTCGTACGATCCACCGTATGGACCACTTCAGCTGTGAATTGGCCCAATGTCCGAGATGCGGAAGGACCAAGGATCATCTTAAACTGAGAGTATTCGCAATTCCATGCAGGTCAACTATTCCCATTTTTCATTTTTTTTTTCGATTTTCGCTGCGTTCTGCTTTGTTCTACTTTGATTATACAGCACAACAACGACGTCAAGTATATAACATCTGTTAAAAGATGAATTCGAGTGTGCGCACCTATATGTTCACTCATCACGCACAGCACGAGCACATCGAGCACAACGAAAAAACCTTTTATATAACAAATATTTCAAGTATGCTTCTGTGTCAGTTTAAAATTAATCTTATCCATTTTTATTCGAGATTTTCAACCATAATAACGGCGCTATGTGAAAATCCCAATTGAGACAACGATAGTTCAGTAGAAGACGACGGGTCACTTTTCATCTGAAAAATAAACATATTTTGATCGAATAAAAACAATTTCTGGAGCATTCTGAATATTGCAGTACGTTTATTGACGATCTGCATTTGTCGCTCTGTTGCTTTCATAGCCACAAAACAATAAGGCAAAACTTTTATGTGTCTGCGCCCTTAGGTATTTCGCTGCTATGGGATTGGAGTCAAACTATTCGAATGGCAATTATAGACGTGATAACAGACTACTGTATTACCAATTCCTCCCTCTCGTTGTCTGCCTCTCTCTGTACTTGATCCCAATCATCCTCCTGATTATCCAATAAATGAATGGCACACAATCCACGATACCATTGTGGAAGACACGGAAGTTCCTTGAAAAATTTCTTCAGAATCCTGACAGCGGTCTTCGGCTAATTTCTTATGGCTAGAAATCTAGCGACTTCATTTCATTCATGTGGAAATATGTATATCTTCCCCCATAACATATAATTTTCTAATTGTGGTAGGCCAAAAAAAAAGCATATTTTGTGAGGAATACCTTTCTCGGATAAGAAGAACAAATCTTGAAAAAATACGGACAAGACGGGTGCATTAGGGCGTATTCAAACAACTTCTGAAAGTTGGGTAATTTCGGTACAATGGTCAGTTATTAATATACATTATAATTATACATCAATAGTGCATTTGGAACGGATTCGACGCGACTTCAATTTGTAGTGCCATTATTATTATTATGATCATGCATTCGCTAGGTTCTAAAGTCTATGATAATGGCCCCCCGTTCTGTAAAAGCACCTAATGATATGCGGAGTACTACTCACACTCTGTACCATGTACATGAAGCAAGCCAAATATAACAATTGGACTTACTTCGATAGATTCCGACTCCGGAAGTGCAACACCAATCCTCCTTCCATCCGCGTAGCGAATCTAAAAAAGAAATTGCAATTTTCTAATCAATGAGCTTTTCCGTGGGAACGAAGGTTCACTGTTTGCAAACTACAATTTTTATGAAAATGAATAACAAATGGGAATCACTCGAATATGCATTGTTTACCTGAATTCTCACTAGTTGTCCATTTTGTTGAGCAATTGGAAGAAGAGTCGAGAGTGTGGCACGGAAACAATCAATCATCTGAAGAGAAATCAATAAATAGGACAACTGTGTCAATCAATAAAGCAGTGCAATTAGACGAATCAATTGGGTTTAATCAATAAATTACAGTAATTAGAGCAATCAATTATACCAATCACAGTATGCTGGCTTTTGCTGTGTAAGAAGAACTCAAGCTCCTAGGTCTACAATTTATTTTATTTTAGTTTACCTCTTTCCGTTGTATATTTCTTTGTGTTTTCTGATATTCCTTCCTTTGCTTCTCTAATTTATCAATTCTTCTCTCCATATCAATTCTCTTCGACTCTTCATATTCTTGGTCTTGTTTTGCACGCAAATCCCGCTCAGCAGCATAGCGTCTTAAGTTTTTAAACGATTATTTAGTTAATAATATTGTTTAAACATTTAAAAGAAAAGAAAGGCAACTCGTTATTTTGCCTTACTTTTTCTAGTTCATTCAGTTCATTGCATTTGGACAGGATAGGACCTCTCAATAATACATAGAATGAATACAAAATTAGCTTTCTACCAAACGCAAAATAACAAGAATAGTGCAACATTCACAAACAGAAACTTGCTTTAATCGATTGGCTTTAAGTTTTGACAGCATTTCGAGTAATATAAAACGAGTTGAGTATTAAATATTATCAGAAAATTGAATTTGTGTTGATGAGTCATTTAAATATTTTAATTTTTATTATAATATGGTCTTCAAAGGACATGTAGTTTGTATACGATTCAGCATAAGAATGCATTCCACGCGGACGACCCGGGTTCAATTCCCGGACGGTGCACCAAATGTACTGTCACCATTTGTAACAGTACCTGGCATCTTGTGTGTATTGCGTCAAATAAGAGACTGTCTCAGCAACAGATTTATTAAAACACAATAACGTGCAGTATAACATGCATGTGGATAATACATCATAACATTTCTTGGCACATCTAAAATATATGATAAAAGTAAAAAAATGGACCTCTAAATGGGTATGGGCATGTGACCTTGCCGTCCTTGTTCGAGTTTAGAATTTTAGAGACATTTATGTATGTAAATGAGTGACAATTTGATAAGAAATGTGATTTCAGGAAGATGATAGGATGTGAACGTTGTCTGCGAGATTATGGATGCGAAATAGAGGCAAAGGACCACGGGGATCTCCAGGCCTATTATCAATGTCAACACGCTCTCGTACCACTCAATGATAGCACAGGTAAGGATGTGTTACCATGAAAGGGGGCAATCCAAATTAGTAGATAACAGAGACCAACATGTCGTGAAGCATGTACCTAATGTTGAGTAGCGTCGCATGGAAAGTAAACCTTTATCGAGTACATTTTTTCTAATATACGAATCTTTATTTTACGTTCCTAAGCAGCACTTCCTCAAGATTTAACAAAATCTAACAACGGTGATATTTTCTTTCAAAATCAGAAGGTAAAATTTTTTTCAAGAAATATATATTTGCTAGGTCCTTGTTACTATATGTTTTATTAGCAATGGCAGTTGCACGCTAATAACTGTATAATTAATATACGATGCTCTATACAATTTGACTTCAGAGGAGTGTGAGTGTCAGACGTCAAACTTGGCAGGACATCTTCGTGCATCTCTGGCCTCAGAAAGAGGAAGGAGCAAGCAAAAACGAGAGAGGACGGACAGCAAACGGAAATAGAACATAGAGAATATGCACGATAATAATAATTCTAATAAATGGTTGAAAGTTGACGCCACTCCATTCCCAGGTATATGTATGCGCAAAAAACTGACATCACGAGTTCGTACTTTTTTCGCGAATCTGCACACGTAGTTTTCAATGGCTGGGAATCCTCGCCTTGGCTATTGCTTATTGAAAATCACACCCTGGATGTATTTGTTAGAGGATCTCACCCCGGTGTTTCTTCTCGAAAAACATGGCCGGAATTTCCTGGCCAAACAACAGTGTTTTGTGCACCAAAACACAGTGGCCAAATGGCTATAGGAAATCACACATCGGTGCTCTCCTTCCGAAAACCATCGTGGAACGAATTTCCTGGCCAAACAATAGTGTTTTGAGCTTCAAAACGCCGCAAGATGTCTTTAGCTGCAGGAAATCTCACCCGGTGTTTTCTTATCGAAAAACACCTTGGCAAGAAGTTCCTGGCCAAACAATAGTGTTTTCTGCACCAAAGCACCGGGCAAGATTTTTTTGGCTATGGGAAATCTCACCTCAGTGTTTTCTTATCAAAAAATAATAATACCGTGTCAATAATTTTCTAGCCAAGCAACAGAGTTTTCTGTACCAAAGGAAAGGGCAAGATTTCTTTGGCTATAGCCTAGGAAATCTCACCTCGCTGTTTTCTTATGAAAAAACAACGTGGCAATAATTTTCTAGCCAAGCAACAGAGTTTTCTGCACAAAGGAAAGGGCAAGATTTCTTTGGCTATAGGCTAGGAAATCTCACCTCGCTGTTTTCTTATCGAAAAAAACACCGTGGCAATAATTTTCTAGCCAAGCAACAGAGTTTTCTGCACAAAGAAAGGGCAAGATTCGTTGCTATAGGCTAGGAAATCTCACCTCGCTGTTTTCGTATCGAAAAAAACCCGTGGCAATATTTTCTAGCCAAGCAACAGAGTTTTCGCACAAAGGAAAGGGCAAGATTTCTTTGGCTATAGGCTAGGAAATCTCACCTCGCTGTTTTCTTATCGAAAAAAACACCGTGGCAATAATTTTCTAGCCAAGCAACAGAGTTTTCTGCACAAAGGAAAGGGCAAGATTTCTTTGGCTATAGGCTAGGAAATCTCTCGCTTTTTCTTATCGAAAAAACCCCGTGGCAATATTTTCTAGCCAAGCACAGAGTTTTCTGCACAAGGAAAGGGCAAGATTTCTTTGGCTATAGCTAGGAAATCTCACCTCGCTGTTTTCTTATCGAAAAAAACACCGTGGCAATAATTTTCTAGCCAAGCAACAGAGTTTTCTGCACAAAGGAAAGGGCAAGATTTCTTTGGCTATAGGCTAGGAAATCTCACCTCGCTGTTTTCTTATCGAAAAAAACACCGTGGCAATAATTTTCTAGCCAAGCAACAGAGTTTTCTGCACAAAGGAAAGGGCAAGATTTCTTTGGCTATAGGCTAGGAAATCTCACCTCGCTGTTTTCTTATCGAAAAAAACAACGTGGCAATAATTTTCTTGCTAAGCAACGGAGTTTTCTGCACCAAAACACCGTTGCAAGATGCATTTGGTTATGGGAAATCTCACCCCCGGAGTTATGAAAAACACCGTGGCAAGAATTTCCTGGCCAAACAATAGTGTTATCTGCACAAAAACAGCGGGGGAAGAATTGTTTTGTTTTGTATTCCTGAAAAAAATATTAGCTTTTTTCTTCTTTTTTTCTTGTATATCTTGTAAAAAATCTCGAAGGTGGCTGGTATAAAAAAAAGGTGGAGCCAAAATCTGCGCGTTTGTTGCGGCGTTGCGGCTGATCTATTTCTGGTTATATGCCCATCCGACTACGGTACTATCTGCATTTTATATTGAAATGATTCAAAAAATTCATGATATTGCACGTTAATAAATGAATAAATATAGCAGACCATTATTTGAGTTCATTATCATTCATTACCAGACGGCTATCGACTACACAGGCGATATCATGTGAAAGATTGTCATACTTAAATGGAACGCCTAAAACGTAATTTTTAATGCTTATACGATAAGATGAACACTGGATTGTGCATACGTAAAATTTGGCCTGCTTATAACAAATGCCTGAAACGTAGAAAGAGTAATGGCGGACCCATTTCCTTTGCCCAACACTGAGCTTCCTTCTCTCCTTTTCTATCCGAAAGGATACTCTATTCTTCGTTGCGTTCACACGCGGCCTCAAACAAAAAAAGTAAACTCTTCTCCCTCATATAATAAGATTATTGTGAATACATTATTCGTTAATATTTGATAATTATATTATTCACTAATATTTGATGCACAACTCGGTGTTATTTAGCAAATGAATAAATATTAAGGACATGAACAATATAAAACAACAAAAGTACAGGTGGGTTCTTGTTAGAAAGAGACACTTAGAAATCACTTAGAACACTTAGAAATCAGTCGGATCACGTGTACCTAGTTTTTCGCGAACGGCAAAAAACCTCGAAAACTAGGGTTTGTGATATGGTTTATTTGATGTTCCTAAAAGTGACCAAGGGGGTGGGTCGCTGAGCAATTTCCAGATGGAAATATTGATCGACAATTTTTATATGATTTTTTTTAAATGTTTGAGTGCTTTGCGCTAATTCTGCGCCGGGCAAAAATTCTCGAAAAATAGAAACGTGTGATATGGTGCTTATTTGAGTAAAATACAACTAAAAGATGCGCAATTTCCTTTTAATATAATAAATGCCATTTTTATATAAATATTTTAATTTTGGGTAAAAAGCAAAAAAAAATACATTTGCGAGAAACCGGCCCTTTGATTCGTCATTTCGTACATTCACGTAGCGTCTAGGTTAGTCTTGGTTCTCTCAGATCTATGTACTCTCTTACCAACCGTGTGCTTCTTTCCGTCTCTCAACTTTGGGCACTCTATTGTTTTCCGTTCGAGACCTCTGATTCTGCAATTGTGCATTTATCTCGCACATTTATCTCCAAATTCATTTCTAGCTAACTTCATGCATTCTGTTTACTCTTTATCTAATTGGTAGCAGTGCACTGAGTTTTCTGATCCAATAGCAGCAGTGCATTGAGTTTTCTGAACCAAGTAGCAGTGCGCATTGTTTACCAATTCCGAGTTCCGACTCCCTTTTACTATGTTTGCGGCGGCCATTCAAATTTTCGTCCTAAATTTCATATTTTTTAGGTTTTTGGTCTATAAAATGTCAGGAGGTCTTCCTGACCAGGAAGAGTTGATGGAGGCCGATATGGCTCGTCAGAATAATGCTGCTCAACCTCCAATCGCCGTAAGTGAAAGTCTCCTCTTTTTTGGAATGGAATCTATGCCCCGACACGTTCACTTCACAATCTACTTGTCAGATACTTTAAGATAGTTGTACTCTTCGTCGTCACCACATCTCCTAGGTAGGGCGCGTTCGGGATTGACCGAAAGAAAGAAAATCGTTTTTCCGTGAGAGCTCCTGTGTTAGATACGGTGTTTTATGAAGGAAGTAGATTGGACAATTTACCTTCGGTGCAGCGTTCAATTCAAGATTCCCCCATCCCAAGTAAATTAGAGAGCATCGACCGCGCCCTCTCCCCGTACCCGTAAAGATTGAGTGAAAGAAAAAATAAATTCATAAAAATATATAGTGCTTCAGTTACCATCACCGTTTAGGAAGCAATGGAACACGGTAACGACAATGACAACGAAGATGACATCGAAGACGTTTATACTCCGCAACCACCCACCAACAATGATAATCAAAGTTAGTGTTCGCTGCTCCAATGAGCTATGAGCATTCAGCGTGAACTACTTGTTTAAAAATCAACTCGAATAGTAGTAGGGCGACGTTTTCGCTTTTTTTGTATGCTTTTCACTTTTCGGTGATATTTGCTATTATATATAAATACTTTATTGCGTTAAAAAAGGCAACAACAAAGCGGTAGAAAGGTAGAACCTTGCCGAAGTGGGAAATTGCAATGCTAATCCAACGTTTTGCTCAGGTTTAGACTCGAGAGCTAGTTCCCGTGTGGAGGATACTGACTTCCAGATTAATATCCGCCCTTTCGAAATGGACCATATATGCACTGATTACAAGGTATGAACACGACTAATATCTGCATACTACTAAAGTCCTGGAAGTTGGCGGCGGTTGAGTTTTTTTAGAACTAAGATCCTTCGCCGTTTTTTGAACGTTTGTTCCCTCTCTTTGCTGTGGTTCGTCAGTGAGCAGTAGAATTGAATTTGGGCTCATTTAGTGGGGTTAGCAGAGCAGGCGTTAAATGTAAAATGTACCCACTTTTTGAAATTAAGCTATGCTAATAGAATGTACGCTTCCCATTCAGGGAACACGGAAACAATGATTTTGTTCAGTTTTTTCCACTAACCAGAAGGAAATTACTTTCAAACTTTACTTTTCCCATGGTGAACCCGTTTTTAGTTGTCCTGTCCCTGTCATATAAAATGCTCAACTAAATTTGCCATACAGATTAAGTAGTTTCTTATTTTCAATCCGGTGCATCTGTGCAATTGGAGTGAGTTCGTTTTCCCTTTAATGATATTTTCCTTTTTAGCATTGGGTGCTGGTGAATCGATTGCAGTTCGTGGCTGACCACTGCCCTCCATTACGCAAAGAGTGCCTGGTCGAAATCATGAATTGCTGCAAATCGGTAAATTTTTGTGTTATTTTTTACTCGAGAATTTCTTGATCGTTAGTCACAATTTTATTGTAACTGCGTTGTTTAAGGCAAGTTGGTGCGTGTCTCGTTACGTATCTGCCCATGCTCTACTCGAATCTCAGTACCGGGGAGATCCAGCTATTCCGAAATTCGATCAAGGGTAAGAATTATGCATCGCCTTTTTTTTAAATTTGTACTTTGATATCGTGTGTGGTGTCAAGGACACCCGTTCATAATTGGGATAAGCGTTTTCGCTGATAATTGTTTTATTCTGTACCAGTCGGCTCACGCCACCTGAGGCGACTTACATGGAAATAGATTGGTTTAGCATGGGCATACCCGGCATACGGCATACTTATATACAAAGCTGAAACGTATGATAATACATTCACATAATATGAAACAATTGCATATGCATACTTCGATATTGAGCTGCGAAACTCTTTTTATACCCGAACACGAAATTTGCATTTCCGTAACGCACATCGGTATGCAAATTACGCTACAGTTACTATTTTATATAATAAGAAGATTGCTGGAAGACTGAAGTTGATTTTGTATTTGTATTATACTGATTTTCGTAATCATAGTTCTTATACTTTAGTTGGGTCGATAAAATGACTCAAGCGAGTGCTGCCCGTTTGGAATCCCTTCAGCAAGAGGTTAAAAGACAAAAGGACGAAGGGGTCAAGGTTTGTTGTATTGCATTTTCGCATATACGCTTGTTTTATCTTTTATCAAAACATTTGCTAGTAGATTGAGAAAATGTGACGAAAATTTGTGCATGCATCTTTACATTGATTGTCATATTATGTTTTATTTTTATGCTTGTTCATAAGTTTATACACCAATAAGCGAAATTGTTGAAACTGGTCAGTGTTATCGATGCACTTTGAAACTGTTCTTCCTTGCTGTATTGCGGTGATGATGATGTAGATGCTGGTTTGTTCTCTTGTCTTTATGGGGTTTCGTTTCCAAGTATCCCAAAAAGTCGGTGTGAGGTGTGATTCTGTCAATACTACCGTATTTCTCCACGAAACCTGCATAATATTAAAAAAATATTCTTGTGTAGTTCCAAGATACGGTAAATTTTCAGCATACTTGGAATTGGAAACCTCATTATTTGTATCGTTAATTGTTAAATATAGAATATTATTGATGTGAATGTCCTAATGTTTAGGAATCGACTCGTCGTGCCATGGAAGAGTTGTTCGCCCACTACATAAATGTGGGCGCTCTCCAAGATGCGCTTCGATTGTACAACAAGGGCATGCGAGACTACTGCTCACAATTCAAACATGTCATGAATGTGGGTTTTGTTTATTTTTGGTTTAAGACAGCTTTTTTTTCATGTTGAAAACTGGACAACTGTACTAACAATAAGTTTATCGCGGTGAACACAATTATCTTTGCTCTTGCGAATAGCTAAAAGCTAAAATGTATTCTATTTCATTGTTTAGTGAATATATGATGGGGTGTATTAAGCAGCAGTTTAAAAAAATAAAGAACAAAAAGAAACCACAAATAATGTCCTGTCAATTGTCACTTTCCGATCTTATTTACTAAAACTATCCCAACCACAACCGCAAAGCTTGTTGCCGATTGCGGTTGCAAATTTTTCTCGTGTAGAAAGAAGTCTTTCCCCAAACAAACCACCTCTCGGCCACTACTTCTTGTTGTTCAGTTGTTCTTAGTTTTTATTACCAGCCTCGGTTCTCCCAGTCTCCCACTATCACATTATTTTTGAAAAGTGCCATTGTTTTATTAGTGGTATAGACTTATTTTTTTTGTTGAATGAAACATGTACATCCACCTTACGTAACATTTATGAGCGTTTGCTTATCCATTTTTGATTCCTGTTTTTTTTATGCTTTCATTTTATCCACTTTTATCTTTTATCTTTAGATGTACGTGGAATGGGTGGAAGTGGCAGTGATGGCGGACGAATGGTCGAAAGTCGAACCTCTGATCAGTCAGGCAGAAAGAGCCATTCTAGATGCACAGGAATCAGATGCGGTCAGTTAGTTTTGCCTAAATTCAGAGGATGGGGAGATAAATATTGTTCGTGGTGTGTATAGTAGTAGAGTTTTTTTCCTCTGGGTTTCCTATTTTACGGGATAATGGTCTTTGTTTGGGTTGGGAAGACTAGCCATAGCTAGTTGCAGTCTTAGGTTTGGATAGTGTGGTTGGTTGATGGTGAAAAGTGACTTCTTGAGTGTTGGACATGGGGATGTTTAAAATACAAAATGCAAATCAATATTTTCCTTATTCCTAATGTTCTTTATAATGATTAAGAATAAGGGGTATATAATTATGAGTTCTTGTTGTTTGGCACATCAGCTTTGTTCTCGTGGAAAAAGAATTTAGTTATTTAGTTATCGGAGCATGGAGAAATAAATGTTTTGTAGGCTGTCGCCGGGATGAATCGCGCTCGTTCTTTTCCAGCCGGATCAACCAGAACAAACAAGAAGTTGATGGATAATGCAAAGGTGAGCTTATATATTTTTTTTGTTTAAAATGAACATTTGGATGCTTTGACGCTGAGCGTTGTCTACTTGTCTGAAGTCTGAGGCCTTTGGTGATATTTGGTGATGACTGATAGACTGACGTTCCACTTCCACCGTGAGTCGTTATGGACACATTTGGGAGTTCGTAAACGAAGGGGGGGGGGGGTATATGTTCTTTCTTGTTTATTGTGGCGGAATGCATTAAAATGGGCCATGAACAACGTGACCGGCGACCATCGATTGTTTTAAATAAGTTGCGTTTTATTATATTTGGTCAGACGTATTTCCTTAAATTCACACTCTTTTACCTCCTCCATTCGTTCACCTTTCAGGCTCAGTTGACTGCAGTGTGTGGATTAAGCAGACTACATTCTGGCCGCTTCGTTGACGCTGCAGAGAAATTTACTTCGGTATGCTTTTTTCGTATTATTTTTATTTATCTAAAATCAAATTCAGGAATCCAGATGATTCATTCATGCTCATGCAAGAGAGTGTTTATTTAATTATATTATAGTTGAAAGGGTATTCACCCCGGAACTCGTTTTTTTTTATTGTTTATAACTTGTAATGGTTAGAAGAGTTAAGCACTCGGCACTCGGTTTTTGGCGTTCGTTATTGCTTCGCCTCATATTCCTGTTCCATGTTCGTGGCTATTTTTGATAGCATTCAATTTTTCAGACTTATAGTTTACCTTTTAGAAATACAAGTGTAAAACAATATCGGTTACAGATAGTTCTGGATGACCTCCCTGTTGGCTGGCTGCTCAACTGTCCTAACGTCGCATGCTACGGCACTTATTGTGCACTGGCAACCTTTTCACGAAACGATATTAAGAAGAAACTCCTGTCTGGCGATAGCCCTTTTAGGTGAGATTTTTACATTTTGCATCGGTTTGAATTTACGCTCTTCTGTTTGAAAAAAAAAACAATCAGTGTCCCTTGCTGCTTGACGAAAGTGTTTGGGCTGATTAGACACGGACATGATACTGTTCGGGCTGGGCTCAGCCTCAGCCTGGCATTGTATTGTTATCATTTGTTGTAACTCTCAGCGTAACAGGAGTTTATTTTATAATCCTAAGGAACTGTGCTAATCTGATATGAAACACTCTTTGATTCTTGGAAATGGACATTTCACACATCTGGGAATAAGTTTTTGTTGTAACGAATTCTTGCAAGGTAATAAACAAAGCAAACGAATTTGCTTCACTAATTACTAATTTGGTGGCTAGAGTAATGAAATATATTGAGAAAGTTTCTTTCAATATCATTGTATATGTATTTTTTGCAGGCGTTACCTTGAATGCGATCCGTCTATGATGGAAGCTCTGAATTCATTTGTCCGCAGTGATTTCAACCGTTTATATCAGATCCTGGATCGCTTACTTCCAGTGGTTCGTTCCTTTCTTTTCGTTCGATCGATGAAACTAAGATTTTGGAGAAGTTATTTACTTTTGCTGAATTTTTCTCGTTGTTGTTCACCTTCAGTAAATTCTTTAGTTACGGGCATACATCTGTGTATGTTAACTGGATTGTTATTATAATAGAACTGTGACTACGTTTTTGAAGAACATTGGGTTAGTGGGTTTCCTAAAAAGTGTTGTACATATGTTGTGTTATTCTCATAAATTAATCAACATGAGATTAGTTTTCAGCATCAACTCGACCTGTTCCTCTCTCCTCATATGACCGCTCTGAGTGAATTGATCCGGGAGCGTGCCATTCTGCAGTACCTCGCCCCCTTTTGTAGGGCTAACTTGGCACACATGGCGCGCGAGTTCAGTCTACCCGAGACAGAGGTTGCATTTTAATCTGTTCTTCTTCTTTTCATTATTATTATTATTATGAATATCGTCTTTTCTAAATTCTTAGTTAGCTTCAGAAAGTAAACTTACTAGTATGAACGAGATGTGTATGTTAGTTAGATCTTTTCTCATTCAGTTGGAAGATCGACTCGTAAATCTGGTCGAACGCGGTCTTCTGTGTTGTCGAATCGATAGTGTGAATGGCTTTGTCGATATCTCTAAACCTCCAGTAGATGACCGACAAATTGCCTACAAAAAGTGAGTTTATCTTATTTTTTTTTGTCGATCTTCTATCTTTTCATCACTTACTTGTCACGTTTTCTTTTGAGTGTCCTGTGCCCATCAAGTGGTTGTGAAGTTAGTTCTTTATGCTTTTCACAGATTATATATTTTTTATTTTCGCTTGACTGATGCTTTTGATATTTATCCCGATTTGTTGCAGGATTTTGGCTTTGTCGAAGAAGCTGGAGGCTCGTGTGAACAGCACAATTTTCAAGTCATTATTAGGAGAGGTAATTTCTTTGTGATATTTTATCAACATTTCTTTGGGTTTTAGCCCTATCGTTTCTTTTTATGTGGATACAAATGGAGCATATGCCAGAATGAAGAACATATGCCTGAACGAACAATGAGAATATTTGCATGTGTTTTGTGTCTTGTTCTATTTAAAAACTAAAGTATTATATTTTGTAAACGTTAATATTTAGGGTCGAATTTACATTGCCTGCCCTGGTGGCGAATACCGAATGACGAAGAAAAGTCGTCCAGCAAGGGAACATGTACAGTGTGAGTTCGTTCGATTGGTCGTTGAATGCCATATAAGTTTAACGAAAGGATTTCCAAATTCATAGCTTCATTGTGTTATGCGAGCATTGAGTATTATAAGCATGAATTTGTTCAAGCACTAATAGTTGCCCTTTACCAATCACTGGAATTTCCGCATATCAGAATTGTTGTTGATCTTGTACAGTATCTCAATAATGTCACAATAGTTGTCCAGTTCCTTCTGTCGCACCGACACAGGTATACGCGATTTTTCTCAATAAACTTAATTTGTATATTTTGAGGAAGGCTAGGTTAGGCAAACGACGGTTATAGTTATACGATTGTTCATTGTTCTATTTCAGACAAATTTGGCCGTTCTCTGCGAATGTCGGCTGGTGCACCTGATCCAGAATATGAGGACGTGGACGGAAATGCAGTGCCTGGTATGTTTATTTGATTAATTGTCTTAATTCTCAATTATTTTAAAGTTGTTAGAGTACTGGGGTACTGTGTACTGTGCCCTAAATTTCATGTAGTTCTTATGTGACTATGAAAGTTGGCATTTTAAAGTGTAACGTTGTGCGAAATGAAGAATAGACGATTATGATCGAAAACAACAAATGAGAATATGTCAATTAGCATTGTCATTTCAGATCGTCACTCTCGCGCCGGATCATTGACACCCCATGATTCGTCTATTTAACTATGAGAAGATCGGTTCAGCCTCACTTATTTATTTGTCCAGTTGCCTACTCTAGTATTTCTGAGCTTCACATGTAGTATTGTAAAAGAAAAGGCAGTGATTTGTAAGTTTCCTTAGGATTATGCCAATAGTCCTTCTCAAAAAATGTCAATCAATTGTGGTGTTATTTAATTTAATTGAGTTCGGGTCTAGATGTACTCATTGTAATTGTTATATTGTTATGTATTGAATGTTTACGTGTATCATGTAGAAAGTTTGCCTGGTGAACTAGAATACAGGAGTTCCTTATTTCTTTTACTTCTTTGGATTACATTATCTTCTTTCTTGAACCTCCACTGCATGACTTTTATGTAATCTAGTACATTTTATAAAATATCTGTCGTCGGTATATGCTTATTTGTTTCACAGGAGATTTTTCGTTAGCGATTTATTCACTTCTAAAAATTTCGCTACTTATAGTTTTGCTGTCATTGATAAAGAAATTGTTTGGTGATTGTTTGTTTGTATGATTTCCGCGGTTGATATGAATAGTTATTTGTGAGCGTTTATTAAAACTAATGAGCTGTGGAGTTCCTAGTCAGCAATCGAGAAAGCCACGTTTATCATTGTTTCGTATTACTAAAAAGCTTCTCTGGGAAAGGTATGTGTAAGGGGATGTTCATTGATTGAACCATACTGTAATGCATGAATTGCGAGAAAATGTTGTCCGTGAACAGAATTATGCGTTACAGTCAATTATGTATGTGGTAGTACTACATACCGTAACCGTATTGTAGTAGGGGGGGGGGCAGTCCCCGACAAAGTTGCTCAAGCTGCTATAGATCCTTAGATAAATAAGGTATGATTCCTCTGCGAATCTCGAATTTTAGTTGTTGACTTCTCATGACTTGACCCTTTATCTGCTGCCCCGATGAGAGGCACGACAGAGCTCTCTTGTAATAATGGAGGTTTTTTCCAACATGTTCATTGGTGTGTCGGCGGTATCTTTCTGGTATATCAATATGGGTGGGTGATTGCGGCGTGACATATTCTCGCAGTGTTAGGAATGGACACGTACATACATTCAGTTGTAGAGTGAAGGTACAGGGAAGTGACGAGGGACTTATGCCTCTGCCTCCAGCATGAAGCTCTGCGGGTGCGCGGCGAAAAATATGAGATATGTCTAAATCACGCCAGTCACTCGCTTAGCCTTCGCCAGAGTCTTGTCAGGTTTTCGCACACTGAGAATTCACCCGCGAGAACCTGGCGAAGATACGGGAAGCCGTTTTATCATCATCGACTTCTGTCCGGTATTCGTGCAAGGCTAGGTTCTAGCGGTATCAGGTCTGAGTTTCATCGCTGTACCCTGGATAGTGATATTTTCAAGTTTGAAACGCATCAGAAAGATCATTCAATGTGAATATGGGCTTTATATGCTCCATAACTGGAGCCAAATTTCATTTTCATAGTTTCTACCTTTTGTGACACTGAGAGATGAGTACTGGCGATGCCGTAACGGAGAAGATCAAGAAGTTCCTTCTCTTCTTGCCCTGGTTCTTCTTGGTACTCAAATCTTGCTACTTGTTTACCGGTGAGTTACCAAGGAAATGATTTATTATGCAACATGGATTAACTTATGTCATCGTTTGAGTTACTGTGTAATGCGATGCGAATGGATGTCACGTTTTATTATTGCATTCTGCTTTATGATATTCCAAAGGGTTTAGGCATAACCCCTAACCTTTATACCTCTACAGCATGGTTGGTCTTATGTCTTATTATACGGTAGCGACTCATTGTCCCCCTCATTAGGGCAAATAAGTCTACAAATCAAGTGCATGTCTGAAACTGATTGTCTTTTCAGTATTATATGAAATTCCAAAATCCTTCTACTCGTTTAATGTTCACTTGACTATTAAAGGCCAGGATGATCCTAAGGTTGGTCTTCTTTGATCAGTTTCTAACTGCAAAGATTCATTTATTTGTTAAATAACACCACATGGTATTCATACTCTTTTCATTCCTATGCATATATTATTTGTTATGTATACTACTACTATTATTCATACCTTGTGTACAGTCATCACTTATCAATAAGAATGTATTGTTTTTCAGCATTCTCTGTACGCATTCACTGTGTTGGCTGCAATCTGCCTACTTGCAAATATCACGCTTATTTCTCTCAATTTTATTGTGAGCTTATTCTTTTATTGTATTCAAATCAAGGACTATTTCCTGAAGTTTGGTGTGATGTAACATACAGGGTGCACATGCTGCATACTAGAATTTCTACCAAGCGACGAACATATTGTTAACGTATATTACAGTATCTATGATAAACTATGTATTTCAGAATACTTTACTGAAGAAGTGTTTCCTCGTCTCATATGTGATTTTCATATTCATCTGTGTGCTGCCGTGGTCGATATCTGGTAATTTAGTGGGGATTGTCTTATCTAACTACCTAACCCTAATCTAATGACTTACCTTCTGGTTATCTCGGTTAGTAGAGTAGGTAGTTCTGGCCGTTCTGGAACAGACAGAATCTTGCCTCCTAAGTCCTAAATTATAGATTAAAGATTGCTGTGGCCGGTTTCACAAAAATTTAACCTTGGGGTAGGTTATAAGCGTCTCCTGTTTAGCGTGCTCTCTCAGCCTTCTCTCGCTGCCAGTCAAAAACAGAGAAATCCGAGAGAGCACGCTAAACAGGAGACGCCTGTAACCTACCCCAGCATTAAATGTTTGTGAACACGGCCTCTGGATTCTGGACTCGAGCCCTAAGAACTAGGAGAAATTCACACTTATCTTCTTTTTGAGGAATTTACACAACAAGCAAACTCCAACCAGAAAATGTTCAACTTCCATATGTGCTGAAAGAGTATAATTTGCTTGTGCAGACGTTTAAGTGGAATGAAACGAACGGGACAAATTCTACTGATCTTCACACAGAACAACCAATTCTGAACTCCAAACAGAAACAAGTAACGTTATTAATCTCGGAAGGAAGCTCCCAAGCTCCCATTGTCAGATTTTTCTTGCAGGTTTCCTTAGACTCGTTATTTTCTGCGACATCAATCAATTTCTTGTTCATTCAGCTTCAAGTGGTCTATCAGTGTTGTGAATTGCCGCTTCCGGAAGACCTTGTTGAGGGACGAATTCCACCGGATAAAGTGAGAAATATACCGAGAGAATCACAGGGAGAGGGGGAGAAAGGGAGGGGGAGGGAATCACCAGGGGGGGGGGGGAGTAAAGGAGGGGGAGGAGAGAGCACAGGGAGAGGGGAGGGGGAGAATAAAAGACACTAACTATCACCTTCAAGGAAGGACATGGAATGGTAGTTTTAGGGCATCGGGAGGACGGGAGGTATTTCAATAGGGCTCCCAAACGATTCTTTCACAGTCAAGACAACATTCCATAAATTCAATAAACATGACAGATTCGATTTTTTGTAGAAGAATGAAACGGAGTGTCCAATTAAATGGGAAAG
This sequence comes from Pelodera strongyloides, assembly GCA_036852015.1. Classification (NCBI taxonomy): domain Eukaryota; kingdom Metazoa; phylum Nematoda; class Chromadorea; order Rhabditida; family Rhabditidae; genus Pelodera; species Pelodera strongyloides. The sequence goes on along the minus strand of JAANDG010000153.1, from coordinate 189,493 downwards.
GCCAGTGGATCCCGCCACCGGATTACAAACTATAGAATACGTGACTGGATCTTGCGAGAAATCATTCATGAAAAGATACGTCAGATTCCTGTATGTAAGTGAAGTGCTAAAATCGTAATTGGAACCCGACATCGACCGTAGCTTACAAATGTTATAAAATAGTATATGAGATAGTTTACAGTTTACACAGTATACATTGTATTAAGTTTTTTTTTTACATTCTGTTAAGTGCATCAAGATTGAGGATTACGACCGCACTACAGTAGAGTAGTCTTGTAATCCAGACTAAAACTGGATGTTCTTTCGTTTCAATTTTCGGCAGGGAGGAAAGGACTACTGTGAATAAACGCATGAATCATGATTCAGTATGTGATCGAAGTCTATATTTCAGCTTTGTCACGTCGGTCTTCTGTTCTGCTGCATAATTGCAATTGTGATCGCACCATTTGTCTACGTCACTTTCGAAGTAAGATTTGAAGTTGGGCTGTTTAGAAGTGTAAATTTTACTTGTTTGCTTTGCAAGGTAATCATTTTGCATGGTAGAAGGGGGAAGGAGTGTCGTATATAGAGAAGAGGATATGTGATACAAGGATTGAGAGAGTAAGTACAACAAAAAATTGGCATTACTCCCCGTGTCTTTCAGATGGATCGGCGGAAACTTAGAGCGGTCTATGTGTATAAATGGAAACTAAGGACCACTCTGGAAATTGAACAGGAAAAATATTTGGCCATGCAGGTCGGTTGTTACATTCGTGCGCGTTGATGGACGGTACATAAGCATGATTTCAATTAGACGTGGCTGGTCCACAAACAGCGTTTTTGAAATCCTGAACACAATTGCACTGAACAATTAGCTAAAAAGGTCTTATATACACTTTTCAAGTCTCAAAGTTGTCTCGGGATTGTCCAGTGGCATTGTGCACACTAGAGTTTCTTCAAAATAAGTATCCATTTAGGTTCTGTTCTCAATGATTCAATTTATTCATATTTAATCAGAGATTTGACTTGTCCCAATTCCAGGGTTCGGGAAGGGAGGACCAGTCTTCTGCTGATATGAGACATCACCAGTCATCCACTTCAGGAACACAACAGGAGAAAGTGCGGCAACAGTCCTTACTTCTTCCTTGATCTTTTTTTTGACGGGCCTTACCTCGTATTGCACTGAGCTGATATTACAGTCATTACCGGTCTGGACGTCTGGAGCAAGCTCTGAAGATCAAGGGCATATTCTGAATCCAACAGTTTCTATTTCTAGCTACCCATGTTTTCCGTCCTCTGGTAACACAAACAAAAACAGTTGAATGCCTGATGGCAACTATAAGAATAACATTTACAATGTTAGCATCTGCGATGTGCCCATTATTTTTCCCTTATGCTCTTTTGTTTTTCTATTTAGAAGGCCAAGAAGAAAGACGAACAAAATAGGAAAAGTGAACATCAAAAACAATCAAAATCGGATGAAGAGTGGATGAAAAAGGTGGTTATTCGTTTATTTGTATCGTATAGACCAATTACTGGCCGCTAAGGGTGACAGGCCACCGTAATATTCTCATTTACGCCGCATACTGAGGTTTGATGCACCATATGCCGTTACGTTTTCGGTACAGTATTCCCACCAATTAAAAATTTGGTCCATTTGTTTTCGAGCACTGTGAAAGTGAAACTCCTTATAAGAAGCAACTAATTAATGGGGTCTACTTTGTCACCTCGATCAGCGATAAAAATGTTCAGCAATTAAGAGTTTATTCTTCAATTGTTTATTATTTTAGGCAGAAGTGAAAACAGCACAAAGCTCTGCGCTGGAAGATTTGCAAGCAGAAATTGACTCCGAATAAAATGAAATAATCAATATTAATAAACATTTTGAATCCACACACAACATATGCTATCATAGAATAATCATGGTACATTGAAATTCACATAGAAAAAATACGAAGGACTTGAAAAGATTTCATTGCTTCCTGAAAAGTGTGAGTTACAAGGGTAAACAATTTAAAAGGGAAAATCTGAACATTCTGTCTAGATTAGACACACTCAAAATACATTGATTTCTTATTTCTGCATGACTTTGGGGGTAGTTATGTAACTTAGTGTACAAATAACTAAAAATAAGCTCATTCCTAGATGTTCTCAATATTGTGCGCTTTACTGGCTTTACAGCATTTTGTGGCACCCGCATATCCGAACATACCGCTTTGATGTACAAATTACAAATTAGAACTTTGCGTGGCGCGTACAACAAATGGTGACGCATTGATACAATGTAAACTGTAACAGCGTATGAATAAAAAATAACATTATATCTTATTGACACATTATGTGCAATATATATGTGTATCACGGTCACCGCTTTGCAAAGGAAAGAAGCTTTTAGAAGGCGATAACGCCGCGCAGCCGCACATGTAGCTGTACACTGTCCTTATTCCATTTTCGTGAGTTCGTTGTGGAATTTGTAATCTCAGAGACTGTCCCATTAGTCCATTTTATATCAGCGAGCTGATAGAGCACGGTAGAATGCTCAGTGTCATCGAAGTTGTCGAATATCAACTCGCACGGAGCTGTCTGACAATGAGAAGATGTGGTCATCTCTTACTCTTACTCTTACTCTTACTCTTACTCTTACTCTTACTCTTACTCTTACTCTTACTCTTACTCTTGCTCTTACTCTTGCTCTTACTCTTACTTTTACTCTTACTCTTACTTACTCTTACTCTTACTCTTACTCTTACTCTTACTCTTACCTACTCTTACTCTTACTCTTACTCTCTTACTCTTACTCTTGCTCTACTCTTACTCTTACTCTACTCTTACTCTTACTCTTACTCTTACTCTTACTCTTACTCTTACTCTTACTCTTACTCTTACTCTTACTCTTACTCTTACTCTTACTCTTACTCTTACTCTTGCTCTTACTCTTGCTCTTACTCTTACTCTTACTCTTACTCTTACTCTTACTCTTACTCTTACTCTTACTCTTACTCTTACTCTTACTCTTACTCTTACTCTTACTCTTGCTCTTACTCTTACTCTTACTCTTACTCTTACTCTTACTCTTACTCTTACTCTTACTCTTACTCTTACTCTTACTCTTACTCTTACTCTTACTCTTACTCTTACTCTTACTCTTACTCTTACTCTTACTCTTACTCTTACTCTTACTCTTACTCTTACTCTACTCTTACTTACTCTTACTCTACTCTTACTCTTACTCTTACTCTTACTCTTACTCTTACTCTTACTTACTCTTACTCTTACTCTTACTCTTACTCTTACTCTTACTCTTACTCTTACTTACTCTTACTCTTACTCTTACTCTTACTCTTACTTACTCTACTCTTACTCTTACTCTTACTTACTCTTACTCTTACTCCTCTTTCCTCTTACTCTTACTCTTACTCTTACTCTTACTCTTACTCTTACTCTTACTCTTACTCTTACTCTTACTCTTACTCTTACTCTTACTCTTACTCTTACTCTTACTCTTACTCTTACTCTTACTCTTGCTCTTACTCTTACTCTTACTCTACTCTTACTCTTACTCTACTCTTACTCTTACTCTTACTCTTACTCTACTCTTACTTACTCTTACTCTACTCTTACTCTTACTCTTACTCTTACTCTCTACTCTCTTACTCTTACTTACTCTTACTCATACTCTTACTCTTACTCTTACTCTACTCTTACTCTTACTCTTACTCTTACTCTTACCTCTTACTCTTACTCTTACTCTTACTCTTACTCTTACTCTACTCTTACTCTTACTCTTACTCTACTCTTACTCTTACTCTTCCTCTTACTTTACTCTTACTCTTACTTACTCCTCTTACTCTTACTCTTACTCTTACTCGCTTGACTCTTACTCTCCTACTCTACTCTTACTCTTACTCTTACTCTTACTCTTCCTCTTACTCTTACTCTTACTCTTACTCTTACTCTTACTCTTACTCTTACTCTTACTCTTACTCTTACTCTTACTCTTACTCTTACTCTTACTCTTACTCTTACTCTTACTCTTCCTCTTACTCTTACTCTTCCTCTTACTCTTACTCTTACTCTTACTCTTACTCTTACTCTTACTCTTACTCTTACTCTTACTTACTCTTACTCTTACTCTACTCTTACTCTTACTCTTACACTTACTCTTACTCTTACTCTTGCTCTTCTCTTACTCTTACTCTTGCTCGTCTGCTTACTCTTACTCGTACTCTTACTCTTACTCTACTCTTACTCTTACTCTACTCTACTCTTACTCTTACTCTACTCTTACTCTTACTCTTACTTTTACTCTTACTCTTACTCTTACTCTTACTCTTACTCTTACTCTTATTACTTTTACTCTTACTCTTACTCTACTCTTACTCTTACTCTTACTCTTACTCTTACTCTTACTCTTACTCTCACTCTTACTCTTACTCTTACTCTTACTCTTACTCTTACTCTTACTCTTACTCTTACTCTTACTCTTACTCTTACTCTTACTCTTACTCTTACTCATCTTAAGACAGAGAAATCCTTACATAGTTCGGGCAGTTCACGTCGACGATCCTCCTCTCTCTTCTTACAATAGTACCATCTGGATTCAATCTCTCTGATTTGATCGTTAAAATGTCCTCGAAAGCATTCAAAACATACGTTTGTGGATGCCAAACTTGAATGTTTTCAGGCAGCTGAAAGTAATCGAAGTTTGCGCTTTTTTCTTTGAAAATAAAATATCATTCCTCGATTCAAAGCCAGCGACTGATCTTGCTGGCGTTTGTCGTAGTCATTCTGCTCTCATCCCGAAAATTGAGTAAGGAATAAAGAAAGAGATAAAAATTTACCGCAACAGAAGTTACTCCTTGAAACCGTAACCGATCATCCATCCATCTTTGGTGAATTTCGAGAATAACACGTGCACTTCGAGAAGAAGTAGGTCGAACGTCAACAACATTGAGAAATATAGAGATATTCACCTAAATATATACATTTAATGTTTTCTTACTAGACTTTTTAAAGCATCCTCAATTGCATTGCGTTGTAATTGTTGTTGAATCTTCTTTGTTATTTCTCGAGGTAATTTTCGACTACTCACACGAATTTGTTAAAGATGATTAAAGGAGGAGGCTTACGAGAACTAAGTGTTCGCTTTCTTTCCTTTTATCGAACTATGGTGGTGTCATTTTTCAATCAAATATTTATTTATTCATTTTATCAGATATTAATTGATGTAATTCGGTACAAAATTGACGATTGATTGGCCAAGGTACCAAATAACCAAAATGTAAACTTTTCCATGCAAATGGACTTACAGTATTATTTTCATCAACAGGCGGTATGGAATGATCGTATTCCAATAATAAATCTCCCCATTCAATTCTATTCAGTGGTCTTTCTATAACAACGGGATCTGACATACTTGTGGAGGCTGTGTGAATTAGGTAGAATAACAGAGGTATCTGAAACATCTGAAAAGGGACAGTTAGAAGGTTTGAACTACTTTGATCTTATACTGTAGTAGAGTGTAGTACACAAACAATCTCAATCTACACCCAAACCAATCAATATTAACAACAATCGAGGTCAAGAATCAGAAAAATATATTGCTAAGATTCTATTTTTATAAAAAACTCGTGGCTTGTGGTAACATTACGCCAATATAGCCGAGTAAGCCAATGGTTCAGTGCGTAAGTGTGAATTATTAGGCGAATAATCTAATATTGCTGTTATGGATCCAAAATGAGGCCAGTGTACAAAGACACAACGAAAGCTGGAAGCATCTATTCTTGGAGAGAAAATCAAATTATCCCCTTTCGGTTTGATAAAGACACCAAGAAAGTGGTAGTGTGGTAAGGCACTGGAGTAATAAGTTTAGACTCAACTTTAAAAAATTTTTTATAGGTTGTCAGACTTTATGCATAAAACTTTATTGTCCATGAGCATTGAGCTTTGTTGTGGATATAGTGAATTTCACACCAAAATTGAATGGCACTAGAAATTGCGTGAAACAAATCAAAATTACTTGTTAATAAAAACAGCGTTTCTCCATCACAGTGTAGAACTTATTTTGGATAATCGCCTAAAGGAACTAAATAAAGTCCACAGAAGAGTATACCCTCTCCATCATAATACACATTTTCAGTATTAGGGCAATTACGGAATGTTTTGAAGTGAATGTGGAGCGGCTAATCGTTTTAGCGTTGTTAGGGCAAAGTTAGAAACCTTTCTGTCAATTTGAGTCCAATGGCCTTTCCACAAAGTGGACATGGGTCATTTGGCTGAAAGGGCCCAAACTAAACGAGTAATTAGTTAGTGAACCAGACTCCTTTTTAGGATATTGAACTCCCTTTATGTATAATATCCCAAAAATAGTTAAATAGCTATATTTTTTTTAAATATTTTTTTTTTCAAAATCAAGAGTGACAATACATAAATACGAAGAAAAGTAGATATTGTATCTATTCATCTGAAGTGTTTCCATCAAAAAACCTTCAAAAACACCATTGTTAATGTGAGCAAAGGGAGTTTAATCCGTATCAGTTAGCTCATGAAATATTGTTTCAATGGAGTGGATTTGCTAGTTCTTATGTGATCACAGGGTTGATTTCACTTTCAAAGATATCATTCCATTAAAAACATGTTGTGAAATTATTTGCAAGTCAATACAAATTAAAAGGGATCGAACTTGAATTTGTGCTTTGTCCATTAGAGACAAATCATATAATTCCTACATAATATGTAGTATTTCCCATAGACTATTTTGATATGTCAGTAGCCCTTTCGGAACTGGGCGTCGTTTTTTTTTGTGTGGAAACGTCTCATAAATGTGGTCATAAAACGGGGCATTTCTTCGTATAAATGTACAAATAGAGAGGGGGCCCAGTAGGATTTATTACAAGGGGTATTAGCAATAAGATATGCTTTATTTAAATCAGCATCAATGTTCATACTTAAAATCGCATAACTGTTTATTGTAATTACTGAAAATAACACCTGTGGGAGATGATGTAAGATAAAAGTTAACTTATGTTGAAAGTTGAAAGGTGTTCCACTCCATTCGAATGCAAATATTCACAACTTTCTCCCTCTTTTCTGGACATATTCATAACAGAAACAACACAATCTTTTGTTTCCAAATATCGCATACGCTTGCATTTGACATGAGAAACACAATTCTTTCTTTCTCTCTAATATTCTGGATATGACACTGTTTTTTTTTGAAACGCATCGTGGACAGCATCGTTACGTATTTATGCAAAGTTGCTTGAATTTAACTCGATTCTTTATTCTAATTTATGATCATTTGCATAAGCTGCATAATAATGCTGGTGTACCCGATGTGTTTCAAAAACCGGCCGGGATATTCGCTTTAAATAAAACCGCTAACCGGTCGGAAACGGGGAAAAATATACTGTGTACTGAACTAAAAAATGAAAGACGTGATCTATGAGATATAATAACATGGTTGCTCTATGGACGTAAAATTATATGCATATGTATTTGTTGAAATATAATGGAAATGAAAGGCGACACCAAAAAGGGTTATGGTGGAAAGTGATGATTCTACATGGGGAAATTCGATACGCGTGCGATCCATTTTAAGAATTCCTTTGTAAAAAGAGGTGTCGGGCACTTGCATAAAATAGTCTTGGAACCTTCAACCCTTCAACCCTTCAAAGTACAGTCTGTCATTCGTGGACTGAAGGCATCGAACAAATTGTGATTGCTCTGGAACTTGTAGCCTACTTTTTTAGCTCAGTGCCGCATCGAAAAAAGTCATATGTTTAAGCACTGTCTTTATTTTGAGTTTTGTGGGTAATCACCCAGATGCTGTCTATCTAGCCGAAATGTTGGTGCTCATAAATATATATGAAGTTCTGTCTTATCTTTATTGGAGAAAAACCAGGGAGTCTGAAAGCTCCTTTGAAGTATTGAACACTGTGTTCACTCTGAATAATCCATGAATAAAGGGTCTTATTTGTGTAGTTTCTTCATGATATTTCTCTGACTGGTTGTCTTTTTTGGCCTCTTACTTATACCTGATATAATCAAATTAATACGATTACGCAATTGGCCCTAAGAATTAGCATCCAAAAAAAAGAGTCAACTCATAAAAGCAGCGGAACATCCCGCATAATTGGGTAAAACGAAGGCAATTACTCTTTTACTGTGAGGTGAAAACGTTCCAATTTCTTAAACGAGAAATTGCAAATTGGTATCGGAAGGAGAGAGAGAGGGAGTAGTAATTAAAAATAAAATTGAACAAAACATCCTTCCTCGCAATGCACCAATCCGAACGAGAGAAAATTATTTGAATAGTTAGAAAGTGACTAGAGATCGTTAAATGATTGGTACGACTTATACTGTACTGCTGTACTACACTGTTCATCACCATTTATAATAAGGAATTAAAAGAAAAAGAAAAACGCGCTGAGAGGGTTTTCTACTCAATATGGACTACACTTATAGTTATTTCCAGAAAAAGAGTAGTGAAATGTACTCGTTTGTGCGAGTAAATAGCGGATATTCATAGGACATAAATGCCCCAATAAGTACACTACATTTACACGGAAGAGAAACAATAAAAAGATGTTGAGACATTAAAATGAAGACAAAATTAAATGCTATAATTTGGTGTGTGAAAAAGCTGCCGAAAAAATATTATATTTATGAGTTCCTGGTTGAAACGTTTAAAGTTAAAGTAACGGATAAAGTAATAGGAACATTTACCTCTTTCCCATTCTCTCCCTCTATTCTCTATATCTCTCTCTCCCTCCAACCCTCTCTCTATTACTTGTAGCTTAACCCTCCCAAAATAGAGAGTATAGTCCCTGTGGAGTTCCTAGCTAAGGTTTCTAGTGGGAGATGACATGGCCACGTTCTGTTTTAGGATTGATTGTTGCAAATTTATCATGAAAGTAAAGGCTTTTTTTTAACTTACAAAGTTTTGCAAAACAATTTGTTAAACTCATTTCCCTTTGAAAAAATGGGTAGCTATAAAATATCGCTACAAATCAGCGTTCGAGATGGAAATTTATATGAAAATGGCAATTATTCATCAGAATTCAGCATGGCCCGTATATTATTCTCGAGAAAACAAGCGCCCTTATTCTTATTTCGTCCGACTCCCGAAAAAATCACCCACTATTTGTCACGGAGAATGAAAAAAAATACCGGAAAACAATACAGCTTCCAAGGGGCAGAACATATTATAATTATAAGTCAGTTGTTGACATATTTATGAAATAAAAGATATGGGCCTAAATGAAGGTCATGTTTTGCTTTTGTTTATCAACTTTTAGAAAATGCTCCCTAAGAAAATGAGCCACGAAGCACTGAAACTCGAACGACGTTCTCTTACTTATAAATGACGGATTGTGGCCTAAAATTTGAAATTAAGATGAATTGTTGTCTCAATATGGCGTCTCAACTCAATGGATAAGGTAAGTTTTCCATAAAAAGTGCCTAAAGCGGGTTCGATAATGTAGTTGTTTTAAAATTTTCTTGAAAATGTCAATGGACTAAAAATGAAAGTCTTGCAACGCTCATACCATGTCGCAGCATAACAATAAACGTTTCTTCGTGAGGTACACACAGTAGTCGGTAGCTCCCTTGAATAGCGACTTATGCGTTGAAGCATAAGAGATTCGAAGTTTAATTACATTTCTCACTTCTCTCATTGATTTACTTGGAGATAAGGCCAAGTTCAATTAAAAGTAGCATTCAGTTTGAAGCAGTAAAACAACCCACACGTTGGCAGTCTTTTTTTGAAAGAAATATTAGCAGGGAGCAATCGTTTCCTATTTGGCAGGGAGTTTCCCTCAATGACGCCTTGTCGACCCAGCTACGCTCGCACATAGTTTAAGTCACTTCAATGTCTTTCAAGCGGATTATTGCATTTATTAAAACACTACTTGTAGCAACTTTACTCTCTGTCGCCCGGGTATTGCCCAACGGGGCCTGCCAGGACGCCACCATGTCAATCTAGCGGGAAACTCCCTGTCAAACAGGACCCTAGTTGAATGTCGGTTGTTCGGCAACAGCCTCCTACACAACAAGATTACAAACTGATTTACAAACAAACAAACACTTATCAATCAAATATGAACCAAATCACTACTTCAGGTATAGATCTCCGTTCCTCAATTTTTATTTTTCTTTCAGGATTCGTAGCGCTATATACTAGTTATTATTTCAGTTTCGAAAAGTCTGATAATTGCAGAAATGTCTCCACGAAATTCGAATTCCAATCAGACAGTTTTTCCAAGTTATATATCCTTCAGCAATCCAACCTCGGGAAACTTGACAAGTTTCGCGGAAGTACAGAAAAACTATACACAAAAAAAAACACAATGACGAAAAATCCTAGTAAACCTTATTGGATAACCGGTTATACACCATAAGTAAATCTCGCTTCTTTGTATATTTATACTAGCCTTCAAAGCCGGTACAAAGCTGTCTACTTTTGTTCAAATTAATTGATTTCTTGAATTTACTTGTCTCATTTTCATTCTCAAATTTGGCACTTTGACAAAAATATTATGAATAAAAGGTTCACAACTTAGAAATATAAATTTGGATCTTTTAATTTACATGATACTGATACTTCAATTGACATCCGCAGGTCCATGCAAAACTTTGTTTATACACCAATCAAACATTTTAATTTAATTCAAAACATCCAGGAATGAAAAATCAAAATTGTTTTAAATATTTATTCACAAGCAAAAAGAAACACACAATAATACAAAATCATTCAAAGAAATACAAGTAAGGATTCCGCATTTCACAAGGAAACAAACGCGAAAACTAGGATAATTCACAGGATGATTATTCACAGAATGATGCATTTACAGGATGCTGCATATACAAGAATGTACATTTCTTAAATTTAACGCCCCTGGACATGCCAACTGACTACTGCAAGATGTTAATTATCTACTAAAGTAGTTAAAGAGTCCTTAGGGGTCCTATCACTAAATAACTTACCTCCAGGGCACAGTCTGCCCGGCACCATACACACCCTCGCCGTGATGTACCCCACCAGTGCTGAGCACCAGACTCTGATCCTCCCATCGCCGGTGCCGACTCGGTCCAGAACCGAGCCAGCACCGATCTTTCCTCCTGGGGAACGGTTCCCCCCTCCGACCTGTGGGTCCCCGAGGGAGGACACCTCCCAGGGGAGATCCCGGCCTCGGGGCAACTCCCCCGAGGTCTCGTGTTCACTAACCACCTGACCACAAAAAGTACCACTGCTACCAGAAACTTACCTGAGAACTCACATTTCCTTCCATCGCTTCATTGAGTGCCCCCACAAAGCTTCAAGTCCTTGAATTAGAGTTGGTCATTTCGAATTGTTTGATTTTCCATTTCACCTGAAATGAAAGTTTGATAAACTATTGTAAATTGGTGCATAAAATGCTGACATAGAAAAGATTACATCTTAATCTCAATAATAACTTAGTTAAATGGAACATATCATATATCTGTGGTCTTTGTGATATATTCCTTTCTAGATTATAAAAAAGCAGCCATAGTAATAATAATAATTGAATAAAGTAGAAAGATGTAAGCACAAAAGGCGTAAAAAGTAAGTACTTGTGATGTGAGTGGAAAATCAAAATGAGCCAAAAAAGACGTATTCCACAAATTTGCATAACGCCTATTTTAATTTTCGCATGCTAATTTGGGAGCGGGCGACTCGAGTCGCTATATACGAAATAAGCACTGAGACCTGAGAAATACGTTTCGATATACACACATAGTTGGCCAGTGAATGAATTGGATACAAAAAAATGTGTAGATAAAATTTATCTCGGTTAAATACAAAAATAAAGTTTTTGCTTATAACAACAAAAAGTTGTTTTATAACATAAGCGTTCTCTGGCTTTTGGTTAATGTTTAATCAAACCTAAATTGAGAATTTTTTTAGCGTTTATACTAAATTCATATAACAGAAAAGTAAATTTCTCAGTCATGTACGATAAACTGCAAGATCATTCTCCTTTATTACGTAAATTGCAAAAACACAGCTTGTGCGAAAAAATCGAACCTTGGTTGACTTAACCTCAGTCTACTGCACTACCAGTTAGGCTATAACGGCCTAGTCAGTAAGGAACGTGGGAAAAAAAGGAGCTCATATTGTCATTACGTATTCTTTAACACTATCGATTACAACCAAGTTGTTTTGCTTTTTGTTACCTAATAAAAATATAATAACCGTGTTGGAAAATAATATCACCAAAATACATGTGTTTTACTTGCTTATTAATAACAATAATTATTATTATTATTATCGTGAAAGGGTACATGTGATTTGATGACTTGTCACTGTCACTAAATAAGGCTAATAAGAAGGTTGGTTCATATAAAGTATAATATGAATTAAAAAAAATGGACCAAGTGAAGAAAAGCGAAAGCGGGAAAAAAACAGGTATCTCCGAATAAGGGATCGTCATTTTGAATAACATTATCATTAACACTGTGAAATGAAAAACAGTTCACATTCATCCCATTTATCGAGTAGGACCAATTTCACAAAAAGTACGCTACACTGAGAGCCGATGAGCTGCGCGCCGCACCATTTCGGGAAACAAAATGCGCGCCGCAAAGAAATGGGGCGCAAAATGTGCGCCGATCCTTTGCGGGAAACACTTTTCTTGGTTCGGCCCGCAAGTTGCGCCTCGCACCATTTCCGCATCGTTTCCGCACCATTTCGGCAACGTTTTGGCGGTGTTTCCCGCAACAGTTTGGGGGTGCATCCCGCACTAAAACGGCAACCGAAGTCGTTGAAAAAACTTTGCGGCGCGCACCAAATTCTTTTGCGGGAAACACCCCCAAACTGTTGCCGCGCGCAACTCTTGACTTTGTTCCTCACAAATAACCGGCTAATCGCCAAATAAAGGAAGGTTTATCTCTTATTGAATTTCTTTAGAACTCTAAGTTCTGGGAAATTTTGGTAAATATCACATTACTAGATGAAAGAAAAGATGGAAGAAACAAAATGGTAACGAGATTGTTATTCTAACGATTTTATGTTTATTTTGTGATGTTTATTTGCTAGTTTTGATCCAATATACTAAATTCACGCATTAGTCAAAGCTCTATGAGGTGATCAACTGACATAAAACACTTCAGATTGTAATTTTCAGCTGATATCAGCGTGTTAGAAAGAAGCAGTTGACTAGGTTATGCTGTCTTGAACAAAAATCTACAGAACACTACGTATACAATCTATACGTATTCAAGTCGAAATTGTCAACCATACACATATTATAAAAAGTAAGAAAAACACCTGTAGAAAATAATATATTAAAATTTTATATTATAGTAGTTTGTCTCGTTCAGTGCATATGTACATAGTACGAAGTACAGAGCCATGTGCGAAGTTTTGCTTTTAAAGCGAAATAACGGCCACATTTTGTAAAGTATCTGGGACATGCACTTTTATCCTATGATGTATGCAAATTAATATTATCAGCATAATAATCGGGCAGTTGTCGTGCAGTAATTTGCATACACTATATACAGCATCTGCCATAAGTTTCAAAACTGGCCATTATTTCGCTTTAAACAAGATGGAAATTGTTCCATTGTTCACGCTCGATTATAAATCTTCAATTGTATAAAACTGGAAAGTTTGAAACATCCGTAGTCCTAGATAATCTTATACCAAGCTTGAAGCGTACTTGCCCACCATTTCTTCAGACATTAGTTGAAAAAGGCTGAAGCACGTTGCGCATGCTAATCAGCTAATGAGACATATGTGAAAAATAAGATATACTAATTTAGTGTTGCAAAATGCAGAAATTCTTTAATTTTTTCTATCGCTTACTTTTTTCGATAAACCAATGTATGACGGGCTATTTTGTTCAGTTTTCCCAGTTTGTTGATAAAAACTATTGTTCAATCCAATAAGTCAATATCATATTAGTATATACTATGGTTCCATTCAGTATGTGTCTTCTCTGCTATCCACGTAACTTATATTCCGATAAAATGTATCCTTTATCATCTGATCTTCTTGTTACCTTTTCACGCTTCCAACAATTTGTCGGCTTTCTCAGCCAGATTTCTACCGCATACACAGGAATAGTTTGTTATTATAAAAATTACTTTTTCAGGGCAACCGATTACTTGGGAAATTGTTTATTAGCGATCTTTTGATCCAAAGCTATCAAGTTAGTTACATTTTAACGATTATTGGAATGATTAGTTTGTTTGTATCTAACTTGTCTCCTCTCATCCGCTTGCCGTGCAGCCATCTCTCAGAATTAAGTCGCGAGTTCGATTGCATGCTACGTGTGTGTTTCTGCAATTCATACTCTCTCTAAATATGTCTCTTCTTCGTCTTTCAACTCTCTCTCTCTCTTCTCTCTCTCTTTCTCTCTCTCTCTCTCTCTCGCTCTCTCTCTCTTTCTGTCTGTTTCTGCAGTTTCTGCAAATCACTCGTTTCTCTCTCCGACATTCCTTATTGTTTATGCATATGAGACTGAAACTAAGTTTCAAATAAAACTGAATTCATAGGTATGAGATAACCATTGAAATACTGAGTAAAGCACTATCCATTACGCTCTGAGATGTGATTCTCATTTACAAGACAACCTTACTTTGTAGTCTCTGTTATATGGCGCACACTGTGTTTCCTGAAGCCGCAACTGTGTCGCGCACCTTTTTACACTCTATATGGCGTGGCAGATAGTGTTTCCTGACTGCAACGGTGTCGCGCTTCTTTGTACAATCCGTTTTGCGTGAGACATTGCGTTTCCTGATCCCACAGTGGCCCACACCTTTTCACCCTCTATATTCCATGTAACATAGTGTTTCCTGTACGGCAACAGTGCCGCGCATCTTTTTGCATTAAGGTTTGCATGACTCATTGCGTTTCCTGCTCCCGTAACTGTGTCGCGCGTCTTTCTACACTCAATATTGCATGGCACATGTGTTTCCTGCACGGTAACTGTGCCGAGCACTTTTTACATTAAGTTTTTCATGACTCTTGCGTTTTCTGCACACGTAACTGTGTCGCGCGCATTTTTGCATTCTATGTTGCATGGCTCATAGTGTTTCCTGCACGGCAACTGTGCCGCGCATCTTTTTATACTCTATATTGTATATTGCATGGTACATGGTGTTTCCTGTACGGCAACTGCGCAGCGCACCTTCTTACATTAAGTTTTGCACACGTTTTGCACAGAGCGTTTCCTGCAGCCATAAGCCGTAACTGTGTGGAGCACCTTTCACACTCTACATTGCATGACAGATAGCGTTTCCTGCACAGTGCTCTACATTGCATGGCAGATAGATAGTGTTTCCTGCAACTGTGCCGCGCATCTTTTTACATTCCGTTTTGAGTGACACATTGTGTTTTCTGCAGCCATAAGCCGTAACTGTGTCGCGCACCATTTCACACTTTATATTGCATGGCACATAGTGTTTCAAGCACGGCTACTGTGCCGAGCATCTTTTTACCCCTTTTTGCGAACACTGTGATATCGGCACCCGCAACTGTGTCGCCCGCCTTCTTACGCTCTATATTGCACGGCGCATAGTGTTTCCTGCACGGTAACTGTGCGCGCATATTTTTACACTCTGTTTTACACACGGTATTTTCTGTACATGCAACTGTGTTGCGCACCTTTTTACACTCTATATTGAAATGCACATAGTGTTTCCTGCACGGTTGCTGTGCCGCACATCTTTTTACATTCCATATTGGTTAGCACATAGTGTTTCCCGCACGGCAACTGTGCCGCTCATCTTTTTACACTCCGTTTTGCGTGGTACACTGTGTTTTCTGCATTTGCAACGGCGTCGCCCACCTCCTTACGCTCTATATTGCATGGCGCATAGTGTTTCCCGCACGGCCTCCCTTTTGCGTGGCACACTGTTTTTCCTGTACACGCAACTGTGCCGCGCACCGTTTCACACTCTGTATTGCATGATAAGCAGTGTTTCCTGCACGGCTACTGTGTCGCGCATCTTCTTACGCTCCGTTTTGCGTGGCACACTGTGGTTCCTGCATCCGCAACTGAATCGCGCACCTTCGTAGGCTCTATATTGCATGTCGCATAGTGTTTCACACATGGCAACTGTGCCGCTCATCGTTTTACACTCCGTTTTGCGTGGTACACTGTGTTTTCTGCATCTGCAACGGTGTCGCGCACCTCCTTACGCTCTATATTGCATGGCGCATAGTGTTTCCCGCACGGCCTCCCTTTTGCCTGGCACACTGTTTTTCCTGTACACGCAACTGACGCAACTGTGCCGCGCACCGTTTCACACTCTGTATTGCATGATAAGCAGTGTTTCCTGCACGGCTACTGTGTCGCGCATCTTCTTACGCTCCGTTTTGCGTGACACACTGTGGTTCCTGCATCCGCAACTGAATCGCGCACCTTCGTAGGCTCTATATTGCATGTCGCATAGTGTTTCACACATGGCAACTGTGCCGCTCATCGTTTTACACTCCGTTTTGCGTGGCACACTGTGTTTCCTGTACAAGCAACTGTGCCGCGCACCGCTTTACACTCTGTATTGCATGGCCCAATGGCACCTCCCCCCATTGCTTGGCGCATAGTGTTTCCTGCACGGTAAATGTGCCGCGCACATTTTTACGCTTCTTTTAACGTGGCACACTGTGCTTACTTTGCCTGCAACTGTGTCGCGCATCTTTTTACACTCTGTTTTGCGTGACACACTGTGTTACCTGCACCCGCAATAGAGACTCGCAATCTTTGGCACCCCACATTGCTTGGCACATAGTGTTTCCTGCACGGCACCTGTGCCGCGCACACTTTGGCACTCTCTATTTCATGGCACATAACGTACAATCTGGGCAAAAGTGTATGCATAACACGACAAAACAATCCTTTCAGGTGTATCATGGCCAAAGGACGTGCTGGAAAAGGAGTAGCAGGTTCCGGTAGTCGTGAGGTAGGACCGCACTCGCCTGCTTCCGTATACGACATGTTGCCGGACCATCAGACTCTCCAAGTAGAGCACGTAGATAGGAGCCATGTCCAGTCGATCTTTATGAAAGTAGGTTTTTTTAAGATCTTTTTTTTTTTGCTTCAAAATGTAAATGATTGAAGATTCTGTTTCGTATAGGTAAGCTCCTATGTTATGAGACATTGAACTAGAGTTAGTTTGATAATAATACTTGTTTTAGTATGACGACCAGAGTTCGGTGCTGGAAAAGGTGCTTCAGGGAAGGGCTCTCCATATTTGTAAGCTAGAGATTAGCACCTTTTTGTATGCCCGTCAGATTTTTATGACGAGAACACGGTGGGATTTATTTTATCATCTATGAATATTTACCTATTATGCCTTATGATTATCAAGAAGCCAGTGCCAATTTGTTTGCAAAAGTACAGAAATAAACGCAAACGTATCGTAAAGTAAATGTAGATCGGGCATCGGGCTGGTTTTGGTTTTTATAAACGAAAATTGAAAATAACCGAAAAATACTTTTCAGGTAGAGATGATGTCCTTGTTCAAGGACGTGTATATGGAGGCAAAGGACATGGGCAAGAGATACGAGGTGGAGGATAAGGGGCGTCGGCTGGCCAATCTCCAGGGAGCCATTACCCGAGTGAGTTACCACAAACTTGATTCTCTTTTTCTCTATTCTTACTGTTATTCATCACACTGTAAATGTGGAAGAACGAAAAATATCAAAAAGACCTCCCTTTTGCAATTGGATTTTAGTTGTTCGCGTAGAACATAGTGTTCGTAGTGTTGAAGTACTTTTTGTAGGGACAATGTTACAAACTACGGTAATATCGATTACAGTTGAGAGAAATAAGCAATAAATTTCCTTTGTTTAGTTTGGAAACAATGATTGGGACAAGTCCACTGCACGCTTCAACTTCATGAGCTCTTTTCTCAAGGCGGATCTCAAGAACTCCCTTTTTGAACCACTCATCAAACTCGCAGAGCAAATCGACAACAAGGCAGCCACTTATGTAAGTTGGCATGCGTAAATAAGGTGCCTGTGTTTAAACTGGAATCGTCTTATCACTTGTTAACCCAACTGTTTGCCCTCATTTTCATGAAAAAAACTCTGAAATAAAGATTCCTATATTTTGCCATATGGAAATGGGGTCGTTGTGTAGAATTGATCTTTACCAAAGGTCTTTCTTGATTAAGATGTACAAACAAAAATCCATCCACAATGTAGTGAAAATGTACAAAATGTACACGTCTTTGTATTATTCTCATAGGATAGGCGTGTACAAGTGTGTATAGGCGTCTACTTTCGTCTTAGCAGCATTTTTTAGCAGATGAGCACACCAGCGCTTGAATGAATCGTTTCAAGCAAAAATATTTGGTTAAAGCAAAATACCGGCCGGTTTTTGAAACGCATCGAGTACTCCCTGCTTTCCTATGCTTCATATGCAAATGATCATAAATTAAACTTGAACAAAATATAGAACCCCAATAGAGCCCTTTTAGCATAACTGCATAAGAATGCTAATATTTGAGATGCGTTTCAAAAACCGGCCGGGATTTCGCTTTAAACAACTTTTCCATTGCTTGCTTTCAGGTTGATGTTCTGGCCACGGACATCATGGGAATGCCATCTGATGTGGATCTGGGTGACCGTCCAAAGAGAGGTGCGTCCATCGGAATTAAAGATCAAATGAATAATATTCAAGATATTGCGATCAACTGGAAAAGTGTTCTGCATACAAGTTATGCTGGCTACGTTGAAAAGATGAGGCCGTCTTCACCAAAATTTACTTCTGTCATAATTTTTTACCATCAAATAGGTACTTAGGCCACTTAAATTTATGATTGAATTGCGCTGCAACGCGCATTTGGATGGATTTCACCAACAACAGCTAAGTACTGGAGTTGGCAATTTTCCAACCTTGTAAACAATGAAAATACCGAAGTGCCGGGATACTTCCAACTTTTTGGTCTAACAATAAATACGCCTCCCATGCTACAGGCGTACTTCTGTCAAAAGGGTACTTAAAGGATCGCAGTCACTTCAAATTAGCCTTTTTACTTCAATTATCCATAAACATGAAAAAGCACCTAGAAAAATACCATTCCGGTGTCAATTTACTGAAAAATTAACCCAGGGAAAGAAATCCCCTCAGTTGCGTTCTAAATACGTACAGTATGACAACGACAACTGAGACAGTGGAGCAGACACTTTCTCTCTTCCCCGGTTTTTCTTTGTTTTGTCATCATTGGCAACCGGCCAAGTCCCACTGCGATTTAGAAAACACCCCATTTTGTCTAAAATCAAAACTCAACCGAAGGGATTTCTTTCCCTGTGATAAATGTTACGTTAATCGGTATTGGAAAGGTATTTTTCTAGGTATCTTTTTATATAAATTGATAAGTGAAGTAAAAAGGCGAAATTGAAGTGACTGCGATCCTTTAACGTGAACACGGCCTCTGAATGCAGGAAAACAACGTAAAGGAATTGAATATGAATTCTATTCTTTTCACAATTAACAAACTCATTTCTAATTACTGACTTTTTAGTTCCGAAGCCCAAGGACCTCACGATGTCTTCAATAACCGGTGAGTAAAAAAAGTGTTTTCTCTTGTTCGAATTCCAATCGCAAGTTTGAAGATTATAGTTAAAGGACCCACGAAAATGAACGTATACTTATTGTTTGTTATGGTTAACTAATGTTCGAATAAGGCAATACATAAGTACAAAACTAAGTTGCAACCGGATTCAACACCTTGAAGTTTTTCAATAAAGGGTTTCTAGTTATTATACAGTACTGAGAAATTAGTCATTAGTCAAGCTTGAAACAAATAATAAATATAAGTGCGTTCTCAAGGACCCGAAATGCGTTTCAAAATCGGGTGTTATGCAGCTTACACTTTTCTGTATTCGACTGGAATGCGAGTTTCCATTGGTAACAATTTGGACTCTAATTAGTTGGTAATTGTGATTATTTTAGGAGATGAGTCTTCGTCTGATGATGATGGAGACAGCGATGATGACAGTGGGGACAACGCCAACAAAGGTGCTGATAGTTTATTAACATATCGAATGGCCAGATGCAGGCAAACTAGCAGTAAACATCTCGCGCACGCCTGGCGCATTATTATCGCTGTGGTGTTCCATTTATTCACTTAGATTCCTCTCATAAATTGCAAATTTGATTGCGATAGTAGAGGTTCTGATGCGTTTCGCATGTGTGAATAGTATTTAAAGCAGTTGGCACACCGATGGCGCACCTGAAACGCATCCGAATTGTAATTGTGGGCCGCGTTTTGCTTGTCCGGCGCGCGCCCAGCGAACAGCTGGTGCGCAATTGACGCGCCTCGGGGGTCATCCCTCTAGCGCCCCTCTTTTTGTTACACGTCGGCTGCGCCAAGTTTGCCATTCTGTGCGGCTATCTTTCTGTATTTTATGCAAATTATTTTCAGGTACATTGGCTGATAAGGGGACCAATGGTCAAAGTAATTGCCGAACCACCCCAAGAGTCACCTCCGTGCCCACTGCCCACGATCTCAATTCTCTGCCCACGCCCAGTGATGTTTTCGAGGAAATGGACCTTTCTGCCTTCTTCCAGCAACACGAGCCTAATTTTAATACTGGAGCCACTGGTATTGACTATACCGTCCCGGATTTTTCGAAGTTGCCCGGTTGGTTCCTGAAAAGCTAATGTTAATGGAAAAAAAAACTAAGTTTTTATTAGATATTTCTCTACATTTCTAAGGTTCTAGATTTACGCACAGTTACGATGACTAGAAAAACTGACATGTGTTCGCCGGTTTTTCGGGGTTTTTCTTTTCGTGGACTTTTTTTTCGGTTCGTTTTGTTTGTGTGAAATGTATGACTGAAAGAGAATAGGCGAAAAAACATGGTATGATTCTGAAGTCAGAAACCTAGTTTAAAGTTTAAGTGATATTTTGCAGAAGAACTGGATCCGTATGCCGTTGGTGGACAAGAGGGATTTAGAAGGGTTCACGCTCTGCTCGATCCACTTTTCGACACCGAGAGACTTGTGTTGACACCTGGTAAGACACCGCGAATTAACAGAAACAGAATACGAATGGATGCGGGTGGCGACGCTTGCGTGTGTGTGTGTGTGTATGTTTGTGTGTGTGTGTGTGTGTGTGCATGTGTGTGCGTGTGTGTCTGTGTCTGTGTATGTGTGTATGTGTGTGCGCATGTGTGTGTGCGTGTGTGTGCGTATGCGTATGTGTATGTGTGTATGTGCACGTGGTATGTGTTTCCTTGTCAATGTATGAGTTTGAAGTATACAAGTATTATTTTAGAATCCTCTTACGACATGGGAGGAGAAGAAGTTGAAGAAAGGTCCCTTGAACTAATTCCTCAACAACAAGGTTTTCAGCAGCCCGGTACCACCACAAGTTCTGATTTGGCGTTTTCAGGTCAGTTATTTATAAACATTGGTGGTGACTTGAAAATCGTTACCTCGCCTTTCACGTGGCTAAATATTTTCACGTGTGTTTTTATTGATCGCAAGCACATATAATGCTTCCACATTTTTGTTCAAACATATTTAATTTTCCATATTCCAGAGTTTCATGGTTCGGGTGCCGAAGAGAGGGAGTCAGAAGACGACGAGGGTCATTTTGTCCCGGAAAATGACACAGATCTTGGTAAGTACTTTCCCGTGTTCCATTGTTTAAGCAATTTAAGCAACAAAACAATTTAAGCAGACGTGAGTTTATCTAGACAAAGCATTATTGTAAAGATAAACTAGGTCATGTTGCGATGTGGGATCTGTAAAACGTTATAGCTGCGGTCGGCTGCAGGAGCTACCAGCAACAGACTGCCGCATAACGATGTTATACAGTACCCACATCATTTAAATTTAAACATGCGTGAGTTTATCTATACAGAGCATTATTGTATAGATAAACTAGGTCATGTTTTAATGTGGTATCTGTAAAACGTTACGACTGCAGTCTGCTGCAGGAGCTACCAGCAACAGACTGCAGCATAACGATGTTACGTACAGTACCCACATCATTTAAAATTTAAGCAGACGTGAGTTTATCTATACAGAGCATTATTGTATAAATAAACTAGGTCATGTTGCGATGTGGGATCTGTAAAACGTTATAGCTGCGGTCGGCTGCAGGAGCTACCAGCAACAGACTGCAGCATAACGATGTTATACAGTACCCACATCATTTAAATTTAAGCAGACGTGAGTTTATCTAGACAAAGCATTATTGTATAGATAAACTAGGTCATGTTGCGATGTGGGATCTGTAAAACGTTATAGCTGCGGTCGGCTGCAGGAGCTACCAGCAACAGACCACAGCATAACGATGTTATACAGTACCCACATCATTTAAATTTAAGCAGACGTGAGTTTATCTAGACAAAGCATTATTGTATAAGATAAACTAGGTCATGTTGCGATGTGGGATCTGTAAAACGTTATAGCTGCGGTCGGCTGCAGGAGCTACCAGCAACAGACTGCAGCATAACGATGTTATACAGTACCCACATCATTTAAATTTAAGCAGACGTGAGTTTATCTAGACAAAGCATTATTGTATAGATAAACTAGGTCATGTTGCGATGTGGGATCTGTAAAACGTTATAGCTGCGGTCGGCTGCAGGAGCTACCAGCAACAGACTGCAGCATAACGATGTTATACAGTACCCACATCATTTAAATTTAAGCAGACGTGAGTTTATCTAGACAAAGCATTATTGTATAGATAAACTAGGTCATGTTGCGATGTGGGATCTGTAAAACGTTATAGCTGCGGTCGGCTGCAGGAGCTACCAGCAACAGACTGCAGCATAACGATGTTATACAGTACCCACATCATTTAAATTTAAAGCAGACGTGAGTTTATCTAGACAAAGCATATTGTATAGATAAACTAGGTCATGTTTCGATGTGGGATCTGTAAAACGTTATAGCTGCGGTCGGCTGCAGGAGCTACCAGCAACAGACCACAGCATAACGATGTTATACAGTACCCACATCATTTAAATTTAAGCATACGTGAGTTTATCTATACGTTGATATTTGTATAGATAAAATAGGTCATGTTGCGATGTGGGATCTGTAAAACGTTATAGCTGCGGTCGGCTGCAGGAGCTACCAGCAACAGACTGCAGCATAACGATGTTATACAGTACCCACATCATTTAAATTTAAGCAGACGTGAGTTTATCTAGACAAAGCATTATTGTATAGATAAACTAGGTCATGTTGCGATGTGGGATCTGTAAAACGTTATAGCTGCGGTCGGCTGCAGGAGCTACCAGCAACAGACCACAGCATAACGATGTTATACAGTACCCACATCCTTTAAATTTAAACAGACGTGAGTTTATCTGTACAAAGCATTATTGTATAGATAAACTAGGTCGTGTTTCAATGTGGTCTCTGTAAAACGTTATAGCTGCGGTCTAGAGCTACCAGAAACAGGCTGCAGTATAACGATCTTACGTACAGTACCCACATCATTTAAATTTAAACAGACGTGAGTTTATCTATACAAAGCATTATTGTATAGATAAACTAGGTCGTGTTTCAATGTGGTCTCTGTAAAACGTTATAGCTGCTGTCTAGAGCTACCAAAAACAAGCTGCAGCATAACGATCTTACGTACAGTACCCACGTCATTTAAATTTAAGCAGACTTGAGTTTATCTAGACAAAGCATTATTGTATAGATAAACTAGGTCATGTTGCGATGTGGGATCTGTAAAACGTTATAGCTGCGATGTGCTGCAGGAGCTACCAGCAACAGACCACAACATAACGATGTTATACAGTACCCACATCATTTAAATTTAAACAGACGTGAGTTTATCTAGACAAAGCATTATTGTATAGATAAACTAGTGTGGGATCTGTAAAACGTCATAGTTGCGGTCTGCTGGAGGAGCTACCAGCAACAGACTGCATCATAACGATGTTACGTACAGTACCCCCATCGTTTAAATTTAAACATGCGTGAGTTTATCTATACAGAACATTATTGTATAGATAAACTAGGTCATGTTTCGATGTGGTATCTGTAAAACGTTATAGCTGCGATGTGCTGCAGGAGCTACCAGCAACAGACCACAGCATAACGATGTTATACAGTACCCACATCATTTAAATTTAAACAGACGTGAGTTTATCTAGACAAAGCATTATTGTATAGATAAACTAGGTCATGTTGCGATGTGGGATCTGTAAAACGTCATAGTTGCGGTCTGCTGGAGGAGCTACCAGCAACAGACTGCATCATAACGATGTTACGTACAGTACCCCCATCGTTTAAATTTAAACATGCGTGAGTTTATCTAGACAATGCATTATTGTATAGGATAAACTAGGTCATGTTTTAATGTGGTATCTGTAAAACGTTATAGCTGCGATGTGCTGCAGGAGCTACCAGCAACAGACCACAGCATAACGATGTTATACAGTACCCACTTCATTTAAATTTAAACAGACGTGAGTTTATCTATACAAAGCATTATTGTATAGATAAACTAGGTCATGTTGCGATGTGGGATCTGTAAAACGTCATAGTTGCGGTCTGCTGGAGGAGCTACCAGCAACAGACTGCATCATAACGATGTTACGTACAGTACCCCCATCGTTTAAATTTAAACATGCGTGAGTTTATCTAGACAATGCATTATTGTATAGGTAAACTAGGTCATGTTTCGATGTGGTATCTGTAAAACGTTATAGCTGCGATGTGCTGCAGGAGCTACCAGCAACAGACCACAGCATAACGATGTTATACAGTACCCACGTCATTTAAATTTAAACAGACGTGAGTTTATCTAGACAAAGCATTATTGTATAGATAAACTAGGTCATGTTGCGATGTGGGATCTGTAAAACGTCATAGTTGCGGTCTGCTGGAGGAGCTACCAGCAACAGACTGCATCATAACGATGTTACGTACAGTACCCCCATCGTTTAAATTTAAACATGCGTGAGTTTATCTAGACAATGCATTATTGTATAGGTAAACTAGGTCATGTTTCGATGTGGTATCTGTAAAACGTTATAGCTGCGATGTGCTGCAGGAGCTACCAGCAACAGACCACAGCATAACGATGTTATACAGTACCCACATCATTTAAATTTAAACAGACGTGAGTTTATCTATACAAAGCATTATTGTATAGATAAACTAGGTCGTGTTTCAATGTGGTCTCTGTAAAACGTTATAGCTGCGGTCTAGAGCTACCAGAAACAGGCTGCAGCATAACGATCTTACGTACAGTACCCACATCATTTAAATTTAAACAGACGTGAGTTTATCTGTACAAAGCATTATTGTATAGATAAACTAGGTCGTGTTTCAATGTGGTCTCTGTAAAACGTTATAGCTGCGGTCTGCTGCAGGAGCTACCAGCAACAGACTGCATCATAACGATGTTACGTACAGTACCCCCCATTGTTTAAATTTAAACATGCGTGAGTTTATCTATACAGAACATTATTGTATAGATAAACTAGGTCATGTTTCGATGTGGTATCTGTAAAACGTTATAGCTGCGGTCGGCTGCAGGAGCTACCAGCAACAGACTGCAGCATAACGATGTTATACAGTACCCACATCATTTAAATTTAAGCAGACGTGAGTTTATCTAGACAATGCATTATTGTATAGGTAAACTAGGTCATGTTTCGATGTGGCATCTGTAAAACGTTATAGCTGCGATGTGCTGCAGGAGCTACCAGCAACAGACCACAGCATAACGATGTTATACAGTACCCACATCATTTAAATTTAAGCAGACGTGAGTTTATCTAGACAATGCATTATTGTATAGGTAAACTAGGTCATGTTTCGATGTGGTATCTGTAAAACGTTATAGCTGCGATGTGCTGCAGGAGCTACCAGCAACAGACCACAGCATAACGATGTTATACAGTACCCACATCATTTAAATTTAAGCAGACGTGAGTTTATCTATACAGAGCATTATTGTATAGATAAACTAGGTCATGTTGCGATGTGGGATCTGTAAAACGTTATAGCTGCGGTCGGCTGCAGGAGCTACCAGCAACAGACCACAGCATAACGATGTTATACAGTACCCACATCATTTAAATTTAAACAGACGTGAGTTTATCTGTACAAAGCATTATTGTATAGATAAACTAGGTCGTGTTTCAATGTGGTCTCTGTAAAACGTTATAGCTGCGGTCTAGAGCTACCAGAAACATGCTGCAGCATAACGATCTTACGTACAGTACCCACATCATTTAAATTTAAACATACGTGAGTTTATCTATACAAAGCATTATTGTATATATAAACTAAGTCGTGTTTTAATGTGGTATCTGTAAAACGTTATAGCTGCGGTCTGCAGCAGGAGCTACCAGCAACAGACTGCAGCATAACTATGTTACGTACAGTACCAACATCATTTAAATTTAAGTAGAGGTGAGTTTATCTATACAAAGCATTATTGTATATATAAACTAAGTCGTGTTTTAATGTGGTATCTGTAACACGTTATAGCTGCGGCCTGCTGCAGGAGCTACCAGCAACAGACTGCAGCATAACGATGTTACGTACAGTACCAACATCCTTTAAATTTAAACATACGTGAGTTTATCTATACAAAGCATTATTGTATATATAAACTAGGTCGTGTTTTAATATGGTATCTGTAACACGTATAAGCTGCGGCCTGCTGCAGGAGCTACCAGCAACAGACTGCAGCATAACGATGTTACGTACAGTACCAACATCCTTTAAATTTAAACATACGTGAGTTTATCTATACAAAGCATTATTGTATATATAAACTAAGTCGTGTTTTAATGTGGTATCTGTAAAACGTTATAGCTGCGGTCTGCAGCAGGAGCTACCAGCAACAGACTGCAGCATAACGATGTTACGACAGTACCAACATCCTTTAAATTTAAACAGACGTGAGTTTATCTATACAAAGCATTATTGTATATATAAACTAGGTCGTGTTTTAATATGGTATCTGTAACACGTTATAGCTGCGGCCTGCTGCAGGAGCTACCAGCAACAGACTGCAGCATAACGATGTTACGTACAGTACCAACATCCTTTAAATTTAAACATACGTGAGTTTATCTATACAAAGCATTATTGTATAGATAAACTAGGTCTTGTTTCAATGTGGTATCTGTAAAACGCTATATATGCTGTCTGCTGCAGGAGCTACCAGCAACAGATCGCATCATAACGATGTTGCAGTACTACCACACATTTAAAATTATTTCGATTTGAGTTTAACCTTGCAACCTATAGTTGAATTCACAAATTCGGTATTATATTAAATGATATGGAGCTTTGCGCATTCCATTTTGACTTTTAATTTTTTTCAATTCAATTTATGCATATGTATGGTTGTGTTAATATCACACCTCTTATCTTCTTGTCCTACAGCCAGTCCTGATTCCTCCAATTTCTTTTCTTCTTGTTGCTTTCTATTGAGTGTTCGTCCTCGTTCCTTCTCGACCAACGCACAAAAGTTAACACAAAACGAACAATACACTGATAACGTATCTTGTGAAGGCTCTCTTTCACATCAAGGCTCTTTTTGTTACAGAAACAATCAAAAATCCAATGAAATCAGTAAAGCATACAACATAATCAATCAAACGACATTATTAATTTTATCCGACGCCCTTCGACCTGGAAGCCTGGAGCTGTCCCCGTATTGTCCTTCACCCTTTTTTGTCGAAGTTCTTTCTAAAAATTATCCCTTTATATCAAACCAGTCGGCTCACGCCGCCTGAGGCGACTTACATGGAAATATGATTGGTTTGGCATCGACATACTTATATACAAAGTTTCAAACATATCATAAGAAATTCACTTAATAGGAAACAATTGCATATGCATATATATTGAGCTGCGAAACTCTTTTTATACCCGAACAGGAAATTTGCATTTCGTAACGCACATCGGTATGCAAATTAGGCTACAGTCACTCTTTTATATAATAAGATGTTGTCGGCACCAAGAACAGTAACAGTTTCTGCATCGGAAATTTAGTTTTCATATTCACTGCACTCTAGCAGGGATTGGTGTATTTTCTACCTGCTATATTAAGAAGTCTTGATCCTTTGACTAAATCCGGTCTACCTGTTTTCACATATCTCCTCGCACTCTCTTGGTCGTACTTTTCCTCCCGCCGTCAATCTCGTATTTATATCAGTCAGTGTATTATTTGAAATCAGATCGAGTAGTACACGTCCACATCACGCCCAGCCACATGGATTCAACTGCGAGCAAAGCAGTGCATGCGGACTGAAATGGTCTGTACTTTCAAAAGTAGTATAGCGTGCAGTGTGTGAAAGGTATGTTGGCATGTATGTATGCAACTACCTCCCATATACTATTACATACTATTCTAATACAGTTTGCGTAAGTCTTCTAAAAATTAAATGCCTTGAATTCATTGCAAAAACAGTAACAGCAATAATGTTATTTAACGAATTGTGCACAGTTGGGGTAATTAATAAACAAACCTTCGTTGTGAATCCATTTGTCCTTCCTTCTAAGTGGCAGGCAGCAGATGAAAGTGTGAGTGCACGAAAACTAAACACAAACGAGAATACTAAGAAGAATGGTAAGAAGAATATTCAGAGAGAGTATCGTAGTTGTGAATCATGTAAAGAACAACATAGGCTGTTTTCAACATGTCAACAATCAGGAAAAGTAATGAATCTCAATTTTCCTTTGCAATTCTCTTTGCAGCTAAGAAGGTGGTTGGAGTAGTTAGGCACTTTGAAGCTTGTACGACTGTAAGAAATGAGTGCTCGCTGAAACTTACTCACAACTCTGACTTCAGGCGTAATTCATTGAGCGAAGCTGCTGATTGCCACGTCAGGAGCCAATGGTATCTGGTTCGTTATCAGCCATAAAACTGCGCTGGGGCGCTTGCCTAAGAACGACAGATGCATTAGAATGCAGTTTACAATTATTTAGAGACAACATGGTACATAATATATTAGAATAATCTATGTATGTCGCAAATTTGGGCTGAAAACACAGATAAAATAAGGAGGGATTCGTAAGACAAATTACTTACCGCTGTCTTCGTTGTTTAGCTAGTTTGTCGAAGTAGTATACACAGTAAGGCTGGTTTGGAATCCAGTCGCTCGGTTTGAACCACAGAAGTCATGGTTTTGGCAAATGACACTGACACTAACAGCCTAAAGAAGTAAGGTGATGTAAGCTTTTGACTTAGGCAGTACCTCACAGACAGATAATTCAAATTGCAGCAAAACAAGCAATCATTTGCAAAAGTTTGATGACAGTCGCACAATGTAGATGTAAAAGTGTACAGAAATTTGGTGATCTATCTGACTTACTCGCATGATGATTTCAAGTATGCATGGAAACGTGGTGGGGACGGTCGACAATCAAGCATCTCGGTTTCGAGCTCATTGTTAGTCACGGACAACTTTTTACGAGAGTCGCCTAAAAGTAAAATCTACCAGGAGAAAAAAAAATACCGGGAGGGTTTTCTGCGCAAATAGTTCGCAGGTAGCCGAAATTGAACCCGAGTCACCCGCGGTCTTAGGCGCCAAAAACCATTGCTCTGCCACTGCGCTATTGAGGAACTTAATTTGGTATGAAGCACAGGATGGCTGATAAGAGCGAGTGTTATTATGACACGGAAATTTTGAGGAGTTTTTTTCCGTATTTATTTGTTTTAGTTCTTATGTTGTTTTTCGTTAATAAAAGGGTTCTATTTTTGGACAAAAAATCACAAACCGGGTGGTATTTCGCTTTAAGTTTTAAAGAGAAATGCTTTCTGCTTCATTTTCAAGCAGAAAGCATCGGCAATGTCCGCTTAATTTTTCTTTCAATTTCTCTGTGTTTGAGTTTTTGAGTTCTGAATTGAAATTGGTCCAAAAGTTCAGTCAGATTAGTTTCAAAAGAGTTCTACAAGAAAACCATGTCAATAACCAAGTCAACCCTTTTCCACCACTTCTTCGTTTGTCCTCGTATTCTACAGTTCCAACCACAGTCTGGGTTTCTATGAACGTCATGAGCAGCGGCTTCATCTTGTCGTCGTCGATGACGTCTACAGTCCAGGAAGCCTAAACCGACAAATAAGTGGCAACAAAAAATGAATAAACTACATCAGTAAAGTCTATCGTTGTAAAAAAAGCCGTTGTTTGTCTAAACACCCCTAACTATAGATATGTACTGAAGTTCCGAAAGTCGTAATGCTCCGATGAATTTGTCTAGTATCTGTTTGTAGGAATTTCAGAAGGTTCGAATTCTAAGCGCACCTTTTATTTTATATGTTCCTGCATCGCTTTTGGCATTTTCCTCCGCACGAGGATCTCGCCGCGAGTCATTTTCGCGTCCGGCTTGCGCTCGCACCATTGGATCAGTGGATAACGTCCGAAAGCTCCCTTGGCACCAGGACAGCAGTCACATAAGTCTGAATCTTGCATTTTAGGATTGAAATAAATACATATGTGAACGGTTGACGTTACTTACATTGCCACTTATAGGTACTTAGTCATTCACACAATCAATATCATACATCAACTGGTCATTTACATGATCACATTTGCCATATTTACGATTCAAGTTGTAATCAATCGAATAAAGGACAACTTGCTTAACTATTTTACCAACTACCAACCTTCATCTTAATTGAGCTGCTCCAGCTTGTCTGCGCCCAAGTTCAAGTGCAGACATGCAGATTAATAATTGTAAGAGCAACGGTCCACTCTTTGATGGAGAATTAACATAAGTGCCTTCTAAAATAGGAATTGTCAACCCGAGAGGTACTAGGGCAATTCCCCAAAATTATGAATTACAGTCATAGACAAAGTCGTATGTTTATGACCACACAATCTAATCTTGTTGGAAGCATCTGCACGATTTCTAATTTGTACGCACTTTGCAGATTTATGGAGTTAGGGATGTTAGAAGTTAGAAATAAGCTAATTCAGGTGCTCAGGTTATTTTCAATAAACTACATAGACAAAACCCAAAGAAACAGGCCAACCTTTCTTCTCTACTGCGCTCGTGGACCTTTTATTTCATCTCCAGGGCGGCTTCAGAGATCAGACTGCGAAGTTGTCTCATTGGAAGTGAATTGGCCTTGTCAGACGTCATCTGCGCAAAGTGTTCCACTCAGGAAGTCTTAACCCATAGTTTATCACTAACAAAAATTGAATTAGAATATAACATCAGGTCTTATAAGCCACGAAAGTGCATGTCGCACGCAAAGACATATGTGCATCTTACAAAAATGCACGTCTCTGGTTGCACATTCTATAAAGTAATTGACGTAAATCTAGGCGTATATGTGTTGGTGAGATAGTACGTGCGTCTTAGTGTGCGTAGGTGTGTGTGTGTGTGTGTGTGTGTATGTATGTGTGTGTATGTGTGTGTGTGTGTGCGCGTGCGTGAGAAAGAGAGTGTGTGAGTGTGTTCGTGCGTCTTTGCGTAATACTAGTGAGCCAACCTCAACGCACATTCGCTCCACTTCCGACTTATTAGACATCCTTAGCGTTGTCCACAGGGAGCTTCATGATGGCACATCTCAAGGGAACCTAAACATTACGTTGTTAGTTTCTAACCCTAGATACATATGGTTCATTTTGGATGCCAATGAATAACACTGTAGGGGGAGGGAAAGGGAGTTAGGTGCAAAAAAAATACAGGTACTAACTAAAGGTGTACGATGATCCCAACCTTTGTATTGACTTCCTAATGTGCCCAGCCTTTGGAATCAAAACTTCTCCCCAGCAGTGATGAATCGTCGCATCTCGAAGTTCCGCTGGCTATCGTGTGTCAATTCTTGAAATTGAAGCAGAAAGGAGACATCGGATCCGAAATATCTGAAACACATTCATCTTACCATTAGAGTTCGTTATGAGAGTGGTATCGTGCACAAATCACACGCATCCAAAACAATTCACTAACCAAGCCAAACGATGCGCTGACCAATGTAGATACATCTATATTGCATAAACTCACATGATTTTCATGCAGCTCTGAGAATTTCGTCGTGAAGTCATACAAGTTCCTGATCTGTGGGTCGAAGTCGTCTCCTCCTCACGTAGATGATGTTTGAATTCAACACGAACTTTAAGTCTCCTGAAATAATGAAGACTATTCGACTCCAGGAAGCCGATAATTTTCAAGAGAGCCTAATCACCACTTTTTCAAGCGAAATAACAGCCAGTTTTTGAAACGTACTGGGAGCAAGTACGCTTTCCTATGATGTGCGCAAATTAATGTAAGAGTCTAATAATCGGGCAGTAGTCGTGCAATAATTTGCATGCAATACATCGTCTTTTATAAGTTTCAAAACTGGCCGTTATACGGCTTTAAAGGGAATATGTATGCCCTTTTTGAAGTTAAGCTGTATTAATAGAATGTGTGTTCCTCATTAAGGAAACAACAACAAAAATTGTTAAAAGTTTCCCATTTAAAAGAAAATGATTTTCAAAGTTCATCTTTTCCATAGTAAACACGTTGCTTGACCCCCTGGCTTACACGGCAGTGCTGATGGAACAAAAAATTTAGCATATGTTTGCATACATCGGCATATAGCATGCAACAGCGACATATTTGCATGCAAATGAGAATATTCGAATTTACATATTCAGTCGCCTACTTAAATTCATCTCTGGTGTGGAAACTCTAGTTTCGCAGTTGTTTTGCTCATTTTGAGCGCCTACATATTCCCTTTAATGAATAGTTAATGGAAACACTACGGTAGATCAAAAACAAACAAAATATTTATCGTGGAAAAGAGTCCTTGAATGGTAAGTTTGGGTTTCATCCTACTTTAAAACTAGGAAAAGAGAACAATAGTTGAATAGGTTGCTATAAAAAAATTTATCATATGCAGAGGTTATGCTCAAACTAGGCCTTTGTAATAACCCGATTTCGCCCGTTTATTATGGCAAATGTTGTTATAATTGAAATGATTATGCATTGTATTGCCAAATAATTGCGTATAGATGTAACCTACCAGAGTGAGGGTTGAAGTTCATAAGCGTCAGCCTTGTGTTTTCACTTGTGTATGTGCTACTACAATGACCACGACAGAAGTCCCCATTTTGCAGAACTTCAAAGGGCAATTATCATTAGTACATAATCACGAGATGCTCACTGGATTGTGTCTAACTACTGTTGTATTTTCTTACAAAACCTCTCATTAATCTTTATATTTGGGGGTTTGTATCTTGAACTATTTTCAATGAAAGACTTAATTTTTCTTAAACTATGTTGATTAACATTTACCGGCAATGATATTGACATCCTTTTGGCGCTTAGTGCACACATATCTGCTTAAATGCTTCATGGAAGACAGTCATACCGCACTGTCACCGCGCACACTAAAAGAGGTTCGCCACAGCAACAACACTCCGTCTAGAGTACGCGAATGAGTGCATCTGCCGCGCCTCCTTCAACAAAGTCAAAGTGTGCGCCACAGATGCGAAAACTGGAATTGATCGCCTTTCCGCGTACCTGTGGCGCACCCTCCACGTACTCTCTAGAGGAAGGTCGACGCACCGATGTGGTGGATCTTAATATTGTGCGCGGCGATGACGCGGAGTTTCTCCAATTTATCGTTTCCGAATGTACAAAGCTGCGAAGTGTCTCTAGCAAATATTCAAACTTAATTTGTTTACTAACTTTAGCAGATCGGAGTTACGTCATGCTCGGGATGTGATATCCTATATGGTCCAGGTGTGTTGGATGTTCTTCTCCTCCTATGATCAACCCATCCGGAGAGCTGACATTCTATTTCGATAGAGGCGATCTTCAATGCGGTAGTGGTCGACGACTGAAAACTTCGAATAAGTGTATTATCGTAACTATTATAACACAAGTATTTACTAGAAATTAGAATTTCACGGCACACCCTACTAGTTGTAATTCCCGTTTGCTAAAAAAAAACTCTTGGTGAGAAAGCATGAAACGACCCTAAAGTGATAACACTGACCCTAATAAGATAAACTGATCCAAACTTCGTATCCTTGCGGGACCCTTTGATTTTGATTCCAAATCCCAACAAATTCTCCTCTCGGTTCGAATGTTCCAGTGTGCATGGCGAGTTCGTTGTCCTGGCTGTAGATGAGACACCGGGATGCGGAAAGACTAAAACGCACCTAGTTAGTATTTATATGTGTACATCAATATTTCAGAATTAAACTAAAGATTCTTCAAATAGACAAAATACGCCGAACTTCCAATTTCTTACGTGCATTGCTCTGTAAAAAAAACTGGTAAATACATAGAGAGTAACAATAAACACCGAAAAACGAATAGAATATTTTTTTTTGTCCTACATTATATGTGACTATGGAACTCAGGAAACGGTTTGCCTGTGAGGAAAAAGTCGTCATGCTCGTTGGCGGATAAACTAGTTTTGCCGAAATGGAACATTGAGCTCAAAAAATTGAGCTCAAGATATGGATATCGCTGGGACTTGCTGAATGCATAGAATAGGAATATCTGAGGGCAAAAGCCTTACCTTTTATGAGAAAAATGAGCCCTCCGCATCCGCAATGTCCGCCTCAGCACCGCTTCCACCTCTTATTCGCCTCTTGCCAATCCACCGGGAGCATCAGCGAGTCCCCGGACTCCGGTCTATTCCTGCTTGAACTGTAGAATAACCTGATTATAAGCAATATAGTAAAGAGAGAAAACGCTGAAAAGAGATGTAGATTACGCTGAAAAGAAATGTAGATTACGCTGAAAATGTAGATAACCTGAAATAAAGAAGAAAATAAAATAAAAGTGGTAACAGTGGTATTTTTTGTGGTCAAATGATTAGTGAACACGAGACCTCGGGAGAGTTGCCCCAAGGTCGGGATCTCCCCCGGAAGGTGTCCTCCCCCAGGGACCCACAGGCCGGAGGAGGGAACCGCCCCCCAGGGGGAAAGACCGGCACTGACCCGGTTCTGAACCGAGTCGGCACCGGCGATGAGAGAACCAGAGCCTGGCGCCCAACACTGGTGAGATACACCAAGACGACGATGCGTATGGGAACCGGGAAGATGAACCCTGAAGCGTATTTAGTGATAGGATCCTTCAGAACCCTCCGACTACTGTACATCCTACAGTAACCAGCAGGGGCATCAGGAATTATTGGATGCCCAAAGGTGCAAAACTAAGAAATATGCACAATATTGCAAGAATAAAGCAAGGTGAGATGACAGAAAAGAATGTAGAGCAAAGTGAAAAATAGGGCAAGAGTATAACAAAAATAGTACTGCAAAGTATTCTATCAAAATGAGGAAATATAACAAAGGTAGAGCACGATAATGCAGAACATAACAAGGTAAAAATGTGGCAAAATATATCAAGCAACCTGTGCCGCTCACTGGAAAATATGACAAGTATGTTACAGAATATCACAAAAGTTACAAAGAATATGGCAAAATATGGTAAGTATTGCAAAGTATCAGACTAAAGCCTCTGTCAAGGTAAATCAAAGTATAGAACTAGAGACTAGAGGGAAGAATGTGTTAAAATATATCAAACTGATAAGACGCCCCTCTCTCATTAACTAATAGAAACGTATATGTCAAAGTAAAAAAAACATATATCAAAATATATCAATTAGCCTAGCCCTCCCATCCGCACAACGGGAACCTACTAAGACTATTCTAATATTACAAAATGATAGAAGTATTTCACTTGGTGTAGGTGTAGTGTGACACCCTGTCAGCCCTCCCACCCATCCTTGCTGTGCAGTTTCAGTAATGCTGACATTGAATGCTACTGAAGTACATCTGCACGGAAGAATTGCTTGTTCTTCTTTCGATCGGTTGGCTCATCTGAAAACAAACTCTATTTTAGATTCAGTTATGCTGATTTAATTAAAGGGATGGGGGTAGTAGAAGTCACCTCGTTTTTATCTTTTAGTTTGATTGTACAAAGGTAGCAAAGAGCATGAAAAATACTTATATTTCCTAAAGGAGATATTAGAGTAAACAGAGGTAAAAAAGGGGGCATCGATCGAAATGAAAAAGGCAAAACAAAAACTCAGGAATATAAGAGAATTTGCTGAAGCACGCTGTTTTAGGCCCATTTCAAGCGACCCCTATTTTTGATGATTCCATCTGATTCTCCATGTCATTTATAGTTGGATACGATATTTTTCTAATTTTCAAGCGCAAAATTCACGCAGTATTCAGCAATTTACCATAGCTTGTCATACACAACTATATATCGCAGTTGTCACGCCCCCTACCGCGCTAATTGGGCAATATGCTCTATTGGGCGTGGCAATTGCGATATTGGCCAATGAGCGCGAATGGGCGTGTCAACTGCGATAGATAGTTGGGTATGACTGGTCATGATAAATTGCTTTCTAGTGACCCCTTCCCTTTAAGATGCTAAATTTGAACATGGCCTGACATAAACTAAACTGTATATTACACTTCAAACTGCTTCTCACCTCAACAGAGTACCCCTAGACGGCTGGCCCTCAGAGTTCGGGTGCACGCAGACGTCAGCGACACAGTCGAAAGTTCGCTAAAAGAAAATAAATATAATCATGGATTGTAAATGTAAATTGCATAGTAAACTTTTCCCCGAAATGTAGTCGGAATTGTTATAAATGCAATTTAAACAGTCATTTAAAGGGACAGGCCCATCAAAATAAACATATATTTACGATTTCATGTTATTTTTTATTAGCAGCGTTTATTACAATATATACACACTAATTTTTAGCCACATTCACCCCGGGGAACTTTTTTACGACGAGCCCAACTCATAAGGGTTTTTGCATAAATTTAGTCCTAATAATTCTTTTACTTCTCGTATGTTATAACACAGTTACAAAAATACGCATGAGAGAGTATGGTCAATAAAGAGGTGCAAGAAAAAAAAACCGAGAGTGCAGACAACCAGAGCGGATAGACAACGAGAGGAAGGGCCAGGCAACGGTAACATTTGTGGATGCGCTCGTCGGAAAAAGTTCCCCGGGGTGAATGTCGATAATATTTGGTTTGCATATATTGTAATAAACACTTTTAATACAAATTAAGACGAAATCGTAAATATAGGTTTACTTTGATGATGGGCCTGTCCCTTTAAGAAAAAGCCTTACCTAGACTGTATCCCTTCTCGCATGAACCGCATCGCTCCTTTTCTATTCACGGGCTTGGCGGTGAGACCACCCACGGGGATGGAGAGGTATGTGTGTGGTCGCTGCTTTGCTGCATCAACAATCTGAATAAAAATTTGTTAAATCAATAATTCAAAGAGATGAAAAATAAAACTAGCAGACTGGGCTTCAGGCTTAACATTTTGCAGCAAACAAGCAAAACAAGCAGCAACGATTTAAATAACTCACCATAGGAAGGAGGACGGCGTCCATACCAAGATTATCTTGCCACCTTGTCCTTTTGGAATCTCGAACATGGAAACTTGAAACGAATCCGAACGACGACGAAACAATGTTCCTGAAAAAAAGCACTAAGATACATTACGATCTTCAACATATAATGTAGTTAGAGAAAATGCAAAATAGACGAAATTGTCGAAATAAAGAAGAATCCAAATTAATAACGATTCAATAAGTAACATCAACATGCAAATACTTACATCTCGTTAGGATGCTCACTCGGTGGTCGTCCGCGCACAACTTGTAGTAGAAGATGGAGAAGTTGATGCGCGGAGACCTAGAGCATTCCCACAGTCCAGACCTCCAAAATGGAAGCTGGCACGACGTGATCGGCGGGCACCCTGAACGAGAACGGTTAAAGATGCAAGTTTATGTTTATGATATGATATGATATGAAAGCAACACCTTTTCCTAGCACAGCGTGCTAGTCATGAAGTTTTCGCCAAAAAAAGTAAGCAAAGAAACAAACGCTATAAATAACCTACAATCAACATCCGTGGGAGGGCGGCGTTCACACTCGTGAACTAACTTGTCCGAGTCCGAATTGGGGTAGCTGACCTCAGTCAGAGTCGCCACAAACTTCGGGCAACGGAGAATAACAATCCTTCTGAAAACAAAACAATGCATGACAGTCAGAGAACAACGTAACTCAGTGCAAGAGCAATACAAACAGATACCCAGAACATTTCAATTCATAATATCAACATGCAAATGCTTACATCTCACTAGGATGTTCACTCGGCGGTCGCCCGCGCACAACTTCTACAAGCTGTTGCACGGAACGACCTAGACCATTCCCACAGTCCAGACCGCCAAAATGGAAGCTGGCACGATGTGATCGGCAGGCACCCTAAACGATAACGGTTAAAATGCAAGTTTATGTTTGTGATATGATACGAAAGCAACATAATAACTTAACACAACGTGTTAGCCATGATGTTTAAGCGAAAAGAAAGAAAGCAAAGAAACACACGCTATAAATAACTAAATAACCCACCATCAACATCCGTAGGAGGGCGACGTTCACACTCGTGAACTAACTTGTCCAACTCCGAATTGGAGCAGCTGACCTCAGTCAGCGTCGCCACAAACTTCGGGCAACGGAGAATAACAATCCTTCTGAAAACAAAACTAAAATACATGACAGTCAGAGAAAAACGTAACTCAGAGCAAAAGCAAAATAAACAGATATCCAGAACAATTGAATCCATAATAGCAACATGCAAAGACTTACATCTTATTAGGAAGCTCACTCGGGGGTCGTCCGCGCACAACTTGTAGTAGAAGATGGAGAAGTTGTTGTACGGAGACCTAGACCATTCCCACAGTCCAGACCGCCAAAATGGAAGCTGGCACGATGTGATCGGCAGGCACCCTGAACGAGAACGGTTAAAAATGCTAAAAGTTTATGTTTATTTATGTTTCTGATATGAAATGAAAGCAACAGCTTAACCTTAGTCATAATGTTTAAAGCGAAATGCTAGCCTCTTTGGAAAATTTGCATATGATAAGCAAATCCTATGTATCCTATGCTAATTTTGTACGATTGCCGTGGACGATCGTACAAAATAGCATACGATACATAGGATTTGCTTATCATATGCAAATTTTCCAAAGGGGCTAGCATTTCGCTTTAAGCCAAAAGAAAGTAAGCAAAGAAAGAAAACCTATAAATAACCTACCATCAACATCCGTGGGAGGGCGGCGTTCACACTCGTGAACTAATTTGTTCGTGTCCGAAGTGGAGGAAGCGGACCTTAAACAGAGTCGCCACAAGCTTCGGGCAACGGAGAATGACAATCCTTCTGAAAACAAAACAATGCATGACAGTCAGAGAACAACGTAACTCAGTGCAAGAGCAATACAAACAGATACCCAGAACATTTCAATTCATAATATCAACATGCAAAGACTTACATCTCATTAGGATGTTCACTCGGCGGTCGTCCGTGCACAGCTTGTAGTAGTACGGAAAAGTTGCTGCGCGGGACGACCTAGACCATTCCCACAGTCCCAACCTCCAAAATGGAAGCTGGCGCGACGTGATTGGCGGGCACCCTAAACGAGAACGGTTAAATATGCAAGTTTATGTTTATGATATGATATGAAAGCAACAGCTTAACCTAGCACAGCGTGCTGGTCATGAAGTTTTCGCCAAAAAAAGCAAGCAAAGAAACAAACGCTATAAATAACCTACAATCAACATCCGTGGGAGGGCGGCGTTCACACTCGTGAACTAACTTGTCCGAGTCCGAAGTGGAGTAACTGACCTCAGTCAGAGTCGCTACAAACTTCGGACAATGGAGAGCGACAATCCTTCTGAAAATAAAAAAAATAAAATACATGACAGCAATTCAATTCACACTTACAATTCATACTTACAACATGAAAAGACTTACATCTCACTAGGATGTTCACTCGGCGGTCGCCCGCGCACAACTTCTACAAGTTGTTGCACGGAGACCTAGACCATTCCCACAGTCCAGACCGCCAAAATGGAAGCTGGCACGATGTGATCGGCAGGCACCCTAAATGAGAACGGTTAAAATGCTTAATGTTTATGTTTATGATATGATAAGAAAGCAGCAGCTTAGCCTAACACAGCGTGTTATTCATGATGTTTAAGCCAAAAGAAAGCAAGCAAAGGAGCAAACGCAATCAATAACTAAATAACCCACCATCCACATCCGCGGGAGGGCGGCGTTCACATTCGGCAACTAACTTGTCCGAGTCCGAATTGGAGTAGCTGACCTCAGTCAGAGGCGCCACAAACTTCGGGAAACGGAGAGGTGATAATCCTCCTGAAAATAAAACCAGAATACATTACAGGCAGAGAAAAACATAACTCAGTGCAAGAGCAAATCAAACAGATACCCAGAACAGTTCAATCCATAATAGCAACACGCAAGGACTTACATCTTATTAGGATGCTCACTCGGCGGTCGTCCGCGCACAGCTTGTAGTAGAAGATGGAAAAGTTGCTGCGCGGGACGACCTAGACCATTCCCACAGTCCAGACCTCCAAAATGGAAGCTGGCACGACGTGATTGGCGGGCACGCTGAACGAGAACGGTTAAAAATGCAAGTTTATGTTTATGATATGATATGAAAGCAACAGCTTAACCTAGCACAGCGTGCTAGTCATGAAGTTTTCGACAAAAAAAAAGCAAGCAAAGAAACAAACGCTATAAATAACCTACAATCAACATCCGTGGGAGGGCGGCGTTCACATTCGTGTACTAATTTTTCAGAGTCCGAATTGGGGTAATCGACCTCCGTCAGAGCCGCCACAAACTCTGGGCAACGGAAAATGAAATCCTTCTGAAAATAAAACTATAAGTCATCGCTCATCGGTTATTCATCGCTAAACAAAGTGAAAATAAAGAATACTATTACTTTTAATAATTGCCAGCAAGATGCTGGAAAGTTCCGTCGTTGAAAAGGATTCGGAAACATACTTCCCACGCATACTGCCCGGTATGAGTGTTAGTAATGCATTTTTCATAGTAGAAAACTGACTTTCTCAGCTTATTATTAGTGCAAATACTTGAGAAAAAAATGCCCACTTCTTATAACTCTTCAGTAACATCGAAACATACCTCCGAATGCATGGCCATCCGATGTTCCCAGTTCACAATCATAGGGAATGACGTAATCTTGCGAACAGCTGGCGAACTACTCGGCAGTTCCCGACCCATCATTAAAAAAGACTGCGACACAATCTCACATTCATTATCCAAAGAGTTGTTGAAAACTGAAATTAGGTATTGTTTAGAGAATAACAGGAATTATGCAAGAAATCAGATCATTATGCATTTAGTGGCAAATCTATCGCTTGCAGATACAACATACGATAATAGAAAGATATTGTGTGTAAAATAGAGAAATGCACTGACCTCCTTTTATGTGAGCACAGCGTAAAATGATCCAATACTTTCGCCAAATCTTCCAAAAAACCATAGCGGCAACATTATATCCTCGTTTCCACTCTAGGAATTCATCACACTAAAAGGTGGTTTTTAATACAAGCAATGGAGCTTTCTCACCTATAATTGTTCCTAAAGTTAGCCTAAATTTTAGCGCACCATTGGCGCTCTTGTGGCGCACGAGTAATGCATTTGTGCGCGCAAGCAAGTGTACCTGCGCTCCCTTACGCACCATTGGCGCTCTTGTGGCGCACAAGTAATGCATTTGTGCGCGCACGTAAGTGAGCCTGCGCACCCTTACATCAGTGCGCCAACTAAAATCACACCTAACGCATGAATAACTATTTGCTATATGAACAAGTACGGAGGCGTAAAATGAGTTATACTAGGGCAAATACACAGTCTTATGGATGCCATAACATAACGCTCATGAAGGCTGGAAAAGTCATTCAATAAGTGACTAATATGTCTGAAGAAGACTTTACAACTCGCCGTAAAATAAACCCAAATAATGCGAGATACTAAACTGAGATTTCCATCGATTAAAGGGAGAAAAAAAAGAGAAAAAAGTATTGAGAAAAAAGTTGTCCTCAATTTACTCGGGAATTTCAGAAATGTTACTGTAAAAACCGCATTTCTTTGCACCTAGAACTCACAGAGTTGTTGCCCGGCAAACAGTTCGGCCAGGTGCCGTAGTCGGAATAAATTTTCGCGCTTATAGTACATTACAGCATTGGAAGCGATTTTTTTTTATAAATTTATAATCTTAAGAATGTTCTTCATCCGTTTAACAATTATTATGCAGAGAAAGAATTCTAATTGACGGCTATAAACCGTAAGAGCGTATTTTGACGTTGCTGACTATGGTACCTGGCCGAACTGTTTGCAGGGGAATAACTCTGTGAGTTCTAGGTGCAAACAAATGCGGTTTTCACAATAACATTTCTGAAATTCCGGACATTCTGTGCAAGTAAATTGAGGAAAACGTTTTTCTCGTGGGCCTGTCCCTTTAGGCAAGAAATACTAAAGAGATATTGTCATAAAGTAATATGTCCAAACACACCTCAACTCCAGTGGTCCAACTTCATATCCAACATTCCCTCAGAAAAACGAGCGGAAATGCAAATCTTCCTTCAAAACGAACTTTTCGGAAGCTCCATTCTTCAATAATGCTCCCAGCATATATCAATTATCCAGGTAGACGAGTGAAACACTGAAATTAGA
This sequence comes from Pelodera strongyloides, assembly GCA_036852015.1. Taxonomy (NCBI): domain Eukaryota; kingdom Metazoa; phylum Nematoda; class Chromadorea; order Rhabditida; family Rhabditidae; genus Pelodera; species Pelodera strongyloides. The sequence continues at coordinate 147,026 of JAANDG010000153.1, read as the reverse complement.
TTTTAAGTGAATACAAAATTAGTTAGAAGAACAGCAGCAAGACTGTTTACAATTAGATTACTTGATTAATTGATAACAACAAGTAAACAAAGACAGCAGAAGAAAAAAGGATGACGTGTTCCAAGACAAGAAGAAATAACAAGAAATTGTAACGAATGCTATGCTTACTAAATAACGATAATAGTATAACGATAATAGTAAACGTAAAGTTAGTTAAATACATAATGATGATAGATTTAGTAAAACATATCCAATCGATATAAGTCAACATGAGACCAAAAATTAACAAAATTGAAATATTAGAATGTCTGGTTGCAAATTAACATGTGAAAGTTATGCTAATTTAGGGGTCGGGGCACAGGCCCGACCTGCAGGCAGAGACGCAGAGTGAGAGTATAAAGGGGTGCTTTTCAAATGAATGTACTAATACTTACTAGACTATTACTACAGGAGACAAATATGGGACTATTTCTACTTAATTAAAGTTATGTGTTTTATAAAGCGAAGGATTGATTGGTAAAATAACCTAAACACCTAAATCATTCATTGAAGAGTTTTTGAAATGTCATATGAAAAGGTTTAAAAAGATGAGTAATATAAAAGTCTGCAACATTCCAGTTATGCTATAGTTTTAATTCGAGTGTTGTATTTTATATTTTAAGTAATTTCTGTTTTATATACTAGATTTTATACTAAAATTGCAGCAATTACCAGTTCGATTCAATGCATAAACACACCGCTTGTACATAAGAAGTATCACACGAAACAAAACAATCACTGTATCGCTGTATGGCTCTATTCTAAATAAATACAAATTATTTGCTCTAAACATCGTTCTTTTGCCGGAAATTTAGTGCAATACTTACTAAAAAAATTTAACCCATCATATACAGGGTTTTGCGCAAATAAGCAAAAATTTGCACCATGGCCAGAATCGAACCTGCGATGCTTTGCCACTGTTGGCACTCTCTACCACTGAACTAAATGAGCTACACCGCTTTCTTGGATCCCCCAAGGCGTCCCAATCATTATTTCGTGACCGATTGACTACTCTGGTCCTCAGGCGCGCAGCGCGCAAATGCGTAGCCGCGTCCGCGGGAAAAGATTGCAAATTCACATTGAAAACTTCGAGACACAGAGAAACCTCTTTTCTGCGTCTCCCCCTTTCCCATGATCTCTTTTCCGCGGACGCGGTTACGCATTTGCACGCTGCGCGCCTGAGAACGTAGCTAAGGAATTGTGATAGTATTACCGTGACACCTGGCTCAAAGTAGTCAATATACGTATTTATATATAACTTATAGTAATCAAGATGTAGGCAAAATAAGTGATCACAGCGCAGTTGCGGGCACATAATATCCAATTCACATCAATAAAAAAGAAGAAGGGTGCGCAGCTGAATCGCCGGGCACAGGTTCTACACATAAGCACACATGAAGATGTTCTGCGACGGCGCCGCGATAAAATAGCAATGGTCATCAAGATATAAGCAGCAGTAGGGTGCACATAATAACCGATTCACTTCAGTAACTAAAGCAAAGAAGATTGTGCAACTCAATCCCCGGATAATAGCACACAGAATTATGCGCTGCAGCGACGCCGCTCCTAAATAACAATTGTCATCAAGATATAGGCAAAAGAAGTGCGCACAGCACCAGTTGCGGGCACAGAATAGCCAATTCACATCAGTAACTAAAGCAAAGAAGAGTGCGCAGCTCAATCGCCGGACGCAGAATATTACACATGAGCACACAAAATGATGCGCAGCAACGTGGCCACGCCAAAATAGCAATTGTCATCAAGAAATAGGCAAAAGAAGTGCGCACAGCAGAGTTGCGGGCACTGAATAGTAACTTCAGTAACTGAAGCAAAGAAGGGTGCACAACTCAATCCCCGGATAATAGCACACAGAATGATGCAATGTAACGTCGCCGCGCGATAGCAATTGTCATCGCGATAAAGGCCACAGAAGGGTGCGCAGTACAGGTACGAAGTTTTAGAAGCTGCACGCGTAGCTATGGCGCAAAAGGGATAAAAATAGAGAAATGTGGCAACCGCACTTCGGTATGCGTAGTGAAATGGTTGCTTTGGGAAGCGACTGTACGGATGCCAGATGCATTGGAAAGTGAGCTTTTAGTAGTGGAGAGAGTTATTCAGAAGTGTTCCAGTTTAAGTAAGAACAAGGGTCATATGCAATCGCGCAAAGAAAAAAGGATAAAAGATTATAACGTAACAAAAAATATCAACAAAAGTGTAACTTACTCGATAGCAGTTGATCAATGTAGCTCGCAAAAATAATAATTACCAAGTGAGCCTGAAAGAACATATTTTAGATCAATCACACTTCTGTACCTGTATAGAAAGAATTTAGAAATATTCTACAGCATGGTTAAACAGTAAACTATGCAACATGAAAATAGATATCCTAAGTTAGAACGACTACTAATATCAAAACACTGAGCATTATAATCTGGAATAGCATCAATAGCTGGAAAATTCAGATAAAAATAAACCCATATAAAGCAAATATAAGATAAACGCCAAGCGGTTTTTATTGAAAAAGTAATAGATATCAAACATATTAAAAAAAAAATACAAATTATATCTCCGGTTTTTTGCGACACTGAATTAGCATATCGTGTTTTTGCATATGTCCAATTAGCATATGAAATGCGCGTCGGCCTTTTCTTACATTCCACCTGAAGAGAAGTTCTGAAGTACGTTTCAAGCTTGATATGATATCTTATTATATAAAGTTGGGAGCTTTGTTTGTTTGTTTGTTTGTTTGATTGATTGTGTGTTTGGATGATGTGCGTTACGCTCAGGAAGAAGGATTGGTTCAGTAGTTCATGTTCCCATGCACTGAGCCATCTCACATCCCGAGCGCCCCCCTCACAATAGTCCAAAAAAGGCTGCATATACGGAATGTGTGTGGTGTATCGTTCGGGCGCGGTGGCGCGCAGCTCATTTTAGGAAACAACGAACACTCACAACTCAAAGAACTACCAAATCACAATCATTGACAACTTTTTATGAAATACTTTTTTGTAATCACTTCGTAGTCTAATTTTTCATTTACTCATTTTACAAAGATTTAGTCGACATATTTTGCAACAAAGCATTGAATAATTCTCTGCACATTTCCCTTATTTCCCATGAAACGAGCGTCCAATCTTGAGCGATGTTTCGGTCGAACGAAAGAACATTCAACAGAATTTCTTAATTTCGCGTAGTTTTTGCTTTAGTATGGATAATACACGGTGTCACCTGTAACGTTCTACGACATCGATATTAAGCTGCTTTTAGGATTTGGAATTTTTTCGATATTATAGAGTCCAGCAAGTTGCAGACAATTTAGGAGTAATATAGTCAACAGAAACTAACTTCTAATCTGTGTTTAATATTGGCATGGGTTTCAAAAGGAAAAATGAGAGACTGGAGACTCTTTCCAGACAAATGTTTCTTCCTAACTTATATAGCCCAGCGAAACATTGCGGCGTATCAGCCACGCGATATTAAGCTGCTTTTAGGATTTGGAATTTTTTCGATATTATAGAGTCCAGCAAGTTGCAGACAATTTAGGAGTAATATAGTCAACAGAAACTAACTTCTAATCCGTGTTTAATATTGGCATGGGTTTCAAAAGGAAAAATGAGAGACTGGAGACTCTTTCCAGACAAATGTTTCTTCCTAACTTATATAGCCCAGCGAAACATTGCGGCGTATCAGCCACGCGATATTAAGCTGCTTTTAGGATTTGGAATTTTTCGATATTATAGAGTCCAGCAAGTTGCAGACAATTTAGGAGTAATATAGTCAACAGAAACTAACTTCTAATCTGTGTTTAATATTGGCATGGGTTTCAAAAGGAAAAATGAGAGACTGGAGACTCTTTCCAGACAAATGTTTCTTCCTAACTTATATAGCCCAGCGAAACATTGCGGCGTATCAGCCACGCGATATTAAGCTGCTTTTAGGATTTGGAATTTTTTCGATATTATAGAGTCCAGCAAGTTGCAGACAATTTAGGAGTAATATAGTCAACAGAAACTAACTTCTAATCTGTGTTTAATATTGGCATGGGTTTCAAAAGGAAAAATGAGAGACTGGAGACTCTTTCCAGACAAATGTTTCTTCCTAACTTATATAGCCCAGCGAAACATTGCGGCGTATCAGCCACGCGATATTAAGCTGCTTTTAGGATTTGGAATTTTTTCGATATTTTTTCGATATTAATTTCTATCCCCGTGTTTGATATAGGTGTAGGTTTCAAAAGGAAAGTAACAGAACTGAAACCATTTCCTTTGTGAAAAAGTTTGCTTCTAACTTATATAGCCCAGCGAAACATTGCGGCGTATCAGCCAGGCGCTTATTCCGCTGCTTTTACGTTTCGGAAATTTTTGGACGTTATATTTGTCCAACGATTTACAGGCAATTTAGGAGGAATATAGTCAACGTCCTAAAATGGGCGAACCAAAACTAAGTTCTATCCCCAGGAAACTACTCTTGCGAGAAAGAGTTGCTTCTACTTATAGATCTAGCCCAGTGAAACATAGCGACCATCCGCGAATATTGGAAAGACGCCTCAGGCGGCGGTAGCCGACTGGTAAGATATAAGGTTGGATCGAACAACTCACAAAGGAGGATAAAAAAGAATGAACATCACTATATATTTACAGCCGTTATGTAAAAAGCAAGATAAATATTATATACTGATTACATGTGTACCTAATTAGGCAAAACACTACAATTAATTTATTTGATATAGAAAATCTCGTTTTTTATTTGGCAATTGCGACTCTTGACTGTATTCATACTGTAGTAAACTGCCAAATATAAATTAGTTAGCGTACCGTTTTTATTCAGATCAATTCATCGAAGAGTTAGATAGACACGTGTTTTGACAGCTCGAGGTTCATGGTCATTAAAAGAGGTCACCAAATGGGCTGGTCCACGAGAAAACTAGTGAACCGTCGCCAAATTGGTTCATCCATTTCCTTTTCGGTACAAAATGACACTGACCAAATTAACACCGTATTTTCGACAGTATCTGTCTACTATTTTATATGCATTTTGCTTCGAATGGTGGTGGATACCACCACCATTCGAAGCAAACTTCCTAAAATATACATAGAGTCATTATTGATAAGAATAATGAAAAAAAAACACCTCATATGGATTTTCGCCTCTTCCCTTTGTCTGTTAATTATTTTTCATCTCTGATATAGTTACAAGTTTTCTGTGTTTCCGGGAAAACTTTGCAACAACAAAGAAGTTTTGTACCACTAAATATGAGCATCGGCTTTACAAGGAAAGCAACACGAGTGTTACGTGGTAAAGTGGTCAGCGCGTCAGGCTGGTCGTAGCTGAACAAGTGTTCGTCTTCCCCCCGCCCTATAGTTTTTTGCAGTTTACACTTTTGATGATAACATGGGTAATGGATTTCAAAATTATAGACGACTATTAGGGACTTTTCTTTAATGATAGCAATAATATATGTCACGTTACTAATAATTTATTAATAAGCAATTAAACTAAAACCATGTTGTATTCAACATATCATTTATATTTTCCTTTAGAATGAAAGTTTTTAAATTTTCTCTTTATTTACTTTCGAGATTCCAATGTTTGAGTCCATTTAGTTTATATAAATCTTTTAGTTTTACTGAAATAATTTCACCCCGAAGTGGCATGGTATAATTGGTAGTGTAGGAGAGAGAATGAGGCCTTCTATGCCAAGGGCCGATGGCCTATTGGTAGTGAAGCTGACTCCGGCCTGGCAAGCCAAGGTTCGAATTCTGTACACGTGCTTTGTTTTTGCAAATTAAGCAACAAAGGACAATGATTTTGTATATGTCCTTACACAATTGAGAAGTTTGCATTTTTTGTTACACATTTTTATAGAACGTTAAAAAATTATCCCATTATTTTTTATCAAACTCTTGATTAAACACAAGTTAGAGAACAACTGTATCGCCTTTTTTTTTAGATAAACTTTTTTGTAATAGAAAACTTTCGAATTTTTCTTTAGAACTGTTTCTCTATTCAATTCACTCATTGGCCAACCAATTGTGTATATTGAAACGTATTTCTTGGGTCCCAGTGCTTATTTCGTCTATTATAGCGACGCGAGTGGCGCGCTCCCAAATTAGCATGCGAAAATTAAAATAGGGGTTATGCAAATTTGTGGAACACGTCTTTTTTTGCTCATTTTGATTTTCCACTCACATCACAAGTACTTATACTTTTCACGTCTTTTGTATTTACATCTTTTTCAATTATTATTATTATTATTATTAATATTATTATTATTATTATTATTATTATTATTATTATTATTATGGCTGCTTTTTTTATAATCTAGAAAGGAATATATCAGTAATCCGCTTTCGGAAACAGCTTAATTTTGGTTGCATATGCTATGTACATGTATCCCCACGGACCACAGATATATGATATGTTCCATTTAACTAAGTTTTTATTGATATTATGATGTAGTCTTTTCGATGTATTTCACCGATTTTACAATAGTTTATCCAACGTTCATTTCAGGAGATATGGAAACCTAAACAATTCTAATTCAAGGACTTGAAGCTTTGTGGGGGCACTCAATGAAGCGATGGAAGGAAATGTGAGTTCTCAGGTAAGTTTCTGGTAACAGTGGTACTTTTTGTGGTCAGGTGGTTAGTGAACACGAGACCTCGGGGGAGTTGCCCCGAGGTCGGGATCTCCCCTGGGAGGTGTCCTCCCTCGGGGACCCACAGGTCGGAGGGGGGAACCGTTCCCCAGGAGGAAAGATCGGTGCTGGCTCGGTTCTGGACCGAGTTGGCACCGGCGATGGGAGGATCAGAGTCTGGTGCTCAGCACTGGTGGGGTACATCAAGGCGAGGGTGTGTATGGTGCCGAGCAGACTGTGCCCTGGAGGTAAGTTATTTAGTGATAGGACCCCTAAGGATCCTTTGACTTCTTTAGTAGATAATTAACATCTTACAGTAGTCAGTTGGTATGTCCAGGGGCGTTAAATCTAAGAAATGTACTTTCTTGTAAATGCATCATCCTGTAAATGCATCATTCTGTGAATATTCACCCTGTGAATACTTTTCCTAGTTTTCGCGTTTGTTTCCTTGTGAAATGCTGAATCCGTCTTTCATAATTGTGTGTTTCTCGAATTCTTGAATGCTGCTTGTGTTTTGTGATTTTTACTGAATAAAAATTAAAAAAAAAATTCTGTTTTGCTTCAAATGTGATCTTATTGGCAATTGGAAATGTTTTTTTTTGTGAAACGATGACTGGATGTGGAGTTGTGCGCAGTCAATTGGATTGTTTAGTAAACAAACTGAACGTTACACTGCTAGTCGTAGTTATAATTCATCCCGACGAAAATTCATTTTAATTGTTGTGAAAAAGATAAGTGAACATTTATAATGCAGTAATATAGTAAGGTAATGCAGTAATAGTGTTACAGTAGATGTTGTTGCGTCGTTATAAAAAGTCATTTAAGCCGTATACTGCAATCATATCCGTGAGTTCTGATAGGAGAGTCATGTAATGTGCTCTCGTGTCGTGGTATTGTAGTAGATATATTAGGTTCACAAATAACGTTGAAGCGAAGCGAACTTTTGGTTGTGAAACTGTTTGATTGGAAGACATTTGGCTGCTTCGAAGTTGAACAATCTTTATACAAGGTTTCGACTTTTTGAAGGCCGAAATAATAAATCAGTTGAGAAAGGAAACAATAATGTATGCTGCAATTCCCTGGAATAAAATACGGTATCTTTCTTTGTGTGTCCAGTCCTGTCCTGAGGCCTCATTCGAATGCAATTTTTGGTATAAATGGTCAATGTTAGCAATGCTATTCCCCATATTTGGTTAGTGCCTTGTTAGTTTACTTGTATAGTAGAAAAACGTTGCCTTCGAAAACTCGTCCTGCATTACGCTAAATCCGAGGGCCCTAAAACTAAAAGAGGGCTCGTGGAGCATCCGAGTGGTTATTAGTCTTTTTTCTTTTATTATCGTCACCACGCCATAAGCAAATTCTCACTTGTTAGTCTTTCATTTACCTTTCTATTCTAGACTGACTTTACAAAATTTTATTCCAACAATTCCAAAGAGTTCAATATTGCAAAACTATGTGTATTATGCAGAACATTAGCAATATTGCGGTTTCACAAATAGTTTTCGTGTTCGTTTTTCGATGAAAAAGACAAAGGTCTCTGCAGCCGTGAGTAGAGTCGCACCCACATACAGACCGATTGTACCTCCGATCTCGGCTGAAAGGTTTATAAGATGAAAGTTTTTATACATTCCCTAAATTTTCAAGCCACGTTCTATCTAAAGTTTATTGACCTCTATAGAAAGTCAATAATGACACAAAGCATCGGATGCGGTTAGGTTGTTCTCACAATCAGAAGCGTGGCAGAGGTGTGCAAGTATAATTTCCAGTTCCTCATATTTCGCGCACCTATGGCGCACCTTTGGCACAGATAGCGCGCAACCGGCATCTCATGAACTATCCCTTATCCATGTTGAATGAAGTGTTCGGTGCGCAAAGCTTGAGTTAACATTTACTGGTGCTCACCTAATAAGAGAAAGAGGTTGTATGACTTTTCTTGGCGAATAATCTCTTGCTTGAAATGTGCGTAGTAGAGTTTTATATGAAGGAGGTTCACTCTGAAATTGACTGTCGATTCAAATGATGTCTTGGGCTTGGGTGATGGTGTCTCTTGATTACCACCATTGGTTATATTCACGATGTTCAAGCAAGGGTGACCCTTCCACGTTATATTACCTATCATACTGATGCCCGGGTGAGTATGACTGTGCCAATTCGACTTGTCTTTCCAAACGGGCCATCCATTCAGCTCTCATGAAGGGAAAACGCTGGAAATGGTATTTCTATTGAAAACTCATAGATATGAAAAGAAAAAGGCATGTGCCTGCATGTTATCTGTAAAACTTACAATACCGCACAGATTAAATATAATAACCCTTCAATTGATGGGCTTTAAGATGTTCAAGTAAAGACGAGATGCATGTTTTTTTCTGGTTTTAGAGAAGAATTCCAGCTATACTTCTCCTGAAGTAGATAAATTCTTTATGAACGTACCCTTAGCGCGTGTAACTGTGGTAGAAGGTGTGTAAGACATTGCTGAACTCTGCGCATCTGATCTACCGACTCGCCGTCTGCACTCTCAATCGATAATCGCTCCAGAAAACGACGTCTGTGAGATAGAATGTCACCGATCTTCGCGATGACGGCAGTGATCTGGAGATAGGTCACTGTAATTAACTGGCACCAACTTCTGATTGATAAATTAAAGCTAATTAGAAAAATAACAGTGTGCAATTAAACTGCACGGATGTTTAAAAAAGAGAGTCTCATAAAACAAAATGTAAAACGACCCACCGCTTCACCCATGTCAGAGTTGATCATTTTGCGAAACTTCAAAAATTCAATCAATTCGGCGTGCTCCTTACCGCCTTCCCTGAAAGCCAAGTTACAGCGAAATACCGGCCGGTTTTTGAAACACACCGAGTACCCAGAATTCTTATGCAGCTTATGCAAACGACACATAAATTAGAACAAAAAATCGAGCTAAATTAGAGTCCACGATGCGTTTCAAAAACTGGCCGGTATTTTGCTCAACAGTTAAAATAGGTAGGTACTGGACAGTCATAATTATGCTCTTCTTGTGTGCAATAGCAAATACCTCAAAAGACCTCAAAAAGAAAAAGCGACAGGCCAATTTCGAGTCGTTCTTGAGAAAATAATCCAACAAAACTAATCATATAAAAAGGATAAGAATTAGTCCACCTTTTTATAAATATATTATTTTATAAGAGAGTACCCACTTGTATAAGTATTCCACGTCCCTGAGGCTCATATTAAACGTCTTCCAGGTGAAGATTTTCGGTTGTGAGTGATATTTGACTCTTTGAAGATGTGAGATCATCTTATACGATAATGATTCGAAATCGGCAAATATTGGAGAATCGAAACCCGAAATCACCTTCCTTGCCAAAGAAAGTATTTCGAAATGGGAAGAGAAACGCTGTAATTAGTTTTGATACAAAAATCGATAAAAATTTGCAAATAGAAACTACAATTACGACTTACGACTATGTTGGAGAAAACTAGTATTATTGATGCATAAGCTTACGAATGTAGAAGAAATCTCTAAGTGTGCCAAAAAATCAATACAACTTACTTCCGAGCAATGTGCTAGTGTTTTCTCCACAGCCTGTCGATTATCGGAGCTGTGTGAAGAACGAGCTCGACCTATGCACGAAGCGGCCTCGGAGATCATCTCACCAACTGAAAATACGGATGCTATTCCGTGGTTGCGAAGCGACTGATGTGCCGCAAACATGTGGTGCCCTTTTTGAAAGTCTGTCCTAAACGATGGGTGGAAAGAGAGCGCGCATCATTTGAGCGCTACAGCGTCTACGGCTTTCGCGCATCCCTGGCGCATGCACTCATTGAACCATATTTTTGTGCGGCGATCGAACACGCGAATATTCTAATGTTTTAAGAAATAAACTGATAATTATCATTTTTGTATCGTACCAAAGAGTACAACCCGTTGTTGTTCTTCGACTTCCATCGATTTGATTCCGAACACATTTTGAGGTTCTCGAAGAGAGGTCTCGATTCGATTCAGATTGTAAATTGCACGATCCAGCTGCAATGAATAATAAATTGACGGATGTGTCACGTCTAATCAAAATAATAAATAAATCTTTTAGGCCATAAGAGCGTGCTCTTTTATTGAAGGGTAATTCAATACATTGTTCAAAGCTTATGACTTGATCGCAGAGATAACAAAAGTAGCAGGGTAACTATGCCTAAGATTATGGAGCTCTGCAAGACAGCGGAAGGCTGAGAGGGAACTGGTTCTACAACCAAGGACCCCAGTAGCGTCTCAATGAATCGAGATTGCTTCTCAAGTAATACCGTTTCCGTGTTCACTTCCGAATCTTTCCCCGACATAATCATCGTTTGATTGTCGATCCATTTAAGACCAAGCACGTCCAGCACTTCATCCAGATGGTAAGGAAATACCAAATCGAGATATCTGCAGTGAATAGATGAAATTATACTATTCAAATTGACCCATACCGACGCCGAACAATAACTCCGTACATTTTATATTATAGGTTGCTTAATTCTTGCTTCGATTCGAGGCATTACAATAAAATCCACGGTATGTTCCGGTAACGCACCTACCATTTTATTTTGGTCGATTTACAGTCTACAGTTGACATAAGTAAAAAGGAAAGCCCGACAAAATATGGAACCGAAACAAACGTCTTCATCTTTCTCCAAATTCGGTGATTGTTGAAAAATTGTACTGATAATCGATCCATCAAACGCGTTCCATTGTGGGAAATACACGGTAAAATCTGACTATTTTCGCTGTTCACTTGGAAAACATCTAGAATTAGAACATTATTAAAGATTTCTTCAAAGAAAAGAAAGAAAGTGACGAATCCATATGTGGCCCAATAGAGCATTGGTTAATACTTTACGATACTGATTTAAAAAGAACGTTTTACAATAAAAAGTTATCTCGTTGATAATTGAGATAAGTAAAACCAAGTCCAAATACCGATGATTTTATTCAGGAAACTCTGTGCTTCGTAAGCGAGAAGTTGAACACTCCGGACCACAGGAATACGTTTATTTTCGATGAGTGACAGAGCGGGCTGAAAATTTTATGTGAACATGAAACAAATAAATACAATGTTTATATAAATAATATAAACAGATAAAACAGTCGATCGGGCCTTATGCAAAGCCTAAGGCTACGACATAAGCGAAAGCCTATGATAATGCTTATATCGAGCATAAATTGAAAATTTCCAGCCGACCTGAAATTGTTCAATTCTTTTCTCTTTGATATCGTCCCAATCCGTGGGCAGGTGACGTTCGATATCTGGGGGATTCAGGCGCCCTAGAAAAATCGATAAATCGATTGCTACATAAAGTGTATTAATAAAACATATGAGATGACTTCGACTAATCGAACTGCCAAATCAAAATATCAAAATCTAATTCTAATAAACTCCAATCAACGGAATAAAAATAGCAAAAGACTTACCACCAAAAACTACTGAAGAGAATGCGATGTCTTCACAATCTTCAGGACAAATGGAAGGATCCGGTAGAGCGAGATGTGCCTGATATATTTGACTATTTTATTTAAAAAAAGGAATTTTGCTGATCAGGATACTCCAGAATATTCCTGACATACGTGTCGGCGCGCAACTGAACTTAAAGGGTCAGGCCCATTTCAAGTGGCCCCAATTTTTGATGATTCCATCTGATTGTCCATGTCAGATATAGTAGGATAGGATATTTTTCTAACTTTCAAGCGCAAAATTCATGCAGCATTCAGCAATTTACCATTGCCAGTCATACCCAACTATTTATCGCATTTGTCACGCCCCTTCGCGCTAATTGGGCAATATGCTCTATTGGGCGTGGCAATTGCGATATAGGCCAATCAGCGCGAAGGGGCGTACAAACTGCGATAAATAGTTGGGTATGACTGCCCACGGTAAATTGCCGAATAGTGTGTGAATTTTGCGCTTGAAAATTAGAAAAACATTGCATCCTACTATATATGACATGAAGAATCAGGTGGAATCATCAAAGATAGGGGTCATTTGAGATGGGCCTGACCCTTTAAATTACAGGAGCAGGCTTATGAATATTCTTGACTTACGGTTATGAAACAAATCTAGAATAATTAGAATAAGCCTACCGTCATATTGGCCACACATTCATATTCTTGACTGAGTGTGCATGGTGGAAGTCCTTTCCGTTCACTTTTCTTCGGAGAAGAAGCCTTCTTTGATGGCACGGCGTTTTTCTCCTGCAAATATTGTTTTTGTTAGAGAAAGAATTGAGAAGTTTCCAAGATCAGAACGTGTAGTTTTATAATAAGTCTATTGAACTACCTCAACCAAATTCAGAAGTTTTCTTCGATTTGTGGGACTGTTGAAAGGTGTGCATCTGAAACAACGAATAGCTAGGTTTAGTAGTGGATTTAGCCTTGAAAAAGTCAAATTAGAATAAGGACAACTATAGTTGTTCATCCAGAAAGTCTCGCTTTTTCTAATATCTTAGTAACATGCCTGCATGTCTTTTGAATTTCCTCATATTGTTTCGACCATTGACATCCCGCTCGCGAATATTCTCTCTCGCTGAACCTCCCAACTTCACGCCGTCCACATGCGGAACCATAGCGATATAACTGAAGAAAATAAAATAGAAATTCAAAGCATAGCATACACCCATCATTATCATATATCCTATTACCATTAGTTTAGAGAGAACCGCTTCGGAGTTTGACATTATCACACAATCAATACTTTGCAAAAAACTGCAAATGAACTTGAAGCTGGTGCACATTCGGGATAAAGAGCTATGTTTGAATATAGGAATATAGCCCATAGCAGGACGTAAAAAGGTCACTATTTTCTTCCTAATCTTAAGGATAAGTTAAGATAATATTATTACCTTTCGAACGTCATTTATAGGTATCGTAACCACTTTTCCTGGTTCTAAGTGAATTCCTTCAGCGTAAACGGATGACGGAGCTTCTCTAAAACATCTAGATAAGTAAAAAGATTTTCGCCGCCGTTAGACTATAATCCTAGGCTCTATTCGAAATTGACACATTTATGGGAGCTCTACTGAATACATTTAATATACTAAGTTCAATTTAGAATAGTCGTTATAAACAGTAACTTACTGGCTATCGTAAAGTGAAAGTATAACTCCGGCCTCTATTACTGTTCCTGGTATAATCTCGTATTGCTCCAGATTCAGGAGTAATGACAATGTCGTCTCCGGGCCTAGACATATTGATTGATTTAAAGAACAGATCATAATTAATTTTTCATAATCGATTTATTGCTTATTCCCTATTCCCTACCATGTAACTAGAGCCAGACTGAGTTCTGTTGCTTTTAATTATTTAGTTGAGTATTATGCAATCTGCCTACCAGGTCGTCGTACTGTAATGTTCGGAGCCACTTCAAAGCATACACCTTTAGGAGTGAGAATAGGTCGAACATCTTCCACGCAGGACCCTCCCTTACCGTATTCACAACTGCAAAGTAGGATCATTGTTCTGGTGTTTCTTCCAGTCTGTGGTAAAGATGATGTTGTTATCCACCGGCCTCCGAACTAATGAAACGAAACATAATCAGTACCTAATAACGAAGTCTTCTGAGCTTTGCGCGGCTTTACTAAACACTTCCAAAACGTTGATATCATTGAAGTTGTTGAGTGACGACCTGAAAATGCAGACATCCTTTTTTTGCATATGTCAATGTTTCACCCTTGCCATATGAAACCAGGTTCTTGGATTGTCGTTGCTGGGTTGATCCGCTCCACTTTTCTAATTCAGCGATTCAGCCGATAACCATTTTACAAGTGGTTTCCATCGAGAATATTTTCACGATATCTTTTTGTTTGGGAATTTGCCAACAGTAATTGAAAAAATTGGCCGGCTAGTGGTCGCCAAATGGTCACCAAATGGCACGATTCCATGTGATGGGGAACATTTTGGTTTGCTGCGATGTAATGCACAAAGGGACAAGTAGATAATGAACTTGCTAAATATTTCACTTTCTAACCGTAATGTTCTATTTAGTGTAACAGAACCATCGTCCTCGTGCAAAACGCTCATTATACGGAGTAAGTCGGGAGATTCGGCCGCGATCTTCGACGCCCTAAATACTATACTATAAGGTTTAGGGTTTAGGATAATCGAGCAATTTTATGCACATTTTCTGGTTTAGGTGTGTAGTACACTTTGCATATTCTATAGTACTTATGTTACACTTTCGCGCACTTTCGCATGCGAAAGTATCATCCATGTTATTGCAGTTTCTATAGTGGAAAAGTAGAGGAATTTTACATACAGTAAGAAATTTACATAAACTTGCAGGGTTTTAGCATACACCTAAAGCAAAACTGCTCGAAAATTGAACTTGGATGCGGCGAATTCGCGCGAAAGCGTAATATAAATACTCTATTCGCATTCATGCATTAGACTTCTAGTTTTCTATCTTCATTTTACCGCAATTGAAGTTTATTGCATAAAACGACAGCCGGAAATAGCATCTCAGTCGGTGTGTCATATGTTCGGAGGGTTTTCAGTGGATTCCTGGAAGAAAGCAAATTAATATTTAGTCAATTTCCGAGAGTACCAAAAAGTTGTCCAAGTGCGCAATCGATTCAGTAATCATCTACGTTAATTGCAACGCCTAAGTATTTGCCGTTAAAGCGAAATACCGGCCGGTTTTTGTAACGCATCGAGTACTCCCTGCTTTCCTATGCTTCATATGCAAATGAACATAAATTTGAATAAAAAATAGACCCCAGTAGACCCCTTTTAGAATAACTGCATAAGAATGCTGATATTTGATATGCGTTTCAAAAACCGGCCGGTATTTCGCTTTAAGTAGCATTTTACAGTGCAGCTTCGGTTTATAAATGTATTCGAAAACTGGAAAATCGAACCTGATAAAATAGTAAGTTATCCGTTCGGTCACTTGATAAACAGTCAATCCGAGGAAGAAAATCAGAATAAATGCCCATAGGATTCTGAACGATTTATATTAATGGCGTATGGGAGTGCTCAGAGGAATAAGTGGAGAATTGTTGACGTAATCATTATACAATAGCAGGAAAAAGGTAGTAAGGTTTATTTTTGGACCTTGGGTACCCACTGGTTCCTTTATTTTCTTGAACATCTCCATTAATGAATCCCGAGCATTTTCCGAGAAACTATTCCTTTTCGAGGGATTTCTGCCTATTTCCCGAGTATTCTCCGACAACTTTATCAGGCCGAAATCGGAAAGCTCGGGAGCAGTCTGTTTCTCAGTTTCCAAGCTTTTCACATGGACTTTCCGACCTTTTTCCGCTAAATGTTCGTATTTCGAGCTCGGGCCGACTAAAAACCTAGTAGGAAACTAGTAAAAAATATCTCGGAAACAAAGAGCATAGTATACATATAACTAAAACTAAAGCTCGCCTGAACCATGTCTTGTATCGAGTGTGCAAATATCGAAATCCAAGCATGGAAGTGTCGTCAGCAAAGCGATTCAGAGTTGGCTGAATTGTTCAAGTTAAGGAAAGTGCAGTGGAAATCCACGGACAAAGGTAGTGGGTTCAATTCCCGTCCGAAGCGGCCACATCTCACATAATTCGGAGTCGGTTAGATGCGGCTGATGGTGAGGCTGAGGTTTCGCTTGGGCGGCATAGGGCACTTAGTTAGGTGCGCGCAAATCAGGAAAAACGCAAATCAGGAAAAACGCTCTCGTTGAGAAGCATGCAAGTACCATCTCCGCAGATTCGTTTGATGTAACGTTTAACTATGTGTTTCAGTGAGATAGCAGATGAACTATTTCCCAGAGTAGATGTAAACTCCGTTTAAATTCACCAACCATCAGTGCGTCGTGATCAATAGTGATATGTTCTGAAGTGAGACTGCATCCCACATCATCAACCCGACGTCTTCTGGGCATCTTTCGACAACGATTAGTATCAAGCTATTATGCTCCTTGACACGTCTAGTACATAACAGGCAACGTCGAGCAAGTGTCTGGAAGGCTGCCACAATAGAGTAATCAAGGTTACGCTAATAATATCTTGTGCAATTAATTTAGCGCCCATATTCGTTTATGCTTCTGGGAAATATATGCAATTCACAGTATATCTCAAAAATCTTTGAACTTTATCATCATCATTTATACATATTTTTTCTACGAACATGAGGAAACAATAAAACAACAACAACAACAAAAAATCATGAAAGTTACTCTAGTAGGGACCGGGGGAAAGGGACATTTGCACTTATGAATATGAATCGAGTTATGTTTGGTCAAAAATGAGTAAGAAAGTACACAGGATTACGATGTTTTTTCTTTTACCTATTCTGAGTGCAAATAGCGAACACACAGGAGCAACGAAAAAACTTCAGTATGTTTGCACGAATACGTAATCTTGCAACTGAATAATTGACAAGTTTTCCGAGAATGAAATGGAACAATTTGATCTCAGCTGAACAACGCTGGACAAAAAGATTTTTTTATTCTTAGAAATTTCTGGCGAGTCGAAGACGCTAAGACTAAGACCATTTGCGATTTTGCGATATCTAGCTGTGCGTACCGAACTATTATTACTAGAGTGTTCATTCTACCACTGTTTTAAATAAACTGAACTTTATCATTTCCTGATGAAGGACAGTTCGAAACATTAACGATAAACACATGTTAAGGAAAGTCACGTTGTTATTTATTATCTTATTATATAAAGCAGAAGAGTTTACTTTTTTGTTTGTGTGAACGAAACGAAATCCTTTCATAAAGAACATTTTCTATTCACAATCGAAAGAGAACATACAAAATCTTCGCCGCTGCCGGGATTCGAACCCACAGCAGCACATAATCACTCGATTCACAGTCCAACGCTCTACCTGTTGAGCAATGCTAGCTTATGTAACGAGGATCTTACAGGAGATAGAATAGAAGTTCTATAGCAAATTTGCATGATTTGCAAAAACGCTGAAGTCCAGAACCAAATTATACGTTTCCACATAAACGTAAATGAACGTCTTTTTATATTTGTAGAAATTCCTTTTCTTGAACAGTGTGTAGCAGTCGGCCGAAGGCCGATTCCTCCAGTCGGAGAAGAGCCCGTAGGGCTCTTCGAACGGCTGGTCTTATTATATAAAAGAGTAACTGAAGCGTAATTTGCATACCGATGTGCGTTACGGAAATGCAAATTTCGTGTTCGGGTATAAAAAGAGTTTCGCAGCTCAGTATATGCAATTGTTTCCTATTATGTGAATTTTTCTTATGATACGTTTGATGCTTTGTATATAAGTATGCCCATGCTAAACCAATCATATTTTCATGTAAGTCGCCTCAGGCGGCATGAGCCGACTGGTAATTTATAATGTGTGCACAACCAGAAATGAAACACTCCGAACCTCAATGAATCGTGCAAAAGAAGAAGTACGACAAGTTGCAAATTAGGAGCACAGTTGAAAGTTGAAAGAGGATCCGAATCAAGTCACTTAAAACTTCTTTTTCAGAAAAAAAACGTGCACAAATCACAAAGCAACCGCCCACTTTCCTTAGAAGGTAGGGTGTTTTAACCAAATTCCTAAAGAGTATTCAATTACCAAACCGCATCTCTTGTAATTGTCCAAGAAGACAATTTTGCTTCAATTCCCGACATCGGTTGTGTAACTTTATACCCACGAGACAGACAAAAAAAGCAGAATTTTAGGAATTTAGTAAAGTACACATTTTTGAAATTGTGAATTTTTACTTATTATGTGCCTCGTATTGCATATCTAAATTCTGGCTTATAACTATACAACCATCAGGGCTACAACGAGAACACACACGCATTGAGTTGCAATGCTCCACAACCTACTCACACTAAGCTCCTAAGCTGGTAAGAACCCAGCACTGCATCTTAGGTTATTGTGGGTCGTGGTGTATCCGTGTATCTCACTGCGATCTGAGCAAACGATTTCGGAAAAGCATTTCTAACTGAAGCACTCGCCCAGGCTCATTTTCTTCTCACTTCATACAGCTCCATTCTCCCTAAAAAGGCAACGACGTCGATTGTGATTTGTAGCGAAAAGACCTTCAGAAGAATCAGTTTCATGTGGAAGGTGGCACGGAGAGGCACTGAGAATCGTCGCCGACAGTGAAATGGTGATATCTATGAAGTCTACAGTGACCAACCAAAGTAAAAGACGGTGCCTAAGTGAAATTTGCCGTTATTAACAAGACAAGGGCAAATCGAAATACCGAAAGGCCAATATTTTTATGCTTCAGTAAGAAAATGAGATTTATGATTTGCCCTCCTTACTCATTTGCAAAGCATATCGATACTTGTTCAGACGTTGAGAAACCAACCACGCACCGAAGGCACAATAAATGGTGCGGCGCGAAAGCATGGCGTTAGTAGTCTTTTTAAAACCGCGCGATAGATGAATCAAAATGGAAACTTCACATAACATAAACGCGAGCCGAAGTTGAACATAACATGGGAAATATTAGATTGTGAAAAATTCAGAAAACAATGGTAAATAGGTTAAACACTAAATCAATGCGATACACCACCAAGAGGGTTGTAGGACTAAACACCAGACAAACTTCCACTAATATTTCTTTATTCATTAACGATTCAAATTATATACATAAGTGAAGCGCCGCAAAGCGAATCCAAATAGATTATAAACATTGGGCTGTTAGACAACGTGAAGGAATTGTGGCACAATTTGCATCGACAAATTTCAAATTGAGTATATAAATGATACGAGCGAAAAATAACAAGAAATTTGCTACTTGTGTTTCAATATTCTTATACCCAAGGTTGTAAATTTCAAATCTGCGGTGTGGACAAAATGAAACGATGTTAATGCAAGAAAAACAGTTAATTATTTTCGAAACAGTTAATTATTTTCGAAACAGTTAATTATTTTCGAAAAACAGTTAATTATACTACAAAGTTGCGACTCCAAACTACAAAGCTTCGGCATCAAACTACAAAGTTCAATGTTGAAGTCCAGCTGCAGCTCTCATCTTCTTCTCTCCTTCTCTTCTGCACAATTCGATGTACTCCTTCTGAGATTTCTCAATTGCCTCCAGATAGAGTTTGTGCTCCTGGAATCGAAATCGATTATATGTTAGCACACGTAATGATGGTAAAAAGGAACATATGCAAATCATTCTTGTCATGACTTGTCACGCTGCGTTCACGCCAACTTTCGAATCGGAGAATTAGAGTTATTTTTTTTTCTGCGCAACATACAAGGATAGCAACATACATCAGCTGCAGCTGGATACCACATACATAGCTTGAATTTCTATCCTTGTATGTTGCGCAGAAAAAAAAGAACTCTAATTCTCCGATTCGAAAGTTGGCGTGAACGCAGCGTGACAAGCAAACTAACAAGGCAATTGTGTTCCGCGCGTAGTTCTCAAAAGCGTTTTGCTAGTCCGCCAGCACACGCCACTAAATACTCGCGATTCTGTGTTTTTGCTTGCCAAAAACAGTCGTATGTGATTGAAACGATGGAAGTCAGGCACAACACAAATTCAAGAATACGCAAGATAAGCAAGCGGAAAACGCACCTCTCCGTGAGCTGGTTGTGTTAATTTCTGAATTCTCTTCGTCAGTTCGTCAATCGATTGGGTTGTTCTTTGTAGACGTCCGTCCTCGAAAAGAGCTTCCACGTTTGTATCTGAGGCTTCGACTAACTAAAAGAATAAATGTTGATTATCATACTCTATTTTATACATAAGAAAATCACATTTTTGATTGACTGCACCGGCGCTACATGCTAAAATTTCCTTTTAATTCTACAGCAAACACCATTTTCTGACAAGTATAAAAAACGGAACGCAGGATGCGGCTTAGAATAACATTGGAATTGAGAATGAGATTTGGGAAGTAACCGAAGGCACGTATTGTCCTGTCTGTTTCAATATATTGATTGATTTAGTTTGAATATTTTTGGTGCACATATGTTAATTATTTAATAAAAATAGAATGCTAACGGTAATATTCCTTCTATAAAACCCCTAGGATTCCTAGGAAATCGTAAAAAAACAACAATATTGGGAGTCTGAACTCTCGGTGTTTCAGTAATATTAAAAAGTCATTCAAATTTCAAATAGCCCAAATACAGATTCTCTCTTTACAGCAAATATCTTACTACCAGTCGGCTCACGCCGCCTGAGGCGACTTACATGGAAATATGATTGGTTTCGCATGGGCTTCTATACAAAGTTTCAAACGTATCATAAGAAGTTCACATAATAGGAAAGAATTGCATATGCATAGTTCTGCTGCGCTGCAAGCTGCGACACTCTTTTTATACCATTTGTCGAAAATTTGCATTTCCGTAACGCACATCTGTATGCAAATTAGGCTACAGTTACTCTTTTATATAATAAGATATAAAAGAGTAACTGTAGCATTATTTGTATCATAATCATTATCTTCATGTCATGTCCCTTAATTTGAGAAAACCACTCGGCTCACGCCGCCTGAGGCGACTTATATGGAAATATGATTGGTTTAGCATGGGCATACTTATATACAAAGTTTCAAAAGTATCATAAGAAATTCACATAATAGGAAACAATTGCATGTGCATACTTCGATATTGAGCTGCGACACTCTTTTTATACCCGAACACGCGGAACTATTGTCGAAAATTTGCATTTCCGTAACGCACATTTGTATGCAAATTAGGCTACAGTTACTCTTTTATAAACCAATCATATTTCCATATAAGTCGCCTCAGGCGGCGTGAGCCGAGTGGTTTTCTCAAATTAAGGGACATGACATGAAGATAACACACGCAGATTGCCTATGATTATGATACAAATAATAATGTTTTGTAGTATTTCGTAACAATCAACCAATCCTACGACAGGTTGAAAAAAACTTTAGCTTTAGCTAAATAAATAAATAATTTAAAACAAACCGCATGTGAGGCTCGTACAATTCCATCGAATTCCTTATGTCTTTCATTCTTCTCAAAATGATCCACAAAAGTCTCAATCTAAAGATTTAAATCGAAATGCTACCCTCTTTGGAAAATTTGCATATGATAAGCACATCATATGTATCCTGTGTTAATTTTGTACGATTGCCGTGGACGATCGTACAAAATTAGCATGGGATACATAGGATTTGCTTATCATATGCAAATTTTCCAAAGAGGCTAGCATTTCGCTTTAACAAATAACAAAAATTATAAATATGTGTGTAATAATTTTATTTATTTTCAATAAATAGTATTATGTCAACAATTAATGATTAATAAACTATAAACTATACATACAGTATACCGCATGCCTGTCACCTGTCACCTGGCACTCACGGACACAGAAACGATCAATTATGTATATTGTTGATTTAAAGCGAAATACCGGCCGGTTTTTGAAACACTTTGCATTCTTATGCAGCTTATGCAAATGAAATAAACATAAATTATAATAAAAATTCGAGTAACTTAGCATAAATACTTGAGAAAGGTTATCCACGATGTGTTTCAAAAACCGGCTGGTATTTCGCTTTAAAGGAAGATACGGAAATTTTTACCTGTTTGTGTATATGTGGAACATGATCGAATAATTGTTCACCCACTAATTTCACATCATTCACTACAGCAGGAACAGACATTCTGAAAATTACTACAACTATAAAGTGCTCAATAATAGGAGTAGCGCAAAAAAGTTAAAATAGAAAAGATTCACACGAATATTTTATAAATTAGGCCAAAAGACACAATTACAAGAAAAATCAGAAATATCCTATAGAGACTCTAGTAGAACACAGAAGCTGCTCGCCCCAAATATAAACTCAATACAGGGGCGTAGTTTGTAGTTTCCCTAGAATAAGCCGCTTATTTCTCCGCGGCTTCTCTATTCCGCAGTGCGAAGGCCCCTGCCCGGAGTCTCCTCTCTCTCGCTCTCTCTCTCTCTCTCTCTCTCCCCCCAAGGGGAGTGTAAAACTGAATCACTCACAACCACAACGCCCCAAGCCAAAATATGTAAATATTCAACTTTTCAATCATAAATAAAAGTACCTTGGCTGGATAATTTCAGTTTTTAGTATAGGAAAAAGACATATTAGTTTGGTTAAATTTTATTGTAGTTAAAAAAGTAAATGGAAATAAAATGCTGGATGATCACAATCACATGATAAATAAAGCAAAATATACCAGCGAAAAATGGAGCAAATTATTAAATTGTAAGTAGAAGAAGTGATAACATGATAAGAGAATTAGCCAACTTATTTCAAGATAAATAAAATATCTGATCTCACGGATTCAAACGCATAGTTATAAAAATGAACAACCTTAACAGGAATCACAACTGATAATGAAAAAACGTCACACGAATAAGTTAATGCATACAATCATACAATGCAAGTAATAACTTAAAAGACATAGGATAAAACTTATAAATAACAGTACAGAAACTTATAAACATACAAGTGATATTTTTCGTAAAAATCACACAATCCCCAAAAATACATGTGCTACTGTTTGTAAGATAACGAATAGATTCTGAGGAAAGGAAAGAAACGATAAAACTTACAAAAAAGTGCAAAACGGCAAATAAGCAAAAAAAAACCATAACATAAGACTCCCTTAGGCAGCTGGTGCTCTTCTAAGGGACTACCTTGAATTATTACTTTCGTTTATCTTATCGTGTGTTACTAGAGGTTTCCAATAAATAATTATACATAACTACTCTTATTCCCTCCTTACATTTCGTTTTCTCGCCGTTCTAACCGTGTGCCACTCCTGCTCATCTGAAGTCGGTGCGGGTGCTGGCGTCTGCATGTTCTGTAATTAAAGCAATTAAGGCAATTATTATCAATTCAGCTAAAATAAGAGTATTTCCGGACGATCCATTCTTAGCAACTAACGAACTAACACAGATTGTTATTATGTAATGTATTACAAAAGAACCTAATAAACCAACAACATCATGTCCAAAATAAAACATCAACATGTGCAATTAACTATTTAGGTGTAATAACTATATACCGGGACAATCTTGGGAAGATTGAGTAACTCAGTTTTAGACTAGATTAAACATGTAAATTTCTGGAGTCAGACATTGACAACCTGGCTATCAGTATCGCACTTTAGCTGATACTGATTTCCAGCATAAACAATAAGAGGTAAGTGGATCCATGATCCATCCGAAAGCCGTATAACACAAAGTTTCTGAAACATATGTCGGCCACTGTATTCCACTGTAGTGCATGCAAATAACTACGCGATTTTTTATTCTAATTACATTCATTTGCATACAACATATGGGAATGCGGTTGTCCACCATACGCTTCAAAAACCGGCCGTTATATCGCTTTAGCCCTAAGTGCCTAATACAAAAGCGTAGGTGTTGAGTTGAACGACAGTAAACTGAATAAATTATCTCACCTTTGAGCTTCTGAGTGCTTTTTTTGTAATAGTCGGAGACACGAATCCACTGCTGTCCTGAAAGTGACAATCGAATAATGAAAATGAAGGATTTTCGAAACACGCATGTCAACTGCCTACCGTAACCCATCCCCATGCGAATCGCACATTTGACATGGTCCTGCAGCGAAAGTGCCCCAGACCCGTGCTATTTGGAACAGAACCGTTTCAGACCCGTGATATTTGAAATAGATCAACCCTAGATCCAAAATCGCTGCGGGACCATGTCATTTACATCGACGCGAGCATGGACAGGCACATTTGTCATTTTCACAAGTGCGAATCGCATACATGGAAACCCCATGAGTCAACATATTCCAAAGGCACATGAGTGACAAAGTGAATGTTTCAGAAACTACATAATAGCAAACTTAAATTTACATTACTACTAGATATGCATTAGACAAAAATAAAGCTGCACACATAATTTAGGGATATTAACACTATGGGGGCCTTAACACGTGCCTCGGTCCGGTCAGTCCAAAAGCTGTATGACAATCATACAAACCTGGTCATCGGATGCATCCGTCTGGCTTCTGCTCGCGTCGATTCTCCTGGGTGGTCTCTGTTTGGGAGTCTCCACCCGTCCCGGTCCCGGTCCTCCGTTCTTCTTGGGAAGTAATACCGACCTATCTTCTTCCCTTTCCACTATTGGTTGTGGATTCACACGATTGATATGCGTTCCCTGCTGCAAAGAATAACAATAGCCAAATCTGGCTTGACTCATTGCATGTACGAAAAGAAATATCGTTCCACAGAGATCGGTTGGTAAATACTTTATTTTATCCAAAATTTAGGTGTTGAAAGTTGAAAATGAGTAGCACAAGAAGCTACAGAGTTTGTCACAGATCAAAACTAATATTTTCAAGGAAAGGTAATACCTTTACGTTTGTGTCCGACTTTTTGGGCGTAGCTCCAGAGACATCCTTTCGCACGCGATATACTTTCTCTTTGTCCTAAATTGAGTAGAAATTCAACGGAATAGAGATCGAAAAGAAACAGTTGAGACCTTACGCTCTTATACATACTCCGTAAGAAGCACTATAGATGAAGCATGTTCACCAGCAAGTATAATTCATAACAATCATGACCATGGGACTGTTCATGATTCGTAACCTAATGGAAGTACTGGATGGGAATATGCGAACAAATTCAGGGTAATTAATATTTGTAACTTGAGCGAAACACATCGTTGTTACATGCGTTTACAAAATGTTCTACTGACCATGCTAACCATACGGGAGTAATGCATTTATGCAGCTGTATTAATAAACTGAAATCCTCAATTAAGGCCAAAAGGCCCACAGCTGTTCGGTTCGCAACTGACGGATATTTCAGATGCAAGTTAGCATTTACACTGGTAGCTATAAAATGGAATAGAAACATAAAGAAACGTACGACGGGAAGAGTTCCTGATCTTGACAGTGCCTGGTAGAAAATCGAAACGAAGAGAATGCAACATCCCCTGAAAAGAAATGCAATTATAAAACGTATCTACAATTCTGGTAGTACGCATAATGGCATAATTAATAATGATACGGCAACAAACTCAACCTATCAATTAATGGCTTACATATAATCAACACGATGCATGCATAATATCCGAAATTCCACAATAGTGCAATGCAAAATTAACAAAACATCTAATTATCAACACGATACGATGGAACACATAGTCTCTGGTATACTTAATTAAGTAGAAAAGTTATAAAACAACCGACCAAATAATCGCGATGTATTCTGCACGATTCTCAAATTCGGTACCACAGATAGCGTACCACTCGAGCGGATTCTCGTCAATCTAAAAAGATATATTGATAAATATAAAACAATTAAGTATTAAGCTTAAGGGGATAGATTATGTGTTCATCTTTCATCTGATTAACAACAGACCAATGTATTATAGCATTATTCTCGTTTACCCAAACAACAACAACAATACGCTTCTTTTGTACATAATAAGCACTTTTTGATCAAATTTTACGATAGTTCTTGTTCTTAAAATGGAACGTCATAGTTTAAAACACAACCATATTTAATACGCGCTTGCGCTTATATTACTAAAAGTTCTTCACTAAAACCACGTCCCTTGACCCGAATTGTCACTGCCACATCAATACACACTTTACCACACAGGCTGACATAGATACAGGGCATAGGGCATAGTAATGATAAAGACTTAACTATTTGCTGATAAGCTTTCTTATATCTTAGACTCTCAACGAAACGAAAAAAGCATATTTTTACAATCAGTCACAAAACGTAAAGAACAGGAAGACAGTCAAAAACTGGATTTACGGAAGAGGACAAAAAGATCTACCTGTTTCGGGAGTCCATTAGGTAGACAATGGAAATCGAAATACTTCTCATCATATTTATCCACACACAGATACTTGTTTTTATAGAGAACCTGAAATAACACGCAATTAACATACACAACAAATGTTAAACTGCAGACCGTACTTACAAACACCATCCCAATTTAGCAATGGTTGTACACAGATAATTTGTAATTCACTCTTTAAAGGTATGCGACTACAACTCACCCCATTATACACAAACAGTCTAATACAGTAGCAGGTGACATGAAATTTCACACCAAAGACTTCAAAGTCATTCCCAGTGCTCATGAATCTAGAATGGGAATGCAAATGACATTAAAGCAACGTTATAAACAAATCTACAAACATACCAATCCGGTGGGTGTCTGTACTTTTTGCTTCACATCGCATGGTCCAATGGGCTGGTGAAGACCTGAAAAAGAGGGCAAATCAACAGGAAATGAACCTGAACCACTTCTCATGTGCCTAGATGTTCTTCACCAACGAGTCTTTTTGAGTTGAAGCATTTTCATGATCACCAGTCGCTCTTACTCAGCAGTCGGCAAAATATTTCGTGACCTCGACAGGAAATAAATGAGCAATTGCCCCCGCCCAATTTGTCACCCGAAGTGACACCGCAGTTATCCTCCCCTCAGGTGCTCGTAAATGAGGCAATTGCCGATACCGAACAATTGTCGTCAGCTGACCCAATGTTAGACATTATTGCTTGTATTGCACAAATGAAGATGTTGTAAAGTTTCGGAAAAATGAATGAATATAATGGATAATTTATATAATTTATTTTCTTTATAGTAATATGTATGATCTTTATGATAATGTATATTAGTTTGGACCCTTGTTAGTAGGAACTGTTGTGAAGCCGTTCGTCTTAGGGTATCCTTTTGATTGCATATGTTTCTATGTGTGTATCAATAAACTATTATATAACGACCTGCGGATGATAAAAAACACATTTACCCTGATAATTTGTATTGACCGGGATCATTCATAATTCATATAGCTGGATTAATAAGTTGTGAAAGTCGCAAGTCATGAAGAAACAACATACTATATACTAAGCAGTGAGGGCCCAACCACTACTAAACCAGTCACTTGAAACACATAGTTTCCACAAAAAATGTTGGTTTGACGTTTGACCGTTTCAACGCTATAATAACACAACATTCCATGATTCAATAGAAATGAACAACAATAAAAAATAGATAAACTCACCATCGGCTACCACATTGACGGGATCGCACACACATACGAGGACCATGTAGAATATGTACTCGATGGCAATGGCCAGGCCACATTCATCGAACCACCATTTGTCACCTTTAAACGGGTCGGATACTTATATCGTAGGATTAAATAAAATGAGCTGACTGAGTAGGCTTTGAATTTGGTTAAAAGCAATAAAACCGAAAGATCTCACACATATAAATACCATATATACGACCATAACGAGTTCAAGTATGTATGAAATTATGAAATATGAGAAAAAAACGCAGTAACACCGGACTACCGGACAGAGGACAACACTACTGCATTAACCAAAATCAACTAATACGTTCAAACTAGATATTAATTATATGAATAAAACGATGAGCTAACCTTGTCTAGCCTGTCCCTGGGTTCTCACTGAATTGTGACGATCACCAATCCAAACGAGAAGCGCGTAGAAGGAGAGGAATAGACACGTCGAGATCTCCGAGTGCACCTAGATGTTCAAAACATTGTGATTGCAGGGCAAAGGCAAAATTAACCGTACCAGATTTGTTTTATAGTACAAGACATCAAAATACCTTCATAAACTGACAAACTCAAAGCATGGCTAATTTCCAGACTTACCTTATAAAAGATAAGCATAACGATAAGACTTACCTTATAAAAGTCGTGAAGTGGGTGATAAAGAGCGGCAAATTGAATAGTTCCGAGCCAGAAGGCTAGCATTCCAGCCAGAAGAGAGCAGGAGAACTCACGACCGAACCTACAATTTTTCGATTACGGAAATGAAATTTGTAATTATAACATATAACATCCATCCGAATTAACCAAAACCCTAGAGTTAAATGTTCAAGAGTGGAGCCAAGTGTTGTCCCAGGACGAAAATATTTGCATATGATGAACACACGGGGTGTCTGGCGTATGAATTAGTAATATTGTCAAAATTCAGATGTTTCAATTTTTTTCAAGGTTCAAGGCGGGTACTGGCACTGGCACAGCGTCCACCGCAAAGTTAATGATGACGCAGAAGCCAAGATAATGATACCTTAAAAAAAACAGGGAAATGGTAATATAAACAAGCGCCTACTTTTTCCAGTCATAAACGGGGTCCACGAGATAATGGCGGGAAAGTCGGAGGATCCACACAAGACTGCACGCAAATGAGGCATGGAAATAATAGGAATTCCATGGCACCCAGTACATTCTGAAAGAGAGAACAATACTCTGGTGGATTCGGTTTACCCATTTGTTGCTATATGTATCTTCATTTGTCGCTTTATGCGTTGCTTAAATAAACCATTTATATACCTGACTGAGCCAAACCCAAGAGACAACCACAAAACAAACACAGGAGCTAAGTGCCTCAAGTCCTCAAGTTTGGATTATCGAATACAGAATGGGTGTCAATCTGATTTAGCCATTTTAGCATAACGAATTTGAGGAAATGGAGATTTTTCGGATTCAAACTACTTGACAACTTGACAGCCACTACGTTGAAAATAGCATGGTTAGAATGTCATCTAACGCACATACTTCAATACAGCACCTCAGGCGCGGCACTACTTAGACATAATTCAGTTAAACTGAAGAAACAATAAAATGAGTGGTTGTGCGTTGTGGTAATTAATTGACAAAGGAAGAAATTAAGAAAATGTTCACCTATCATATATGTTTGGATCGGTGTCGTGCCAAGTCCACCACACGTTCTTTATTCCCATAATATCATACGGCAAGTCCAACATGACGGCAAAAAGTCCAACGCACGGACCCTCGGCCCACCACGGAAGACGGAGTCTAAAAGTATCAGATAAAAGAAAGTATCAAAGAAAACAATTAGTTTTCTTTGCATAGATCAAGAACTTATGGACAGACACACTGCAACAAAGAAAGCGCACCGCGCAGCAGGCAGCATGTGTACTTGTGTACTGCTAAAATATAGTTTAACCCAAGCATATTACTAAACTTCAGAAAATATCAGCCACCAGCAAAGACAAGAACGCATATTATTAACAACTGGTCTCTCATTACGTGCGCAAATAAAGATAACCACAAAACATACTTCTGTGCCATGACATACGCCCAATAGTCGAATTGATGGTATATTCCGAATAGAATGTACAATGGAGCACGGGCGCCGAAGAAAGTGAATATTCCCTGGAAGAATAGAATAGAAATACGCACACTGATAAAATGTGACAATGTGCGTAAATTGCAACAAAAAAAGTGCTGGCTGGGTCAGAGACTAATAACCTTATGCTTTCAAGTGAAGCTTTCATATTATAGCCACTCGCTGGGTTAAGTTAAAGTTGAAATCATATGCCGACAAATACATTCGCAAATTCCCGTGTACTATATCATAATACGTAAATTACCATGACTTCGGCAAGAAAGGAACTGAATTACACAATTTGTATAGTATAATACATGGGAGTGCAGTTATCCAGCATATTAAACTACAAGGTGCCATACCGCTTTAATAAATTGAAGATACCTGAGCTTGCCAAAATTGATCTAGATCCGGAAGCCAATAACATAAATTTTCCACGTTCAATGCGTGAATAGTGATTGCGAGCCATACGTACAAATATCGGCCACCCGTTCGCCACGCTGAAAATACGAAATATTTTAATCATCGTTATTCAATGTTTTGATGTGCGAACAAGTGTTCATGTTTGGTCATTCCACGCTAGGCTGGAGGAAATTGAATTTAAACTGATTGAAAACAATCCGTGTTTAGAAGAAATGGTTAAAATTAATAACAACTGACCATGCACAAACGTAAGTATACAACACGTGAAGAACATCAGTTCACCGAGCAGGAACGATGTATGATTTTCCCACATTTTACCAACATCTTGGTACTTGCAAAGCCAGTCCATCCACTTTAACGATTACCGGATATACCAGAACAACATAATAAACACTTGTTTTTCATGCGCCATATTCAAATATCAGAAGTCTTACTGAAGAAGTAAACATCAACTATCTGTATTTAGTACATCACAGTGAACTGCAAAAAAAAACTAGAATCCAGCTTCTGCTCGACTCACATTCACAGAGACACTGGACTTAACAATAACCTCGAAGTTCGAGGAGTAGCAGCCGCCTCCGCTTTATGCACTCCCGAGATCCTTACCGTCTACTGATTGCACAGTATGTTATTAGTAACATAAATGAACATACCCCGATGAACGTTACAAATTGATCACCAAAAGCCTTCCGCGATGCAGGATCTATTTCAAATGGCACATACGGCCAGAAATAGGCATCAAGGAGGTAGTCGGCCATTACCTTAAAGTTCTGATGCATAACTAATATGACACCACAAACAATACAACACAAACAATTGCAATGTAAAACAAAATCCGTTAAAGCCAAAAAAAGCTCCTCAATGACGTAAACAGCATTATGGGTCTATTAAGCAAACAGAAGAACCACTTTACTCACTGTAAATCTATAAAATAGAGGTATAAAGTAAAGCATTAATTCAAAGAGCAATAACAAGTGAAAAGCAAGCTGACGGAATTTTGAATGTTGTTGACATGCCTCGAAAATGCAAAGTGCATGCAAGCCACATATCAAAGTTTTGAATATTTGCATTTCGCGCGCATAAAAAATAAAATATACTGTAGGAAAACTACGTTTAGCGACCACTAAAATAAATTCTGAATCCGAAATTCTGAATCCGGGCTGGATCGGGCCATATCGGGGTTTCCCCCCCTGTGTACGCGCATTCATTCGGTAAAACTTGTACATTGCCAGGTGCTAGTAATCTGTTCAATGTACCTTGAGGTAATTGCTATGCGCATAATCGTTTGGTATGAAAGGATGAATATGCGATGCAAATGACAAGATGGGCAGATATAAATCAATAGATGGCTCATCGGTCTGTGGGAACGTATTTGGGGATGCGACCTGAACGAAAAGGGCACGCAAACAGTATTCTGCGTGTGTGTCAGCTAACAACACCGCGGTTGCTTATCGGAAAGGGTCGCACAAACATACATACAGACAGACAAACCATAGATATGTACAGACATACCACACGTTTTGTTCGATGGCTAGTATATATGCCGAAATTTATAAAAAAATAATTTCACAAAATTTACTCCCGGGGTAGAGAGACCGTGCCATGTCCTGGACACAGTATGTTACAACGTGAGACTTGAACGGTAAATGGCGCACCTACGGCGGTCTCAGGGCGCATCTGGAGCGCACCTACGGCGGACTTGCTGCGGAACCTACGAAAAGTTCGCCGCAGGTTCGCCCAACTGCGTTGAATATCCTTTCGCGGACCTGTGGCGCGCCTGCCGCGCGCTCTACGCGCAGTGCGCCGCCCCGCTGTGGCGAACCCTCATTTTTGGCGCGGCGATGTCGCCAAGTTTTCCCAGTGTAAGAAGCACATTCTAAAAGTGTACTCAACACGTCTACGACATGCAATCGGAAAACACCGATAAGTGAAATAGAAACATGAAAACGGATCGGTGGATACCAGTGTCAGTAGTGCGGACAATAATAGTCTATTGATGACTACATCGATCAATAAATAATCACGACCCTCGTCTCTTCCCAAAGGCTCCTTATTCATTACTAGATGATCATGCCTGGCTACCAGTTAATTGTTAATTATTACAGTATATTCAACTAAACTAAAGGACTCACACTTGAGCAACTGTAGTTTATTGATTTTTGTGAGTATACCAATACTTCCAGCGAATAACCAATACCATATAGAGAAGGCGTTCTCTGGTGATTACAATTTGAACACAAATACCGCAAATGTAAGGTGTGGCTTCATACAAAGTGAAATTTGTGTGCTATCTATGACGGATTTGATGGCATAGAAAAAATTTATGCGCCAACAACTCACCTCGCACCTTCCGCACCTTTTGCTAACTCGGCCATGGCAGTCCCCACCCACCGAATTTTCGCAGTTCCGCCTGGGCGTCCGCAGGCTCTCGTTAGGTTCTCGCAGCGCACCACCTGCTTCCTCCGTGTGTAAATGTGAATGAATTTTACTAAAAGCTATCAAAACATCAGGTTTCATGTTGGAGCCTACATATGCAATTTTACCTAGTTATCTGCTTGTTATTCATACAACATTATGTATCAAGTATTATCATCATAAGTAAATTGAACTTTTCCAATCTTTTGACCTTTCTCATTCTCGTGCTCCCCATGTGTAGCTGTTACTCCCCAATTCATTGTTATGGCCTCGGTCAGACAGTGATTGAAGAGTGTGCACTTGGCAGAGTTCTCGACAACAGATTTCGGCAGAGATCAATATAGTGATGTCGTTGTTGGGCCTCTTTCTCCTTTCCCTCAAGGGTACCCTAAGGCCCTAACAAAGTCCCAAAATTGCATTCTCTCCACCTCGTTATTCACACACACTCTTGAAATGATTGAATCAAAAGGAAGAAAGTCAAGATCTTCTACGTTTTCTCCATAACTTTTTGATAGAAGCTCGCCTGCTCAAATTGAATGTTATTATTTAAAAAAAATCTTTTTTTGATATTGGTCCTTATGCACACATACTCTGTCGAGCGACAATTTTCCTTGCTTGTTCATCCAGTGGGTTTCGACGCTTAGAAAGTTGAATTGGTCTAAATTGTTAGGTTTTCTGTTCTTACAGTATGATTATGATGGTAGGTTGGATTGGTGATAACGGACATTGATGTTTACTGTTACTGGTATATTAGGTGGGCCTACCTTAAATACCTCACATCTCAGTATCTCAGCCTCAATATAATATTTCTCAGTTTGGTTTATGCCTATCATATCATGTCATCATATCATGACTTTGATGAGTGTGATACTGTAACTGTGAACAATTGTGGTTTATATTTACTATATGTATATGACGACTGTGCCTATTTTCGTGGCTCGTCATCATTATCAAAATACAGTAATGATATTGTACAATTCAGTGTTTTCTGATGAAATGATGAATCAACATGGCGGATCGCACTACTCAAATCGTATGCGATCTCGTTCGAAACAACCCATTTACACATCGGACAAAAGGGCGAAATTTACGAAGAGGGAGAGCAAAAAGTATGTTTACGTTTATCCTAGAATATGAGAAATTAGCTTGCACCTATTTTTGATGTATTCTTCTGCTTCGAATAGTTTACTGTCCGTTTATGTCCTTGGCAGGCAATTAGCTCCATTTGCGTTTCATTTACGTTTTACAAAACGTCCTGTACCCATTTCTCTATGAATAATCGAAATAATCATACGTCCATCTGTGGCCAATTCTCCGTGCGATTCTCTTCCCTAGACGGAATCATTCATGGTCCCAGAACAAATATTTTACCACGATTTACGACTTCCACAAAAATGTTACCTTATTCTTCCAAGTTCTGGTGTGTAGTGGTTAGCCTTCTATATCATGTTCGTTTTTGTGAACGTTTAATTTTTCAATTCGGTCCCGCCCCTCCTAAAAACGCAAGGTGTCAGTAGTCGTTTCTTCCGTTTTTCACACATATTTATCGCGCCTCCGCGAAACATATGCTAGGCTCTCTTGATACTACTCATTATATTGCTGAAAGAATTATTGATTAATGAATGCTCAATATATTATTAACATAATTATCAGTCAAACATCTCCACTTATTGTTAGTGTCCCAGAGGATATTCTATTTTCACCTTCCGTGTGTATAGTCAGTTTTTTTTCATTCGAAGCTAATAATTTTTATCATGATTGGGTCAGGCGAACAAACTAATCTGGAGGGTGAACGGGTGAAGCGCAGAGTTTAAAGTTATGACCCAATCCCTTTAAAGTCCAACAGTTGTGACCCAATCCCTTTAAAGGTGCGCAGTGGGGGGCCTTCCTTCCGTAGGCCCTCGGGCCATTTCTCATGGCATCCCATGTGAACTAACAGATTGAATTTCATTTTGGGAAAAGCCCAATTTTCTTCGCAGAACATCTCCCCACAGTCCACAGTAGCACGTACGCCGTGGAAAACATTCCATTTTTATATTATTTCTTGTCTGAACATTTCATTACTTGCAACCCATCTTCCAACCTTGTTTATTTGCTTTCCTTTACTAAAAATCAGATCGTGTCGCTTTGTAATATTATACTCCATTTCGCTATGGTGGCCACTTCGTGACCACGTGGTGACGTGACCAATTCGTGACCAATTATTCTCGAAAATTGTTATAGAATGGTCACCACATAGTCGCCAAATGGTCGTCAAATGATCGGTGCAAGGTCATCAAATGGTTTCATCCTGTATTCAGTTCAAATCTCTTTTTTAGATTCAGGGGTTGTTACAGTTGATAAATAAACTACGTAATTGATGTAGTTCTCTGCCTATCTATTATAGATCCAAGATTCAATTCAAAAAAATATCACTTTGTTCCAACTAATTTATTCTGAGCCAGCGAAGCCTATTGATCGTCAATACAAATTATACAAATAACAATGCTCAACAGTCAAATCACTGTGTGAGTTTGTTTTATTATAGATTGTTTCTTTAAATATTGTGGTTAAAGCGAAATACCGGTCGGTTTTTGAAACACATCAAGTACACCAGCATTCCTACGCGGCCTATGCAACTGAGAATAAATTAGAATAAAAATCGAGCTAAATTCAAGCAAAATAGCATAAATACGTAAGAATTCATTTGTCCACGATGCGATTCAGAAACCGGCCGGTATTTCACTTTAAGAAAAAATATTGTTTCGCTCTGGTAGAGCCAGTCCTCACCTCAGTCAGGACGAACTCACAAGTCCTTTTCTTCATACGGAGGACACAAGTTTGATGCACACCTTTTGGTGTATTTAATAAAAAAAAAACATACAATCCCCCTACACACGAATCAGAAGAAATATTAATAAAAAACAGCATGATAAACAACCTAGTAAGAAGATATGTTAACTTCTTTGTTTGCGAATCATCAATAAACTATTATTAGTATTATGAACATTTCAAAATTCAAACTTTAGCACACATGTGGGTGAAAGTGGAATGGACATCTTCCTACATTCAATTAGACAGACCAACAGTATTCATATTTTTATTGTCATTGACAAAAGTTTACAACTTGATTTTGTTCAGATGGATTCGACTGATCACCGTCGTCGGTTATATATTCTTCGTTTCCCTTCCAGCCATTTCACTCAGCATCTACTATGTCTATATATGGGATCCGCATTATATTAAAAAGGTATAACACTCATATATTATGTTTACTACTCGCCAAACGTTTTTAATCGGATTTTGGTTATGAAGTTTCGAGGAAAATATAAATAACCATTTCAAGGTTTCAGTTCGCAAATATTTTACGTGATGAGCGAGCAGTATGCAGATGCATTC
Source organism: Pelodera strongyloides (assembly GCA_036852015.1). Classification (NCBI taxonomy): domain Eukaryota; kingdom Metazoa; phylum Nematoda; class Chromadorea; order Rhabditida; family Rhabditidae; genus Pelodera; species Pelodera strongyloides. The sequence continues at coordinate 111,102 of JAANDG010000153.1, read as the reverse complement.
ATAGCATGCGATAGTTCTCTTAATTATTTTTGGTCAGCCTGTGCCTTTACAAATAAACAACATTTAGTTCCCCACAGAAGCACACGTCAACCGTTCTCTTTCATACTACCGTACTCCACAACGATTGATCAGGGACGCTTCTGATCCTATTGTTCACGCACTGGGAGCATACGATACCACGTAAGTTTAGTTGATTGGAAAAAACGTTATAACATGATGTAAAGCACTTGACGCACACACAGTTCTGAACTGACGCTTGGAGTGGGTATGTTAGGTGCTTCAAAAGTGAGTGATATTGCCAAACGTAAAAACGGAATATTCGCGCACGTGTAGCGCACACATACTCACCATCCTGCGTCGCATAACGCATAACCGAAAATACGAGGCAGCGGCGTAGAGATTCAGTATCGTTAAAAGCATTTTTTGCGGTATTACGTCGTACTTACTTAGTAACGTAGTGCTTAAGACTGCTTACGATGTAAAATATTCATTGATAATAGCAGAGTATTCCAGGTGGTCATCATCCGAAGCATTTATCTCCGATGTCAAAATTGCAAATTCACGGGAAAATGGTCAAAATGTGAGGAACTTTCCAATTGTTTACGAAATTTCACGAACACTTTTTGCAAGATTCGACAACTAGTTTTTTGAGAACTTTAAAAATGTTCGAGAAATATTCGAGGCGCTAGGCTAGATGAAAATTCTTCATGGGTCAACCAATCTGTGGTATTGCGTTCCAGAATCAAGGACGAAGAATTTCGCAAAGTAGCGTATTTCCTTCGTAGGGTATAATTTTCAAACAAACAGCAAAGACAAGGACTGTCCCGTCCCGATTGATATTCAGCCGTGAATATCCCCTATTTTAGACTCTTTGCACCTGTCCCCCAGTAACTCCGACTCCCCCCGTCGCTGTGGAGTCAAACCTTGGAAATATTCTTCAGAAAGGTGGGGTTATTTATTGTTTATGCTAATTTAAACAAAGGGTTATATAACTGTACGTTTGGAATATGGATCCATCATTGTACACTGATGAAACCCTACGGCTGCTCTGCGTCCCATTCCTAAAAGCAGGAAAGTGATGCGCGTCGAAGACATCCGCCGCTCACACTTGGGGCGAAATTGGGTCCGACGCACCACATTGGCAATCTATCTTTTTCGGAGGCTACTTTCGAAATTTTTACATAATACTGTACATTACATAATACTATAATCTGCGTATTCGGCACCATTCGTGTATATATGGTTACAGCAGAAACATTGATAGTATTTTGGTAGAAAGCATTCATTCTACGCTGCCCTACAAACATAAATCATTGATATTTTTTATTTCAGTTGGATCCATAAAGATGACGACTCAAACTTCGACAACGAAAACCTCCCCTACGACAATGGCTTCTAATAGAGAATCGTCTGATTCATCTGCTTTTTCGTCTTCAGAAAGTTCCGATTCTTCTCAGATTTCTTCAATCGAATATAAATCCGATTCGAGTCAATCTAGTGCAGGGGTCGATGTTTATAAATAGTCTGGAACATTGCCCTCGTATATTAATTTATGTCTTTATTTACTAGAGCTCGGCGCGCTTCGCGCGCCTCGCTCTAGCTCGGGTGCTCGCGCGCTTCGCGCGCTACGCACCCTCGGCTTCTCGGCCCGCTCCGCGGGCCTCGATAGACGTTAGCTCTTCTTTCGGTTTAATTACCCAAGTTTGAGGTTTTTGTGAGTGCGAGCACGATAAGTCGCGCCGTTTCTATAAATGCTGACTCTCGTTCTGGTCCTCGGTTTAATTACCCAAGTTTGAGGTTTTGTGTATGCCAGCGCGATATGCCGCATCGTTTCTATATACGCTGATTGACTCTCTTTCTGGGCCTCGGTTTAATTACCCAAGTTTGAGGTTTTTGTGAGTGCGAGTACGATATGCCGCGCCGTTTCTATAAATGCTACTCTCTTTCTGGTCCTCGGTTTAATTACCCAAGTTTGAGGTTTTGTGCATGCGAGCGCGATATGCCGCATCGTTTCTATATACGCGGACTCTCTTTCTCGTGCTTGGTTTAGTCTTTCTGGGCCTCGGTTTAATTACCCAGGTTTGAGGTTTGCCTCAGACAGACAGACGTTTTTACACTATTCGATTATAGGGTGAAAGTTGATAATTTATGTCTTTATTCAATCAAGTCTGTAGGCAAAGCTAAATTCTTGGGTTGCTTCAAACCAGTAATGTTATGAGATGAGAACTCCTGTTCAAATTACTCGCGTATTTACTTATCTTACTACAAATTTTCATTACTGTTATACTCATATTTCTTTCACTTGATACACTGCAATGGTGCTGAAATTGAGTGCCACACTTTGTATGTCTTCCCATTTAGTTCCCGGTGTTTCACTATACATATGTAAGCATAAGCCCCATTTCTATGAGACATGGCTATTTATTGTTTGTTTCCACATGCGTTCGCACTTGGGATACGCGTTATTCGGCAGCAATATAGTTTAGAAATTTAATATTATAAAAGAAGGCGACATGATTTTTACAACCTTGATTTATTGTACATAGCGGAGTTAGGTTTATTTACGTATTTGTTGTTTTAAATAAATAAAATAATTGTCATAAACCAAGAGTTGCATCCCTTGCCTTTTGGCGATTGTGGAGGTGACACACATATATAGTAGTGAGGTGGTAAGTATGGTATCTTAGGGTCACCGTTTGAGATGTGTTAATTACATATCCTCAATAAACCTTTATATATATATAAAAGTATATCTCACCTTTTATTCTCAAACGCTACATTATGCACATATAAAAACACAAAAAAAGATTTTTTATTGTTATTTTATACATATTATGTGGCGCATATAGGGAATAATAGCGTGTCCCTTCCTGAAACTATTTAGCAATTACCTGAAATTAACGTGTGACAAGCGGGTACTTTAGTTTTAGTGCATTTTGCATAGATTCTAATTGGTAAGTGGAAAAAACTCAAACACAGGAAAGCGAAATAATTGCCGAAACCCATTCGGTGACCATTTGATGATGGTTTTCGATGAAACTTGGTCGCGAGTTGGTCACCAAATGGTACACCTGTTTGAAACGGGTGAATTGTTTTCACCCGTTTCCTATGAACCCATCCAACCTTCATTCGCATACCTTTATTGTGCAAAGTTTTCTTTTTCTTTATTACGCCAAAGGCCAAAAGAGATGATACACAAATAATTTTTCGTAGATCGACAGTACTATCATAAGATCGCATGTATGTAGTTTATCAGTTGAACAGTTTCCGGTACATTTCCTGTTTGATGGAGAAATCAATTTGATACTGATACGGACCTTCATTGGGCCTTCCTGTTGGCCTTCGGGCCTTATCCAGGTTCTTCCCCGCCCTCCCTCTACCCACCCTAATCATATCTGATAGTACTGTTTCTCGTCAACTTTTCGCCTGAAGACAAATCAAATGATAAGCATTTGTGATGCCGCGAGTACACAAAAACACACAGACAAATATACTTAGAGAACAGATAAGGCAATTGATTAGGTATTGTGTATTTTGGGAAAGGTCGCGTTTATACACTGATATACCTTCTTAGAGGTTCTTACTACTGCTCAAAATTATTTCGTGTTTTTCGAACCAACTAATGATTTGTAATATTAAATAATTCTAACCGAAACGGGAGTCTCATCACTCCTTTATTTTGTTTCCTAACATTTGTCAAAGAAACGTCAAAGAAAGCAGTTCCTTTATACAGGCTACTAAAACGTATTTTTTGTTCAGCAACTCCATATGCTAGCAAAATATAGCAATCTTGGGGTTACTGTGCCAACCTGCTTAGAATAAACGTCACATTGTATGAAACTAATTAATTAATTAATACTACTCATAACTCTTTATGCGAGAGTAATTAGCGAGGCTAGCTTTCAGACTTATTGTCTATTCAACTGTAGTCTTTTCAAACTCAATGGACCCTGTAGTATGTGTGAAGTTATTTTAATATCAATTTCTGACATTTGGCTGATAAATCGGCCTAAACATTGTGGTTTCTGTTCTGTTTAGTATGAAGTTCTTCACTGATAAGGTGCCAAACGGATTTCTAAATAACTGCGACAGAATAGATCAACATCAATTCTTTCACACATTAAGGGTCGAAAAAACGTCAACTTTTCCTCTCAAAATCAGTCGTTTCATGTTATATCTGTTTCATTATATACTACGCTGTCTTATTGTTGGAAGTCCTAAACCTAAAAATCCCACACGAATGACGTGAAGTTACCGCCGCGACGAAGCAATTTGTTCGCCGAAACATCACTCGCAATTTTCAATATTGTTTGAAGCGATTAAATTGAATAGGAACTGTTTTGCTTAGAAAAAAATGCCACGCTTCAAGAAACATTTCGTTTGTTATTTTTCATGTTAATTTACACCATGTTCGGATGACGGACGGATAAGTTAAACACAAGTTCAAAGCGCTCTTTCACATATAACGAACTTGTTCTAAAATCAATCTAAAATGTCCATTTTCCAAGTGATTTCGACCGGAAACGTTCTGGGAAATGAAACGGTTAAAATGTTCATTTTCAAGCTAATTGGTGTGAAAATGTTGAGTCCAATTCTATTTAAGCTAATATCGCAATATAGCACGGTGTTACTCACAATTGTAGGTCCTCACGATACCAAACGCGTCTGTAATTTATAAACTTATCGTAATTATTATTCGAATAAAGTTTACGCATTTACGTGTTTTATCAATACTTAGCCTCCTGTTTGATGTTCTTCGAGGATATGAGTTCAATAAGTATAGTAATTACTTATTTCAGTCCTCGGAAACTTTAGAAAGACTTCAATTTCTAGGACTTTGGATGTTGAATTGGACGAAACGTTTCATGTCATTTGAATAGCAAAGAATTCCATAATAGACGTTCGAAAATGAAGCCGGATACAAGGGTATGTTCCACTTATTCAATACTGTAGTTAGTGTGTTCGTGTTTATAACGCATAGTCACTGAAAGCCATCTGTCAGGTGCAGTTGACCAAAATGCGAGGTGTGCCCTAACGCTGTATTTAGTACCAATTTTGATGTGCAGTAATTACTAAGAAGTGTGTGTTTGTACCATTTTTTACCAGCGTTTATACAAGCTTATTATATAGGAATTCAGTGGTTAGCAAAGTGTTGTATGTAAAAGAACAGAACACTATCACACGCTCTGTACTCACTGATAGAAGATAGAAGTATCAAAATCAAACAATCATCAAACGCTTAGTATCAAGTCGAAAAAATTTTTTAAATTAAAATAAACAATAAACAACGTAATTTTTATATCTTACTTGTTAGTTCAATATTTTCGTTCAGATCAAATTGTTCTTCATAACCTTCGGTACCGTATACTTCCTCGAATCGATTGGTGGATTTTATATGACAAGGTTTTTATTTCTTTGCTTGTTTGTTTGTTTGCATTTTGTTTTGTGTGTGTAATTTAATATTAATATTTCGTGAAATACTGGAATATAGAGAAAAGCACAAAAATTCCCTTAAACGCTTAAAGGGTCAGGCCCATTTCAAATTACCCCTATTTTTGATGATTCCTTCTGATTCTCCATGTCAAATATAGTAGGATAAGATATTTTTCTAATTTTCAAGCGCAAAATTCACGAAAAATCCAGCAATTTGCCATGGCCAGTCATACCCAACTATATATCGCAGTTGTCACGCCCCTCCGCGCTAATTGGGCAATATGCTATATTGGGCGTGGCAATTGCGATATTGGCCAATCAGCGGGAAGGGACGTGCCAACTGCGATAAATAGTTGGGTATGGCTGGCAATGGCAAATTGCCGAATACTGCGTGAATTTTGCGCTTGAAAATTAGAAAAATATTGCATCCTATTATATTTGACATGGAGAATCAGATGAAACATCAAAAATAGGGGTCATTTGAAATGGGCCTGACCCTTTAAAGGGAGAGGCCCACGAGGAAAATGTTTTCCTCAATTTAGTTGCACGGAATGTCCGGAATTTTAGAAATATTACTGCGAAAACCGCATTTCTCAAAGCCTAGAACTCGCAGAGTTATTCCACGGCAAACAGTTCGGGGAGGTACCGTAGTCAGAAAGGTTAAAATACGTTTGTACGGTTTATATTCGTCCGTTAGCATTCTTTCTCTACATAATAATTGTTATACGAATGAAGAACATTCCTACGATTGTAACTAAGCGTTTCCAATACTGTAGTGATAAAAAGAGCAAAAATTGATTCTGGCTACGGTACCTGTCCGAACAGTTTGCCGGGAATTAAAGGGATCGGCTCACCTCAAATCGTGTCTGTTTTTTCTGTTTCTTTATTTTCTATAAGGGGTAATAAAAATTTGGAATACAAAAAGTAGTGTTATATTTCAATACTCACGAATATATTAGGTGATAAAGTGGTGGATCGATCGGCCCGAAATGAAAAAGTGTTAATTGTCCCATACAAACAAGGCAGGACAATTACACGTTTTCAGTTCGGGCCGATCGATCCACCACTTTATCACCTAATATCTTCGTGAGTATTGAAATTGAACACTTCTTTTTGTATTCCAAATTTTTATTATCCCTTATAGAAAATAAAGAAACAAAAAAAACAGGCACAATTTAAGGTGAGCCGATCCCTTTAACTCTGCGAGTTCTAGGCGTAATGAAATGCGGTTTTCACAGTAATATTTCTGAAATTCCGGACATTCTGTGCGAGTAAATTGAGGAAGACTTTTTTCTCGTGGGCCTCTCCCTACATCACACAGGCAAAATAAAAATAAAAACATTTCAGTGCTGTCGTGTTCATCGAAAAACAATTTCAAATTCCCTCTCGAATGGCCGGAACTATGGTTTCGGCCGGAGATTTCGCATACATCCCCGTCGTGGTGTTCACGAGTTATTTTGGAGGAAAGGTTGGTGGACACTAAAATTAAAAGGACAAGGTACACCCAAAGTGGGCGTGCTAGCTGCTGGCAAGCCAATCTCATGATATACGGTCAATTTGAGCTCCGTCTGGATGTTAACTTACCCAGCGCCCTATGCTATGGCTATGCACCGATTAGATTCGACGATATGATCAGAAAGTCAAACGGACACTTTTCAGTCGAAATCAGTAATTGCCCGGATTCAATTCCAATGACGTAATTATCCTCTTTCAGGGTAATCGAGCACGTTGGATCGGGGCCGGCTGTATGCTAATTGCAATTGCCAATTTATTAATTTCCTCTTCAAATTTCCTGTTTCCCAAGGAGGAATTTCACTTGGATGCTGACACTGTGCCAAGCACATTAACATATGAAGTGTCAAAGTGGGTTGCTTTTAAATAAAAAAAAATGGCATTTACAATGCGAACATACGCGCAGTCGTTGCCTTTTTATTTGTAGTATAAAATATGAACTGTCAGGACCCCGATATTTTAATGCTCTAATTTTCTACATAATGAGCTGATTACGTCAGGACAGGACCCGATATTTTAACTACCCTAATTTTATTAAAGCGAAATACCGGCCGGTTTTTGAAACGCATCGAGTGCTGATATTTGAGATGCGTTTCCAAAACCGGCTGGTATTTCGCTTTAATAATGAAATAATTACAGACTTACCGTCCCACCGTACTGGGATCAATTCAATGACACTTCCGAGTTCATCGATATTTTAAACAAAACCGATATAAACAACGAAGTGCTAGATTATGTGAGTTTCGTCTAAAAAGCCATTTTTAAATTGGATAGGCTCAACTAATTTCACCCTTTAATTTTGCCTTTCAGAATGGAGAATTGGTTAATTCGAGCGATCCTGGACCCTTCTTTCAATATCAAAAGTATTGCTTTGATAACTCCGAAAAGACAGTTTGCCGTTCCATTCAGGTATTTATCGTTTTATTACATTATGCTAATTATGCATGTCTGGTCAATTTGATCTCAATGTGATATTTGCTTTATCAACAATACAAATTATCAATTGGTACTTACCATTAGTCACTTCAAAATGGATTACATATCATATTACAAACACTCAGCTCCATCTTTAGGAATTGATGTCCGACCGCTTAGGAGAACACGTCGAGGAATATGTATCGAGGGTTCGGATCCTATCAGCGCTGCCATTTTCGTTTTGTCACGCCACAATCAATAGATTGAGGCAGCAGGTAAACTTCAATATGAATTCTTCATAAATAATGAATGTGTGAAAGTACAAGGCTAGTATATTTTCAATAGAACAATGAAACATACTCAATTACACTCTAGAATAAAGCGGCCGGGTGCGCAATGGACAAGGACTCGTCCGGCCCTTTCATTATGATATTCTGTGGATTGCTGATTCTTGGTGTGGGAAGGTGACTTATTTTTATAGCTTTGCGGAAAACTTAAAATAATGCTTTATCACATAACGATATAACTTTACCTCCAATCAATAAGAGTACACGAATGCACAAATTAAACTGAATAAGTGTGTTGATTCAGGCTAAAAAGGAAAGAAGTTGTTGTATATTACGTGTGCAGCCTGTCACTAGTGGGATTCGAACACGGTTTAGCTAGTACTGATAATTGTCCATTATAGGACAATGCCCTTCTCCCTCGGCCTTCCTCTTATGGACGACAATGTGAAGAAGAAGAATCTCCCGGTTTATTTCGGTAGAACTTTTTTTTTCTTTTTTTTTGAATAGTATGACAACCTTGTAGTTTGTAGTTTACACGATGACATGATCCACTAAAAAATGTGAAACTAAAACGAGGTGCCTACCGTACATAATAACAGCTATTTTCGGTATTTTTTTTCAATTTTTACTTTCAAATTTCAGCCGGAATGTTTTTCGTGAAGATCCTTGGACCAATTCTTGGCCTCCTAACCGGAAGTGTTCTCAACAAGATTTACGTGAACTTTGAGCGTAAGTTTATTTTGTGAATATCTAAATTTGAGTCACTGCATTGTATTATCGATTGGTTACTGTACTGGGTAATTATCCGTGACGTCACTACCGTATTCCAGCTCCTCAGGGTCTCTCTCCCCTGGACCCGATGTGGATCGGTTGTTGGTGGTTGGGATTCCTTATTTTCGGAGTGATTTTGTTCTTTCCGTCTCTCGCTCTCTTCCTCTTCCCGTCTGACTCTCTCGCAGAGGCAGAGAACGCAGACGAACATGAATTGGAGACACTTACCAATGGAGAAGTGTGAGTTGTGATTCCGAATTAGAAAATAAAAGTACCGTTTACCTGCTCCGGCTTACTTACATGAGGATGTCAGAGTCAGAGTCCGTAATAAGTGTGTACAATAATAATAATAATTTATTTCCAGGGGGTGTTAATCACACAGATGTGTAATAAACCACGTATAAATATTGGAATAAACAAATATTTTTCGTAAATTGAAGTCATTCAACTATGCTTCTAAATAATAAAGACACCTAAATTTATAATTTTCTAATGTTAGGTAGTTGTCTTACGGTACTGAATGCAATCGAAAAATGACTATTTGATTGTACACACACAAATAAACGCAATATTTTTTGTGAAACACTTCATATTTTGCGCATGTTTAGAGTAAAGAAGAAGAAACAGAAGCGTTTGAATCTCGTGGACAAACATGTACGGAGGACATCCACTGGTGAAGCATTCATGCCGGAGACCGTGCAAGCTAAAATCAAGGGTAAAATTGCAAGTTTATGTGTTGCATCTGACTCAGAGATTAGAATATATACCGACATTCGTAACCTTTTTTAAATTAAAATCTAGAATAACTTTACGAAGTATAACCGCGAGATACGACCAAATAGCTTGCTTTTCCTACTGTACATGTGGACGTCAACCCTAATAACTGTATAATTTTCTGTTTTTCTATCCACTTTATTAACTGTTGTAATTCCAGATTTCGTTGAAACAATGAAGTGTCTTCTGAAGACTCCGATTTACATTGGTGCTCTCTGTGGAAGAATCGTTGATGTGCTGGCCTTCAAGGTTTTCATATTCATATTGAAATTGACAAGGCGTATTGCATTGTGTTTCTCTTGCCGTGTATCTAATGCGGCGCGGCGAAAACATGGCGCACAAATATGGCGAGGGAAAGTGGGATCCGATGAACAGAGAGCGCGGCAGATGCGTTCTCTGGTGCCATAATCCATGGCAAGAAATTTGAAAAAGTATTTCCAGTTATAAATATGATTCATTCCAGGGTTTCTTTGTTTTCTTGGGCAAATATATGGAAATCCAATTCGGTGTTCCTCAACATATAATTCAACGATTTATGGGTAGGTGTTTTGGAAAATTATTTGACATTCTGTGGTTGAACTTAATTTATTATTTACATCCCTATTTTTTCACTGTAATAAGTGTTGATATTCTCAGCCGTGACTGGAACGCTTGGTTTTGCTGGTGGAGTAGCGTCTGGAGCAATTGCACTCAAAGTGTTCAAAATGCAGGTAAACTAAATGTGAATGGACTAAACGAATACCATCTCCTCTTTTCGGGTAGTACTCGTACTCAAGCCAAGCAGTTCACACATTCATATATTTCATACAGAAAAAAAATTGAGCATACATTTTTAAGTGAGCCTGTCAGCCTGTCAGCTATCATTTTTTTTGCTAATTATGTGTACAGTTTTTCAAGAGCAAAACTTTAAAGAGAATGCGGGCCGGTTTTTGAAACGCATCGTCTACACCAGCATTCTTACGCATCTTATGCAAATGAATATAAATTAGAATAAAAATTAGAGTAAATTCGAGCAAATTTGCATAAGTGCGTAAGTATCAGTTGTGCACGATGCGTTTCAAAAACCGACCGGTGCCTCTCTTTAATCATGATGTTAATGGTAGTGCTAACTGATAACGCATTCACCTTTTCAGGGGCGGAAGGCTGCTGCCTGGGTGGCTGTCAGTTCTTTTATGGCAGCACTTTTATGCTTCCTAAACACTTCAGTTGGTTGTGAATCTGTACTCGGAGTCATTGGAAAACAGGCAATGTGAGTTGCGGGATCCAAATATTCTTTTAATGTAGACCTATATCTATATCTTCATTCCCTAAGTTGGCGATCAAGTGGCAACGTGACCGACTGCCAAATGTGCACGCAAATCTTGTTCCGCGTACATATTGCACGCCGTGCTGCCAAGTACAAGAACGCCGGTTTCACTACACATGCACACAAGTTCAAAAACATTCTGTTTCCGAATGTGGAAAACAAATCTTATTATATAAAGGAGAAGAGTTTACTTGGTCTTTTGTTTGTATGCACGCAACGAAATCCTTTCATAAAGAAAATTTTCTATTCACAATCGAACGAGAACATACAAAATCTTTGCCGCTGGCGGGATTCGAACCCACAGCAGCCCGCAATCTCTCGCTTCACAGTCCAACGCTCTACCTACTGAGCTATGCTAGCTTATCACAAGTATAATCCTCTGCCCTACATACAGCACCGTCAATAGCAAATTTGCATGGTAGCATTAGTCGAGTGGTGATCCAAACTGATTATTATACGTTTCCACAATCAGTGTGAATGTGTGGGAGGAGAAAGAGACAAGAGTTAACTTTTTAAATTGTAGCAATCCTTTTTTTTAAATAGGGTAACAATCGGCCGAAGGCCGATTCCTCCAGTCGGAGAAGAGCCCGTAGGGCTCTTCGAACGGCTGGTATTTTAATATTTTAAATTCAGGGAAACAAATCAGACGTTCCCAATGTGCCGTCCAGAATGTGCTTGTGATGAGATGCCCCTCTATCCAGTTTGCAACACGAAGGTGAGCACTGAAGTCCGGTCCTGAGTTTAGAGTTTAGACCAACTTCGGCGGAAATTTATCCGGAACAACACTCTGAATTCTGAACGCAATAACAAAAATTAGCATCAACGATAAGCAACCGTGACTCGTAAGGAGGAACTGAACAAGGATAATCGTTAGTTTAGTTTTACCCTTACGGAACCTTGAGTCCTGCAGTGATGAATAGCAGAAGCTGAATTAGCTTGATAATTTTCAAGTGTTTCAGGGAGAGGTATTCTACTCTCCTTGTCACGCAGGATGCCCTCTTCAAGGAGCAAACTTCACTCTTTTCTCTAAGGATCGAGCATCGAACGTAAGTATGCAATGAATTGTGTTATACAGAGAACAAAATTCGAAGAAATATCTAGCTTCTATGTGTTATACAATTTACTTATTCTCTTTGGGTGTTTTCGCTATGCTGCGATTCACACACATCGGGCAATAAACTTATTGGTGCTTAAAATAACCGACTGTTTGTTCTGACTTTATGTAACCCGATTCCTTTAGCTCACCTTCACTGATTGTTCATGTTCGAATACCGAGGACGGAATTGTGGGAAGAGATTTCTGTCCGACAGCCGATTGTGATTTCAAATTCAAACTTTATTTCTTCAATCAGGTGGGAAAGTGGGGGAATATATATATCATCATCAATATGTAGATACATTTAATAATGGGTTAAAGGGATCGGCTCACCTCAAATCGTGTCTGTTTTTTCTGTTTCTTTATTTTCTATAAGGGGTAATAAAAATTTGGAATACAAAAAGTAGTGTTATATTTCAATACTCACGAATATATTAGGTGATAAAGTGGTGGATCGATCGGCCCGAAATGAAAAAGTGTTAATTGTCCCATACAAACAAGGCAGGACAATTACACGTTTTCAGTTCGGGCCGATCGATCCACCACTTTATCACCTAATATCTTCGTGAGTATTGAAATTGAACACTTCTTTTTGTATTCCAAATTTTTATTATCCCTTATAGAAAATAAAGAAACAAAAAAAACAGGCACAATTTAAGGTGAGCCGATCCCTTTAACATTTAACCCTCGCTGAGATAAGTGCCGTTGAATGAGTTCTAATTTGGCACCCTCCGTTGTGGCTAGTAGCAGTCTCGGACGCTATAAACAGACTTGAAATGGACCGATCCCCAGTTACTAATGGCCGTCTTATGATTAATGTCATATCCTCATTGCAGGCAATCGGCGCATTCTTCGGTGGAATGTCCGTTGTTCCGGGCATGTTAATTATCCTCAGATCTGTGAAACCCGAACACAGAAGTGTCTCCCTCGGATTCAATGGGTTCCTCGTCAGTTTATTAGGTAAACACTTTTTCCAGTTTAACTTGTTTATAAAGGGTAGAATTTTGAGGCGAGGTAAAGGAAACTCAGGTGAAAATCTCATTCTAGGTTATCAAAAAAAATTAACTTATTTGTCAGATTGTGTATTTGTTTGCGCAGGCTCAGCCCCATAAAGAAAGCGTTTCCGATTCTTTTCTCTGTTTTCTCCCAACGGTCGTCGTGGAGGTTTCCACATAACTGAAAGCACTGGTATGCTAATTTCCTCTTTCAGCCACTCTCCCTTCTCCAATTTTTTGGGGCAAAATCTTCGATTGGTCTTGTGCTGTCTGGAGAACTACATGCAATTCCACAGGAGCTTGCACATTATACGACAACGATCAACTCAGGATTAGGTAAGGGATTTGTATTAAATAATTGCTGTAATTAGGAACCAGGAATTATATGTCACTTATACCAACCGACTATATAGTATGTGCTTTATTGGAGTAGATAATGAAACAACTGGTGCATAAAGAGCTAAGCGAAAAAAAACATTTCGAACAATAGGAATACTTGCTAAATTGCAAAAAGACAAGCAAATGATATTTTTACAAATAAAACAAATAGTAAAAACAAACAAATAATAAATGGGCGCCTCCATGGCTCAGTCGGTAGCAGGCTCAACTGCAAAGCGGAGGATAGTTTCTTCCGACTTTCTAGCCTAGAAATAACTTTGGATACTCGTCCTACGACGTGCCAATAAGTTGACGTGGATAGAATTGAAATTCATATTTCTCTCATGGGTAATGACATGAAGTCATGTAATACTATAATAGGTCTTTCAGTATCCATTTGATATACGGTGGAATGCGGATGTTCTCGCTAATTTCCGACCTTTGGGTACTGTACTTTGCTAAAGGACTCAAATTAACGGACGAAGAGGAGCCCGAGCAAGGCGAGTGCGGATTACGAAAATAAAATTTACATAGTTACATAATTTTCCAGGCTCTATTCGACTTTCCCTAGAATACTATAAACTATAACACACTCCCCCCCCCCCATAATATTTCCACAATATATCCAACATTTCACAAAATACCATAATTCCTCTACGGCATGAGAACATATCATGATGAACATATCACACACGCACATTTTGTTAAATTTGCTAATCCTAAAAAGGTTAGAACGATTTGAACACTTTTTTTACACGGACAGTAGGCTAGAACAGTTTCAATATAAGACACAAATAACTTTTTCTTATTTCAGTACCGGAGGAAGAGAAAGTTCGAGAACGAAAATTGACGAAAGAAGCGGTTCAGTTGATGAAAGCACTGGAAGAGGACTAGACAATCAGTAGAAATATAATATATAAGGCTCAGCCCACGTAAAATAAGTCATCAGAATTTTGCTGTGAGAACAATACAGAAATTTACATGACCGCAAATACTATGGTTTTTAGCACAGACACAATTTGGCGACTTTACGTGAGCATGAAAGTGAGCTTTTAAATTTTAAAACAGCAAAGTTGTTTTCCCCGGCACTGATGAGCTTACTTTTAATTCAAAAGAATAGTACCAGTAGTGAACTGTTTTGTATAAGCGAAGCTTTTAGAAATGCAATAGAAAATGTAACTATGTAACAAGTTTTTTTTTTGTATTTTTTTCAATGTTTGTTACTCTTTGATAATGTACATAGATTGCAGTGCTTTGAAGTAAGTTATTAGGATTTTCTGAATACTTTCACTTATTTTCTTCATGTTTGCTCAAGTTAATAAATTGTTATAAACACTGAAATAGTTATGGAACATGGTGGATATATTCATAAATACGTTTCAAAGTGACTGTTAGCAAAGAAAAAAAATACACACACACACACACCCTACAAAATAAAAAAAAATGTGTTTTAAAACACGTAAAATTTATTATTTCCTTTTATTTCTAAAATTTCGCTCCTTTTTGTGTCCTGTAGAAAATCACCTTTTGGAACATTCCTCATCACAAGTATTAATCGAAATTTAAGCTCACAAATACGATAATTGGAGTAATTAGTGCAAATCTTAATGAGTCTGTGAAGGTGCCGGATAATTATCGCTTATGTCGCTGAGAAATCCACAAATTCTAATTGTATAAGGAAAATGACCGCTTTAGAGCTTACCTTACTGAGTTAGTACACACTTGTTAATTGGGTGACTTTGTAATAATAAGTTGCCTTCAAGTGAGCTTAAAGCGAAATACCGGTCGGTTTTTGAAACGCATCGAGCCAACCAGCACTCATATGCAGCATAGGCAAATGAACATAAATTAGAATAAAAAACCGAGCTAAATTCGAGCAAATTAGAATAAATACGTAATAATTCAGTTGTCCACGATGCGTTTCAAAAACCGGCCCGTAATTCACTTTAAACTGAACACATTTCAGTAATTAACACCTTACAAATGTATTATTATTCAAATTTAATTTTATTCTTCGATACATTACAAAATATCTAATCTGAGCTTTAAAAATACAGTATACTCGGCATAATATCAAAAATCTAGTCAACATATAGCAGGACATGAGGACTAAAAATACTGTAAGTCTAATCCCTAACCTTGTTTACACAAATTTTCAGAGTTTACAGTAGATATTGCCTATTTCCTACTGTAAGTAATCAGAAAATGGCAAAATAGGAAATAGCCAGAAATGCATGTGAGGCGCGTTGTTTTGTAGTAATAAGTGCGTGCCTTGGACTACAAAATCATATTTTGCCGAGGTTTCAGAAGAAAGTTATAAAGAAGTTGTACAAGTCATATGACTACATATATACACACACCACTCCACCCACCGTAGTAAACCTTAGCACTGTTTATATTATTTGAGATGTTTGTCTTTGTTACTCTCTAAACTTACGTCTTTGCTTCAAGTTATTTGAAGGTCGTACCCGGGGTTCCCACCGTCTCCCGGACTACCTCGGGGAGTTTCCCACCGGTTCGACTCCGTTCCCGGCTATATTTCCACCGTTTTGTGCTCGATCCGCTACAACATCCATAGCGTTTTGTATCGTCTTTTGTCTTATCCGAGCATTTTTGTTGTCACTTTTATTTGAAAAAGATTTGTACCTTCTCACTTCAAGTAGTATTCCGTGTGAATCTTCTGCACGATTTTTTGTGGAGCAGATCGTATTTACGAATACATGTACAATAAGTGAGATTGGCGTAGGTTAAGTCATGATGGATGCATTTTAATGGATAAGATTATTTGTGGAAAGTCTGGTTGCCACTTTGAAATGTAAACGATCAATATAATATCATTCGTAGTGAAAGAAAATAAATTTTGTGAACGGATGACTAATAAGAGAAAGTGTATCAAAAAGGAATGCACGAATCTAGTTACTTCTTGGATCAGAAAGTGAATAATGAGTAGGAATGGACAAGCAAGATTTCTAAAAAAAAATTGACGCTCTTTGATTTTCACAGTTGTCGAATTCCTAAGTCCTAGGTTCTCTATACCATACTTTCGTAGAGAATCAATGGAGACCAAGCTTCTACCCCCAGATGTGTGGTTTGGTTGCATGCAACAGAACCAGAATGGACAGGCAGACACATCGACGCGGATGCCCACCGTGAGTATTCAATGTAGAGATAATAAGATAAGCCGAAGCAGATTTGAAGTGGATAGGATACGGCAGGACTAATATGAAAAACATTTCATAAAAGACATTAAAGCGAAATACCGGCCGGTTTTTTAAACGCATCTTGGACAACTGAATTCCTACGTATTTTGCTAATTTGTTCGAAGGTAACTCTTTTTTTTTTACTCTAATTTAGATTTA
This sequence comes from Pelodera strongyloides, assembly GCA_036852015.1. Lineage (NCBI taxonomy): Eukaryota > Metazoa > Nematoda > Chromadorea > Rhabditida > Rhabditidae > Pelodera > Pelodera strongyloides. The sequence continues at coordinate 94,277 of JAANDG010000153.1, read as the reverse complement.
TTTGGATTTTAGTAAGCTGCATAAAAATTATAGTGTACTCGATGCGTTCCAAAAACCGGCCGGTATTTCGCTTTAAAATATAAACCGTCAAGGAACACTTGGCTTAGAATCCTTGAAATTCGGCGGAGAAATAAAAATCACCGGGCTCAGAAACACTAGTTTCTATTTTTGTGGTAAAGTAGCTTCAAAGAGTAATTTTCAATATTTTGCTTCAGTTGGAGCACCCAATCCGTCCGTCGGTTCTACAGCCGACATTCTCTCATTACGATTCACAATGCGACACGTCACATTCATTATTTTCCACATTTCCGGTCAGTTTCATTAAAATGGGAAATAAAAAGTACTTAAAAATTAAGGGTCGGCGGACACACCGGAGTTTTGGGTGTTATGGACTTATGGAGTGTGGTTTTTCACAACATTTTTCTGTGAAATTCTTCCAAACACAAATTAACAGCGAGACTGTTTGGGGAAGGTTTCTGTTATTGTCAAGAATAAATTAGGACAGCAATGGGCCAGGAATCTAGCAGGAAAAATACTTTTTGAAACATAATGATGTTTCAAAAAGACTTTTTTTGGCCAGCCAACATCCGAAATAACTGTCTTCAAGGTATTCATGATGATGTTTAAAGGGATGGATGGGGTCACTTGAACACCTTTTTGAATGCTTGCTATCGTATAACTATAGCTGATAATAGTCACAATACCGTAAATTAAATTATCCTCTGATCATGCTCCCCGTAGCAGGAGCATGCTCAGAAGCTAAGCTATCTCACATTTATAAAACAACCGGTGCACCGTAGCTGTAGGGCAACGTTACATCAGATAGCGTTATACGTGAAAATAGCGTGATAGGGCTATAGAGGCTAGAAAATGGAGTGCCCTTCACCCTTTGTTTATCACAAAAATCTCAAAATCTCTAGCCTTATAACGCTATTTCCGCGAATAACAGTGCCTGCCTGGGGTACCGTTGGCCTACAGCCTGCAGCTACGGTGCGCCAGTTGTTTCATACATGCAAGGTAGCCTTCTCATGAGCATGCCCCAGCCACGGGGAGCAAATATTATTTTATTTACGGTATTGTGACTATTATAGGCTATAGTAGGGTACGGTAGAAGCAAACAAATATTCAAAAAGGTGCAATTTCAAGTGACCGCATCCCTTTAAAAACTGATGTGTGTATTCAGAGAGTAAATTAGCGCTTAGATTCGAGAGGGTAGAAGCAAACGAAGTGTGAAAATCTGACACTAAAAGGCATCGAGAGGGAATGTTGTAGTTTTCCAGTATATTTGTAGCCCATCAATATATGTGAGAATATTTTTGGAAATTAGACCTACATCAAACGTGGTCTTGTAGGCAGCTTCTTTGACTGAAAGCAAGAATTTGCTCTATGTACAATGACAGGTAAATTTAACTAAACTAACAAGTCGCGCCTAGGGTCACCGTATATTCAAGCAACGCCTATGCCTTCCGAGCAGTGTTGACGATGAGTTCTCCAGAAGGCATATTGCTCGGAGGCATTATCATTCACCAAACGTAAATTATTGGCAACAATGTAGATGATTAGTGAGTATCGATTGTCTCTTTCTCTTGCTCCAGCAGGCGATGCATCCTCATCCTGAGCTCGACTACGGTAATGTGGAGCATCACAATCAGACTCTGCTCGGGACACAGCCAAGGTGTTCACAGGAAAGACCTTCAGTACTTCATTTGAATAACGAAGCGAAACATAACAACATCAACTACAACAATCTGCAGTACTATCAACACAGGAGGTGAGTCACAAACAGCGAGAGAAAAGACATCTGTTTGAATATGTCAATTTGTCACAAAAAGATAAAGACAAATAGTTTCCTCCACCAGTAATACGAAGACTATTCTAGCCATATAAATCTTCTCTTGATAGTTAGTGCTTCATTTCCATACTAAACAACCGCGTGCAAAGCTTCACTTGTTTCACAGAGTCCTGATCAAACAAGAAGAGCAAGTGCTAATTCAACCTGAGGCCTAGCCTATTAGCCACTCACAACAAACTGTTTCGATTACACTGATTACATAATTCAATGTTTACAGCGAACATGATCTACTCTTTCCTCCAGTGATTCCGTACCCAATGGGTATGCCACTCTCGTTACCCGAAGCTTCATCGTACTTAACGGGAATCAAACGGGTAACTGTTTCCTCTCTCTATCACTCCCTATCACTCCCTGTCTCTCCCATCCACTCCCTATCTTTCCCTATCACTCCCTTTCATTATCTCTTCGCCCCTCCTTCTTTTCTACTCTTCTCTTCGCCTTCTGTTCTACCTCTCCCAGTGTCTTCACTTGACTAGTAGTAGAAATTATGATCACGATAATTATAAAGGTATTTTAAGGAAGCGAAATCCGATGAAACTTCTCATCTGATCCCATCACTTTCATATTCATTCCCGCAGAAAATACCAGAGGTGAGCCACGTTTAGTTGGAAACATAAAAGGTAGTCGTAGACATTGACAATCTCAGCGTCAAGGACATTAAAAGCAGTATTTTATCTCGTTTTTGGGAAAATTGCATATGATACGCATATGCTATGTACCCTATGCAAATGTGGTGCCCGTCCGGCAAGCTTCCGGTGGTTGACAAACTGTGACTGCGCCCTCAGCTTACGTGTGTACATTTTCTGCCAACAACCATAAATGTGTATCTGTGTCCGGCCCCAGTCCTTCATCAGTATTCCCTGAACTTGTTATTATTGTTCCCATTTTCAGAGTGTTGCATCCTTGGATACGGTAACGCGGTCATTGGATAGGGCGTTGCCACGTTCGATGGATTGTCAGGTGAGGAGAGGGAAGAGAAAAAGAGAAATGTTAGATAAGAAGAGAGGGGAAAGAAAAACAGATAATGTTGTGGTCAAAATCGTTCAAAACTACGAGGAATTTTTGAAACAACAATAAGATAGTACAATTAACGAAACATGACTGACAAATTGTATACTTACACGCAGAACTTGACACTCTTAACAAAACGTTGTGAAAATGGGGAATCGAGCGCCCAATGAGCCGAATCCAAATTGTATGTAATTTATTGTTTATGTAGTGTTTTAGGTGTGTCAGTCGACGCAAGCAAACGGACTACACTTTGGAGCCAGGACTTGTGCGGCTTGTGCCGGTAGGCATTTGCCAATGAATGCAAACTAAAGCCATATTTTTTCTCAGCTCAACATAATCAATAACCTATCTGGCCATCAATTATCAGCAGTTTTCAACAACTTTTCTTTTTTCCAGCGTTCTTTCGGCGAACCATCAGCGATAACAAGAAATATATTTGCAAGCGATCGCAGCGTTGCACAAACGCGAGCAGAGACGGTTAGTTGACTAGAATTTCTTTTTGTTTACATTTCCCATTTTTTTGAAAATTCAACCTTGTTCAAGCTCAGTGAATGACAAAAATAAGAAAGAGTCCAGCCTGAATAGTTTGGTTTCAGGTACCGGTTATCGTAAGATCTGTAGAAGCTGTCGAATGAAAAGATGTCTGGAAATTGGAATGCTGCCAGAAAGTGAGTTACGATCAATCGATAGTTAAATAAATATATTATTGCGATCAATAGATTGTTTTAAAGGTCCAGAAACACATGACATGTTTTCCCCAGTTCTTCTTACAACCATAAGCGAAAACCGTTTGCATAATATGGAAACGTTGGAGAAGTCATTCGCAAACGAAGAGCTGAAACATAGAATGTGAATAGTTTCTCAATTTCCAAAATCAAAGACTTGTAACCTTTAGACGTGCAGCGTTCTTCAATGTACAGTAAAGCAAGTGCCTCTTCAGACGTTCAACATAAGAGGGCTCGTCGGCAGACTCCGCCCCTAAATCAGGAAAAATCGATATCGTCAGCTTCAGGTCCCCCGGCTTTCGGACAACTATTCCCGGGTCCTTTTTACCCACTACCTCCTGCTTCTGAATTTTCCATTCCCTCTTGTACTGCACCTTTGTAAAGGGCCATGTTCATGTAAAAGCAATATGTTGAACTTTCTTACATATTAAAATAATAATTATAATATTTCGGTCTTTCTCAATTTTTTTTTGTCCCCCTCAGTACGCTTGATCTCAATTGTTCTCTTATCATAAGAGTCTGCTTATTTTTGAACTGTTCATTTGTTCTCAGGCATTTAAAGTTAGGTGTTTATGTTGTAAAACTATTATAATATTCTGATGATGCTTTGTGTGCGACTGCGACCACGGTTTTGTTTTGTCCGTTGCCAAATTACATAGGTCCATCGTATGAGTTGTGTAGCTGAAATGAGAACAGAGACAGAGAAAAAAAGTGATTTCCAAATTAGTTTCTGATATATATATTCTTCTTCTTGTACAGGAATTCAGTGCGTCTCTTTGTGGGCACAACACAGAATTTTAATTTTTCAGGTTTTATTTCTTGTAAATATTCCTTTATGTTCTTTGTTCCCGGTAACTGTGGAAAGAAAAAAATATATTTGAGCGATTTTGTCGACTAGTATTATTCGTTTATTTGCAGCATAAATGTTTTAATATTATCCGGATCGCCTCTGAGATTTGAACTCGTTGAATATTATCTTACAGCCTAAATGAAAGTAAATCATCGCCAAAAACAGAAATTTCGAAAGAAAAGCGGAATGCCTAATACATACGCTCATTTATGTGAATGTTTTTTTGTCAATATTTGGTATCAATACAAATACTTTGACTTAATCAATACGTTGACTTAATATAATTAGATTTTAATTGCTTTGAAACATTTCATTGTGATGCACACCATGTGGTGCTATTTAATAAATAAATAAACACGAGGCTGTTATTTTCTCATCTTCCGCCAGCTGTTGTCCATTGGTAATTAATTATTATTGTTGATCAAGAAGCTCCCCCAGACAACAATTACGATTTTACCTCCTGATCGGCTTTATTTATTTAAACGCTAATTATTTATTTTTGTTTAAGCTTTTACTTTTTTTAGTTTAAAATTTTTGTCTAAAACCTGATTTTCATTTCCATGTGGGTATCAAGACACTTAAAAAAGAACAGCCGATTTTGTATAAACAATTTCACTCTCAATATCTAAAAATGTTTGTTAAGCTCAAATAAGAAAATTTCCAATGCTTGCAATCTCTAAGGTGTTTACTTGATGGGGTGAATTTATTGGGATAAATTTAGTGGAAAGAAAGTGCTCTGTCTATCTTTTATCCTCCTGGGATCGTCCGTTGAAAGGAACGAAATAAAAAGGACGGCCGAATTGACTAATGCACTTCTTTGAAGGGAAAACGAATTCACACTTTCCCACAAACACTTCACTCAAGTTTATTTTTATTTTCGAAATTTCTTCGAGACTCAAGTTAGCTTACGTCGACAATTTACGAAGTTTATGCGCTTCTGATACGTAGGGAGCCGACCAGGGATTGGATAGGGTCGAAAAAGCCAGGTGCGCTTACCGGCTTACCTCTCGCCACACACACATTTTCGCACAGCGTTCGCTAAAAATTCGCGGTACGACATTTTTATTTCTTGCCGGCGCAAGTTTGCTCCATTGTCAAAATTGGAATACTGACGTATGTTGGTCCTTTTTTCTTGTTGATGAACTATTTAAACATTAGAAATATTAAAAAAAAATCGTTCCAGAATAACTACCATTGCATTGAACTTTCATTTATGCCCGCAGCGGTTAGTGACAATATGATATGATTACTGTACCTGATCCTTCTACGTTCAACAATGAAAGCGTTATGCTAAATTAACCTCGTTTCACTGAAAAGTTGAATGTCCACTTGCACTATGAATTGATAGAAATGCAATACTCATATTATTAGTCATAGAATAATAACAATTCGCACTCTAATTAATGTCTTGAATGGGTTATTTTTTTTAGAAATAATATTCCTTTCATTCTTCCATTTTGTCTGTTTTGCAATTGTCTTCGATCCGCTTCCCTAATTATTGCATGCGGCCGACTCGGGGCCTTGCATCATTTAGTTTCTTGAATTTGAATGTGGTAGGGACTAGATCCCAAAGCCCTTCTCTCTCTCCCTCTATCTCTCTCTCTATCTCCCTCTATCTCTCTCTCTCTCCTTGCCTTCCGAAGTCCACAAAACAAAAATGCCAATGCTCTTTCCTATTTGAATGCACACCATCCACACAAGAAGAAGCCCCATTGGTATAATAAGCACAAGTGACTACCATTTAGTATAGTATAAAATTCATGTTTAGCTTATTTTTGCTGATTCTAACTGATTGCCGTCGATCCTGTATACTGGAATCGCATACTGTAGACTGTAGACAACAGTATTGTATGTCCGCAGAAACGGACATGTACGTACACGTGCACACGGACGCTGTTAGCTTTCCTAAACACCTCAGCCACCCATAATTGGAGCATTAGTAATTTTTAGAGCTTACTTGATCAATTTACAAGATTAAACACAAAGCACCTAGCTTAAGCCATGATACTAAATATTTCAAATACAGTGCGACAGTAATTGTGTTGAAAATTTTGTGGTTACATTCGGGCAAACACAGCGGCCGAAGCTCGTGCATGTTCATTGAGTTCTTTATACACATTTCTGTGCAACCGAATTCATTTTTCTTATAGCATTATTTGAAAGGGTATTTATTCATTCTTTTGTCAAGGACTTAGGCATTCCTCTCCCTCTTTTTACCCTCTTCCTCACTTCTTTCTCTCCCTCTCTCTCTTTTCTTTTTCTCTCATGCCCTATCTTTCTCGTTGTTTCTTCCGGCTATAATTCCTCCTTCCGAGCATATCTATATCTTCCCATCAGCTGTTTCCATCTTTTCTCTGTGTCTCCATCATCCCCATACTATTTCCCTGTCTATGTCATTCTTCATTGTTTCGGCTTCGATTCGCATGTGAACTGCTTCTTCCCTTTCTCACTAAATCGACCCAAAATTGGAGCATTCCTAACGTCTTGGTACTTGGCCCATTATCAAGTTCAAACTACAAAGTACAAGGTACCGTTCTGCTAACCAGCCTGCTAAATGAATAATGCTGCTTACGGTATTCAGTTGATCTGTCGTAATCGGCAATTCCAGTATTGACATTTTCGTCTAAATATTGTCGAATTTTTGTATAAATATTGATTGAAATGCGAAAGGGTCAGGATACTGTACTCCTTTCGGCGGCATGGCGGCCGCGTAGCAGTCTGCCCACGATATTCATGTCAAAATCAGTCAGTATTCCACAGGTGGGAAATTCATTTTTTTTTCGATTATTGCAAACTTTGGGCATTTTTTGATGACGCTGTGAAATGCGTGAATGCAACAAAATGCTTTGAATTATGTGTGCTTGTTTATATCGAAGGTTAGCCACTTCGTAAGTGTATGTGTGTAGCTTCGTATATCCTTTTCGGACAAAAAAAATTGTCACAGTGCGGAACATGCCTTATCGACGAAATTTCAGCGTAATACATTTCTATTTGTGTATTGATTACCTTTAGAAATTACCGCATAAATCATATTCGTTTATTGATTACCTTTTGTTGATGTTCAGGCGTTGTCGGATCTGCGCAAGCATTCTTTGCGCAGACGAAGTACGCGCAAACTACCCAACACTCGACTTCCACTAACTGGATTTGTGATTTTTGTGATCAAAAGAGGAGCGCGGACTTTACTTTACGGTTGGTTGGTTGGACGGTTAAACCAATTTATTAGATGCACACTTTTACATGGATGGGCTTATTGGATGTGGCCATGAGACCGACACCCTAACTAAGTCCAAACCAAACTTAAAACAGTTTCTCCTCACACTCTTTACAATACAGGGATTTTTTTTAAGCTAACAAAGTAGTATATAAGTTTAAACTGACTGGATTCAACAGTAAAGCCATCAATTGGTATTGGGGACTTTTCAATTTTTCGAAAATTTTGGAATAAGCGTCTGGGATGCTGGGTTGAATGACATATCGAATTACACATATCTCCCAGTAACTGAGAATTAGGGCCATAATGATGAACGTTTGAAAACCAATGCAGTTGTTGAATGAGGAAATAAACGGGCAAAGAAAAGCGGAATAGTTGCCGAAACCACAGAAACCCCGTATATATAGCCTGTCACCATATCGTTTCTTCCGAAAACGCCATTTGGTGACTGGTCACCGTCCGTTTGGCGACCACGTGGTGACCAGTTTGACGTGGTTTTATTTTCTAACTTTCACACTCTAAGCATAATACAACAAAGTTTCATAATATTACAGCATTTTTTCTAGTATTGGAAAAGTGCAGGAAATGAACGGCTTTGAAATAAATCATCCCTTGGACACGTATATTTGTTGGAGGAAAACAGATCAATCAATCTTTGCTGAGTAATGGAAAGATTACTGGAAAGATAGCGAGCGGGGAAAACGTTGTGTAAAAAGGGGTACTTTGAGGAAACAAATTAGCGATTTGTATTCTCCTCAAAAAAAAAATGGGCAGCGACATAACAAATAATGGCTATGCGCTATGCTACAAAGAAATCAAAGGTATTACAACAAATGCGTTTTTTTTTTGGAAATCTCGCATAGAGAATACCCTACGGGTTATATAATATCGCATCAACGCAAATGGCTTCTAATTGGTAAACGACTCGGTTTTTGAAATTTGTCTACTGTATTGTCACTCAGCTTATTGAAAAAAAAAAAGACTCGGTTTTAGAGAAAAAAAATTGTGGAGAAAACTCGTAGACGTGGATTGTTTCCTCGGTCAACTTGTCCTAATTATCTTACCTTACTTGCTCTACTATTTTAATTCCCCTTTACTAATTATTATAATTATCCTAGGTGTACCCGCTGATCGTGCTCATGTCTCAGTCGGGGATGAAATCGCAGCCGTGAACGACTGGACGCCAGAAGGAGAAACACATCAAGATGTCATTAAGCATATTGATGAGGTAATTAAAATAATCAATAAATATAATTACAAAATATTAGGACCTGTCGAGTTATCATATGCAGAGTTAAATTTTGCCTTTGAGCTTTGAGCATTTTGGCCTAAAAGCAAAATGCTTTCCTGAATATACAGATCTGTTTTCTCGTCCCCTATTGCCTATGCATATGCATTAACTTTGATTATTTTAGTGTATTCGAACAAAATTGATCCAACTCAAGATTCAACGACGTTTAGATGATCCTGTTGGTATGTTTCCAACCAATCGATCTATGTGTTTATTCTGAATATACTCTTCAGAACGTTTGGATGTTAAAACCTTTAGAGTGAAATACCGGCCGGTTTTTGAAACGCATCGTGGGCAACTGAATTCTTGCGTATTTAAGTTCTTCGAGTTTAGCTCGATTTTTTATCCTAATTTATGCTGCATGAGTACTCGATGTGTTTCAAAAACCGGCCAGTATTTCGCTTTAAGATGGAGTATTATCAAGCAGTAATATCACCTAAAAGACAGAAACTAAAGCAATAACGTTTTATTATTATTCCAGCAACTGATCTAAAACTTGGCCTAGCCAAAATTACCCACGCGTTTTTGGTTTCCGTCGATAAATCGCATGTGAATGATGTGATCAAGAATATCAATAGGTAAGTGCTTGGACAGTTTCATATTTTCCGTCACATTTTATTTCGCACTTAAATTTTCTTATATTTGTTCTATGAACCGTAAGTAACTACATAAATATTTGAAACATAAAAAACCACCTTTCATCTTCCTTGTGTGCCACATTCGTTCCAAAATAAGGACTGGTAGATAAAATCGCCCATTCCTGAGACATCGACAAATACATAAAATAGACAGGTTCACTCTGCACAAAAACAACATTTTCAGAATTTTCTTTGAGCTTATCCTTTTTAAATGTATTTCTTGATATAGAATCAAAGTTCAGAATGTATATCATATTGTAAGTTTTAAAAGATTCTTGTTCTTCTAGTTTGGTGCTATATTTTTATTACTTGGAAATTTAAAATGCATGTTAGAGAATGCCTTATTTCTTAATTCTTCCTCTTTCTGCACAAGAAATTCAGCAAAAAATGTTTCCCGTAGAACCAGTAATTTACGGAGTCGGGCCCACCAAAACCTATATTATTTCTTTATAATTTCCCTAAGGGGAGGTGAATCTTGCTGAAAAATAGTTTGTAGATAGTGTATTAAACACCCCTTACATTTAGGGGAACTGTAAAAAAATATAGGCTTATTTCGGTGAGGTCCCGACCCTTTAATAATGTTCTACATGACTTTTGCTCATCTTTTAAGATCAGTAGTCTTGCTTCCAACTCTCCAATGTACCAATCCCGTTGGTATTTTGTTTATTTTGTTCAGAGATTACCCTCTTCTCGAGGCTGCACAACCCACGTTGTGTTTGTCTATGTACTGTGATTGCAGGTTACGCAGCTGTATAACAAGGTAGCTTTCTAAATTGGAGGCGACTATACTTCAAACAGCCAGTAATATAGACTAATCTATTATATTCGAAACCTTTATCATAAATGTGCCTCTTAATTTTAATTTTGTTTCGTACGGTTTGCATTTAATTCCCCAATTCTTCGCTTAATTTATGCACTGTCTTTTTTATAAATCTCAAATTACCATAAAAATATAAAGGTAAAGAGTGCCGGGCTATATCAACCAAATCCGCAGAAGTGCACCGGGCGCGGAAAAAAATAACAATGTCAATACATAAAATAAATTCAACGCTGATCGCTTCACATGTTATTTGTGGTTTCTGCAACACCAATTTTACTGTCACCCCCAGTTATATCTTTTTGCAAGCTACCCTGGTTACTTGAATCTCAGCGTTCCACATACTTTATTTATTCGTTCATAATAAAGTCAATAGACTCTGGTGCAACCTGTCAAAAAGTGGCGGGTTCTCAGCGTTCAGAATGACATATTATATCGTTACGTTCCGCAAACAAATATTCCTACTTCTGACGGGAATATTCTAATTGGATTCAATTGCTTATACGTTTAATTGAAGTTAGAATAGTTAGTAAGTTTTTTAAACAATTTTATTGTTTAAAGCCCTATTGTACTTACTTTGGGAAATTTGCATATGACACGAATTTTCGCAAATTGTGTGCCCGAAACTTGCCGGACGGGCACACACTTTGCGTAGGATACATAGGATATTCGTAGCGTATGCATATTTCCCAAAGTAGGTATAATAAGGCTTCCATAGTACTTTCAATTTTCCATAACTTACTTTGCAAGTGTTTTTCACCTTCTCTTTTTTGTTTTCTTTGTTACACGCTCCGCAATCTATGAATCACAAATACACAGTGGAACGAGCGCTTTTAGAATAAAAGATATCTGTGAAATAAGAGACGTCCAATGTTCCTTCTTATTCGTTATAGTAACGCCCTAGAATTTTGTGTTAAAATATTCGGTAACCAATACTGAGGCAAGTTATATTAATCAATTGTCCTATTTTATTGTCATCGAATTGAAGTGCATCGTCTTTTATGATGAGAGGCAGGTTACTTCAAATTTGAAACGTTTTTTACGCGTATAGAATTTTTATTTTATTTTATGTCCAAGAAGGTGAAATTACCGAAAATACAAAAAAAAATCGTTTTTGAAGAACATATACAGGCTTGCGAATTACTTTTGGCTAATCGACGAATGTAGTATGTAGTTTGTGGCAGACACCTGTCTACTTATCTTGGCAACATATCCTTCTTATTCGTCTTTTCTTTTTCATTATTCCTTCAAAATTATCATTGGCTAGTTGAAAAATATACTAGAGCCTAAGAACTACTCTTCTTTTTTGAAAAATATATAAAAAAGAGCCATTTTTTGCCATAGTTAGTTGGAAACTAGTATTCTCTACTAACAAGTAATACCTGGGTTTTTTGTGATATTGCATAGACTGCTATTCTGCGTTTTTTTTGTTACTGAACTTGTTCTCTTTCATATTTATATTCATAACGGATCAATAGCGATTTAGCCTACAGAGCGTAACGTGATTACCGCCTCTAATCCAGTTTACCACAGAAAATAGAGCTAACAAAAAGTTTGTAAGCTGACAGTCTGTCAGTGACTATTCTGAAGCAAAAAAAATTAACTTCATTCGCATTCTGAATTCCTAAAATACAACCTACAACTGTATTGCTATTCCAATAAAAAATTCCTGCCCGGCTTGCCCTATACAACTCTGTATTTTATTATATTTTTTGCAAGAAAATGCATATTATCGACGAATTTTAAGTCGTTCTATACTACTGTATATTTTGTATTCCTTTTCAACTACGACTAAAATAAGATAAATCGATTTGATCTGAATCGTAATAAAGAATTCGGAAATAAAAAATAAATAAAAAATATTTTTGATGGGAATATATTTATTATAATAATCGCTAATGACTGCTAGAATTCGTATTCGTTCACAGTCACCTTCGCATTTAAAAATTGCTATCAGAATTGAAAGAAGGTAAGATATCAACTTTTGATATATTCAAAGTGATATAAAACCTTGTTTTAAAAAGTATACTCGAGAATGGCATTCCCATGTAGTATGGCAAATTTATATGCCATTTTAGGCATATCCTGCACAGAATGGAACACAATTTTCATATAACATGTGTGAATGCAGTCCAGCATACGTTTCTAAAACCGCGTGGCACACCGCTTTAATCATAATTTTTATTGTATGCATTATTCAGTTGCACTGTAAATTAGTTCGTGTGCCTAAAACGTTAGTTAATTGTTTAAATTTTGTCAATACGCTTTCCTAAAATAACCACCTAACTATAGTGAATGTACGTCAAATGGAAATTATTTTCGAAATTCTGAATCGGAATCTAATTGCCGGTTTCTATTCACACAACATCACATCGCGTGAGTGCAGGTGCAAGGAAAATTAGATTACTTTCCATGCGCATTACCTTACACCTTGATTTTGGACCTAAAATTTGCATAAATATGATAATATGCTTTTGGCACTTAAGTTTCGTCATTATTTTCCTTGCATTTATTATAAGTTTTTCATTTAGTATAAACTAGTTTTATAGACTCGTTTGAACTTAATGTTTGAATTTATTGAATTCAACGGGGAAAAAAACTTATATTCTTTATGGTTATATAAAGAAGTAGACATCCCAAAAAGTCATGTATATTCCTATGTATTACGCGTAGTTGCTCACTAGTTCTATAGGGGGGAACCCCTTTACATCAAGTGTTTACCCGACGTTGTACCTCTGCTCTTTGGGGTATAAACCTGTGCTGTAGCTGTGCTATACCGGGAGCACTTGAGCTATTCCGCGACCGCACCGCATTAGTCCCGTGCGATCAGTGTGCCGCTACGCTAATAATTGCTACTCGACCAGAATAGTTATGTGGATTAGTTTATGCGGGTGATCAATGCATAATAATAGAGCAGGTTTAGCACACAACAGGGATTTAGAAATTTAGAGCACACCGAGCGCCGGTAGTCAACGTGATGAAACAGAAATAATACTATCTAGTTGTTCTGTTTGATGTATATGTATATTGTTCGATAATACTCTATTTTATTTGTATTTAATGTGTTTATTGTCTATAATATGACACATTGATATTTATTGTCTATAATATGACACATTGATATTTTAGTAAAAAGTTCATAAAATCGTTTGAGGATTTTAATATCTTCTGAAATTTTTGTGAGGTTTTCAAGAGAGCAAGTGAGCATCCTGTTCATGTAATAAATTATCTTATTAATGTATAATCTAATTGTATTTGTTTGCATTCCGAGTATTTTGTAGCTTCCCATAGGCAGTGAGTAAAAAAGTGTTTTTGTTGCACTGGTGAATCATGGCAGACCCACCCATCAAAACCAAAAGATAAGCGAGTTATTTGGTTTGGGGTTTAATCCTATCAAATGTTTACTGGCAGTTTTTGAAAGTAAGCAATAATAGTTTGGTTCTATAGCTGCTGAGTAGAAATTCCTTAATTTTATTCCCATATATTTATTGGTTTATTTATGTGAGTCACAAAATTTTTTTTTATATTTATTTTCTTTATCTCTGACATACATATGATTGATTAATATTTTGGCCAATTGACATTTTCTAATAATGAATTCAGCTATCTTGCTATTAAAGAATCATTCTTTTTTCACATCTGCCACGTCGACCCTATAAGATTCTCAATTACTTTCTTTTTTGTTCCTTTATAATTACGTAATCATGTAGAAAATCTGCAATAACTTATTTTCAATGGATATGAGCCTTTAGTGATTGCATGTAGTGTATGAATTATTTTTGATTCTCAATTGAAAAATATATAAATGAAATGTTTTGTTTATGATGCACTACTAGCCTTGGAAACGGGGCTTAACTATATAGTACTTGTACTATATAATGTTTTTTTTTACAGAATGTCCATTTCGTGTGTAAAGTGTTCTCTAAAAAGTCGCTCGAGCCGAAATTTGAGTACCATTTCAAGTAGTGTACACTGTAATTGAAATGAATACCGTATTATGAGAACACAATTGTTATTATTTTTATTTGAGACATTCTCAGCATGAATAAATGTTAGCTAACTGTAAGAAGCATGCCTGGCAATAATTACAAAAAGCCATGGATAAAGACTAAAGTTTGATTGAGATGAACAAGACAAATGAGTTAAATAATATCTTGAGGCCGTAAAATGAAGTACAATTTCTGCTTTTCTAGTCCTTACCTTTCCTGACTTCAGTCTGATTTCTGAATACGCTCTATCAATGAACATAATATTTAGCAAGGCCTGTGAATCAGCAATGGAGAAAATTCTTATCAAACAGTTCGGATCTAATGATTGACTGTGATAGTAGTACATAGTTATGCATATTATTGTATTAGTTTTTTTTTTAATATTCTTTTTATATTCTGCATTCTGAATTTTTTGAGTTACATTATTGTGATATTTAGTTTGGTCCCTTGTTAGTACGAGCTGTTGTGAAGCATGTTCGTCTTAGGGTATCCATTTGATTACGTGTATCTTTTTTTGATAAATGTGATCAATAAACTATTATTATTAAGCGTCTAGCTGCAGTATCTTTTTTTCTTATGGCTCTCTTGATGTGCATGTGCATACATTGTGCGTTAGTTTTCTGACTATTGTGGACTAGAGGACACCTACCCGTTTTCTAGTACGAACCCGACACGTTGATAATCTGCATTTTTAGGTATACCAGATATCAGATATAGAGATAATTTTAGGTATATCAGACCAGATCTTTCGTTCTTCGAAAGAATACCTCTATGTTAGCATTTACATAACGTGAATGTTTTCTCTCCCCATCTATGTCAATTATCAATTGCTTATTCCAGGAAATACCCTGACGCGCGGGTCGTTGACATGGAGACGCTGGCTCATGTTCCGCAGGTAATTTTCACAAAGTGCTCTAATTGTGACCTATTTCAATGTATTCAATTAAAGCAATTAAAGGGTTTCGTGTTTAGTAAAATACTATAAATGTAGATTTGCTCCTGGTTCTAACCTGAAGAAGTCGAGCGATTTGTCTGTCTACTTGACGGAAGCCTCTGCTAACAATCAGAATATCTGAGGAACACGGCATCGGGCATACTGCACCGAATAGAAGAGCCGAGTGTAAAAGAGTTCTTGTATTTATAAACTACTAATAAATGCTACTGCAAACTTAAATTCTTATTTTCAGCCGCAGCCAGTACCGCCTACGCAGTCTCCTCCTCCCGCCCACACAATAAGTGATCAATATCCATGCACAACTACTACAGAAGTAAAGGAAATGAAGCAACAAAAACAGATTGAAGACGAATTTTTGAGGTTTGTTCCTGTGTTTATTCTCTATTTATTAGTTTTGTTCTAGTGAAAATATGATGTCAGTTGGCTTTTCACAATGAAATTCACTAACTTAGCTGGTATATAAATGGCAAACAAAAATGACCCGACGTTTCTCATTTGTAAACTATTCTTGCAATATGATATCGATGTTTATTCCACATGTTTGCGAACACACCATTCCATATCACCACAGGAAATTCGTTTGACGAACTACTTTTGAGTTTTATTTCCTTCCGTGAAAATATATGCGAACTTGATTCAATTTGTCAATCTGTTATAATCGATAAATGATGATGATGCTTAAATGCCTTCTTATTCAGAGATTCACTTCGTTCCTCCAAAAAACTGATAGCTTTGGAGAATAAACGAGAGACCGTCAGGACTTCACCACAAGTTGGTTTTAGACTTTAAAGCGAAATGCTACCCTCTTTGGAAAATTTGCATATGATAAGCACATAATATGTATCCTGTGTTAATTTTGTACGATTGCCGTGGACGATCGTACAAAATTAGCGTAGGATACATAGGATTTGCTTATCATATGAAAATTGTGCAAAGGGGCTAGCATTTCGCTTTAAAGTTAACAAACGCGCGTTTATTGTTCATTAGGTTTTTTCAATCGGATAATTTTTTTGCTATGTTGGCAATACGCATACGGTACGTGTCTTGGGAACTGGGAACATCGACAATAGTTCAGGGTTTTGTTTTAGAGTGATATATATTTCGGTTATATTTAACTTTCTTTTCAGAAAACGGATCCTCAAAAAGAGTTAAACAAAGCGTGTTATACGAATGTGAGTTGTACGAGAGAGAACGGAGGACCCAGTGCTGAAAAGGAAATGGGTGAATAAGTTGTTTTCTATTCTGTGGATATCTTTGGGGTTACTGTAGGCACTTGGATGTATCTGAATCTGAATGGAGAAATATAGCAGTCAAAAGATTTTGATATTTTTACTGAAAAGTAGCATGACTGATGCTCGCTGCGCTAGAATTCCGCGCTTTCAAATGATATCTGCATTTCAAAAACCTAAAATACTGCCAAAACTTCGCTCGTCACTACGGCGGGCCGTCCTTATTTTGCGCGGCGAGTCGTCCAGTTTGTAAGGTGCAGTTTTAGGATTAGTATTGCATGCTTAATTATTACTAATTGAATAATTGTGAATAAATCATAAACTTACAGCTCTAAAAGAAGTGATCTCATCAGTGGATCGAGTCGTCGAACACCTTTCCCGACATGAAGGAAGACAAGATGATGGAAACATTCTGCGGCAATACTTTCACGCGGCGCCCGTGCAGCAAGCACTGCAACAAGTGGCTGCGGCGCGTCTTCAGGTTAGAGGAATTACTTGGATTGCAGCATTGTAGCAACTTTATCTAGGATTGTACTATGTATCTTGCAGTATTAGGATAAGATAATGTCACTTTTATCAAATTGATAATAATAATTTATTGACACATTATATATAATATAAGTGTGCATCATATAAAATTATGATGAGAAGGTTGGCAAATTAAGCCGTAAATTAAGCCCTGCCTTGTTTGTATAGAGACAATTACCCTTTGCCATTTTGGACCGATAAATCCACCACTTTATCACCTAATATCTCCGTGAGTATTGAAATAGAACACTACTTTTTGTATTTCAAATTTTTATTATACCTTATAGAAAAAAAAAAAAAAAAAAAAAAAAAAAAAAAAAAAAAAAAAAAAAAAAAAAAAAAAAAAAAAAAAAAACAGACACAATTTAAGGTGAACCGATCCCTTTAAGCCACGTGACGATAAGCTCGAGCTTCCTTTATAAGAAAAGAGTAACAGCTTGCTGCAAATAAATTCACCAATAAAATTGAGTGTTTCAAGTTGATACCTTTAGACTCCCTGCGCTAAGGTATCAACAGTAGAACGCGAGGGAAAGAAAGTACACCTCGTCACTGTTTACAAGGGAGAGGACTCCTATCTGGTAACAATATTATCAATGATATTAATATTTTCTTCAAACAATCTTCAGAATAACAAAAACGAAAGTCACCAGTTCCATAAAAAATACACGAGAAGCCCGTAAAATACCGCCAAAGTGATATAATAGGTCCAATTATAAGTGAATACAATTAAAAATAATTTATTGGCAATTTAGGGTGCTACCGTACGAAACGAAGAAGATCGTGTAATAGTGGGAAGAGTGGTTAAAGGAGGTCTCATTGAGGAGACCAACGCATTTCGGGTGAGTAGTCGTTTATGGCCGAGTGGTAGAGGGCGCTGATTGGTTCAAGAAGGAGACTGGCGGGTTCGGTCCCGTCCTGAAGTTGATATAGGAGTGGACACCCATGGACACTCATGGACACCCTTGGACACCATTACACCTACCTGACTTATCTATTTTTGCCTTGCATTTTGAATGTTTCTGAGTGAATAGCATGCAGCATGCTAACCCTATAATTGCTTGCCTAAAACATGGGTGGCTTGATTACATTGATTGACGATAGGGTAATCAGTTAATATGTAACTTCACATAATATAATTTTTGTACAAAAGTGCGGCAGGCTTCTTCAGCAAATAGGTGATCTATTACAACAATTTTATTGGGGTATTTATTTTAAAAAGGTTTAATTTGAACAAGTTAAGTGCCCGAGCATCAAAAATACTACTGTTCCCATCAAGTTAGTCTTCAGTTTTAAGTGTTCCGGATTCTTAGCGTTAACAATAGTTTGATGTATGGGTGTCCAAGGGTGTCCGTGGGTGTCCAAGGGTGCCCATGGGTGTCCAATGTTGTCCAGTTGGTGTCCACGGGTGTCCGGGTGTATAATCCAATAAGCCTTGCGTGGGTCGTTCGTTACCTCTTACATGTAGGTAGGAGGGATTGCTACCCAAAATAGCTCAATTAGATGATTTTATGTGATTAAATTATTAGTTTTATCGTTTCAGTACCGTAGGATGCTGGGTCGCTGAGTGGGTCTCTAAATTAAAAACTTTTCAGTGTCGCGTTTAATTGCAATTTTTTTGCAGGAAGGCGACGAGTTACTGGAGATGAATGGTATCGATTTGAGAGGGAAAATGATCGGAGAAGTGTGCGAGATGTTGGTCAGTTTTATTGATTTTTTAAATAATTGTCTTTAATCGATAATTGCCTTGTTTCAAGTTTTCATAAAGAATGGGCACGGACGATATAAGTAACATTTTTACTTTATGAATTCGAAAGCGCATATTCTAATTCCTAACTTTCAGCGCAATATGAGTGGCGAGATTGAGTTTGCCGTCAATCCACGTGCAATTGTACCTTCGGAAACAGAGGATTCACATACTTCGCCAACTTCCGTCGTACACCTACGAGCACTCTTTGACTACGATCCAGAGGTATGATTTTAGTACTCAAACAATGCATTTTTATTAAAAAAAATTATTTTACTATTCGAGAGAGTGTACCACGGCTAACAGCGATGTGTAAAAAAAAGCAGACGCTATTCTGCATTCATCTGTAACGTAGTGTTTTCGACGATAGATAGAAACGAATGGCAAATGTACACCTTTGGAAGTAAAGTAAATCGAAGTTTAGACATTCATGTAAAAAGTGTAGAATTTTGGTAGGGAAAATCCCAACTGTACGTTTCGTGTTGCCTATTTTACGGGTTATTAGCACATTAGCAGGTACTTCGCTCTTGTCGTTCAGCTCTAGTCATCACGTTGCACGTATTATTACATCAACTAACAATATGTAAAAGCAGCTTATTTTTATTCTTAGGTCAGAAATTAAACAACAAACTACATTCAGTCTTATTCAGGACGATGTCTATGTTCCCTGCAAGGAGTTGGCACTCAAATTCCATCGGGGAGATATTCTCCATGTGATTAGCACTGAGGATGAGCACTGGTGGCAGGCACACAGGGAGGGTGACGACAGACACGCACTCGCAGGACTCATTCCGAGCAGCAGCTTCCATCAACAGTGGGTTTAGATGATTTAAGTTATCTCTCGTTTCCTCCACCTCTTTATCTCTCTCTCTCTCTGTGTCTCTCTGTATTTGTATTGTGCTCCTGTCTTCTCTCTCGCTTCACCTCTCTTTATCTCTCTATTGCTTTTTCTCTCTATCTGTATCTCTCTATTTGTAATGTACTATTGTCTCGTAAAGCTTGTAGCGTACAAAATAAAAGTCCTGGTTTAACTCTAGGTTTGCCAATTGGTACTAAAGAGAGCCGTTGTACGAAAGACACATGTCCTTACAGCCTCTTTCCAAAATCTTACTGTATTAGGAAACAACCTGGCGAATTATTTTCTGTTCCATTTTCAGAATTGCATTATATACTGAGGAACTGGAGCGTGAAAGTCGACCGCGCACGCGGAAAGAAGCGCGGAAACGCCTGCCGGATGTACTCAAGGTATTGATTTTATTAAATTAATCCTCCCTCTCGAATGTTTTGTTTTATTTTGTGGCCCAGGGACTTTACAAATCTGACTGTTGTGCACAGTTCCAAGTTTGAAAAATTCTCAATGAAAAAAGTTGACTTTTTGGTGAATTTCAACACACACGATTGTGCTCCACCTACGTACGAAGGTTTACATTGTTATATTCAATTACATAATTCAAAATAATTCTAGACGCTTCGACGAAAAAAGAGCGATGAAATGCGTAGTAAAGATGAAATTGATGATTCTCTCGATCCAACACGAGGTAGTTGATTGATGATTATACTGTGAATTTGACTAGTGAGGAAATTGTTCACTTCGGTGAACATATACTAAAATTGGAACAATACAGAGAAGATTAGCATGGCCCCTGCGCAAGGATGACATGCAAATTCGTGAAGCGTTCCAATACACACGCAGTTATCTGAAGGCACGCTTCAAATGAATATGAGATAGCACTTCACAAATGGTTTCTTCACCACTTTCATATGCTGCATTGTCATCTGCAAAAGTACACTAGCCTTATATTAACAATTGTTGATATTAGTTGTAGTTTTAAGACTCGCGTGAAACATCCCACTTTCGGATAGTTTCATTGAAGAACCGAAATCGCCAGTTTCTTTATTTTTTATTTAATTTACAACTACTTTAGAAATTTTGTGCTATGAAGAAGTTGTCCTTCATTTGGCTCGATCCGGGCAGAAAAGGCCGCTCGTTCTTTGTGGTCCGGAAGGGGTCGGATGTCTGACATTACGCAAACGATTACTTGAAGCGGACGCGGAACGACTGGCCGGAATTATACCACGTAAGTTGGACGGTGTTCATCTTTGTAGTAGCTGATGAAGTGAGGCATAATACGGTAATAGTGCTGATCGAGGCATACTGTAGTACACAGTGGATGTAAATGGCTGATAAGCACTAGTTAGTGGTAGCTCGAGTCATACGGTAGATCTGTATTACCGCAGTATATCTGGCTGATCTAGGTTACGGTGATTGTTTTACCGCATTTAGTAAGACGTAAACGAATGGACTAAGGACGAGTTTTAGGAGGACAAGCATGATTGCGTTTTCTTCATTCTCTCCATATTTTAGACACAACCCGTGTGCCAGCTCCAGGGGAAGTGAATGGTGTGCACTACCACTTTGTAACACGACAACAATTTCAGGAAGATGTTAGGGTACAGTGTTTTTCTATCACAGAATCGTCCATCCAAAAGTACTCACGTCTTTACGATTGCCTGTAACTGAAGATCCTACGCAAATTTTCATTACTCACGGGATCCATCTCTCACTCCAGCCCTGTATTTTCTCTATCTCTCTCTCTCTCTCGCACCAGAAAACTTGATAATGGCCTTTTATTGACAAAACTTGTGCGATACATTTTGTTTTCATAGTGAATGTTATGTTATGTTATGTTGTGTTATCTGTTATGTTTTGTTATTTCCAATTTGGCCACTAGCAATATTAGCAAAAGACAGAATCATAATAATGAAAACTCTTTTAGAGTGGATCCTTTGTTGAATGGGGCGAATTTGAGAAGAATTACTATGGAACATCAAGGAGGGAAATCCGATCGGTGATACAACGCATGAAGACTTGTATACTGACTATGAAGCCCGAGGTTGGCATTTAGTTGTGGACATGTTTGACACGCTATTTCTAATTGTGCCATTTCGTGTCAGAACAATAAGGCAAAGTAATGAAGTGATACTTGAGTATTTCACTATTTCTGTATAACCTTCTATTTGAATAGTATCTTATTATATAAAGGAGAAGAGTTTACTTTTTTGTTTGTGTGAACGAAACGAAAATTAGAATATCTAAAGGCTATAAAAGGAGAGCGGAGCCCAGTCTTGAGCATGCGAAATCGGATCTTATGGTTTTTCAAGATACGATGCAACCGTTTCACGAGGTGTGCTCACTGTTCCTGCATTTTAAACTTTAAAAGTCGCCTCAGGCGGCGATAGCCTTCTGCTTCTGGTAATGAATAAACAAAGAATCGCCCGTTCCAGTCGTTGTCTTCAATCCGTACGTCCGAATTTCTACCGTATATCGTGTTCATTGCCCCTCCGTCTCTGAATGTCCTCCGGAGACAAAAAGAAGCCGAAAGATGTCAGAATCCAGACAAGCAGCCAGTGGTTAGAGACGAAGATCTCAAGAATATTCTGGCGAGTGGGAAAAGTATTGAACAGGTCTGTGGTGCATTTTAGAATCGATAGGTTGGTTAATCAAAGTACTGTAGTTTTATTACTGTACTGTACTATACGATAACGGATACCGCATCACGTTGGTTTTGGTACAATGTTAATCCTGAAGTGTTGGGTTACCAGTGATAATTATCAGTGTAAACGACCGCTAGTACAGGGAAAAAATATAAAACTATTTTGGTGAAAATGGCCGGTGAGCCCCCATGGTATTAGTGGTAGATCGAGTCATACGGTAGAGCTGTATTACCGCAGTATGTCTGGCTTTGGAATTTCGATAATTGAGTAATTTTCGGTCATTAGGTCAATTAGGTGAGCATGCTTTATATTTGGCCACCATTTCAAAAATTTTCATTTCATTTCATTTCATTTCAGAAACTGCTATTTTCAGAAATTCGGCCACCATTTTGACCACATAATAGTGAATACCGATGTGGAGAATTCACTAAAACAATTGCGAAATATTTTGCAAAAATTGGACACTGAGCCACAGTGGATACCAGCAAATTGGCTGCAAAATGGGAAATCATAATTGAGAGATATTCTTGTTGTTTATCATTTTATTCACTATATTTTTTCAATTATTTTTGGTCGCCGTTCAGCTTTTCATACAACTGTTTTATGTCCATCAAAATAGTTTTATATTTATTCACTTCCTATATTGCTTTTACATGACTGTGTGCAATTTCTCATCAACATTAAATATTTAACTTTTTAATTAATCGCTAAACAATTTAAATAGTCATGAATAGTAAACTTTCTTTCGATAAATCTAGTCGCTGAGTTCCAAAATTGTTTATTTCTTTTACTATTCGCTTCCTGCATATCTCCCGTCTATTCTGTCTACCCGAGTACGAGTAACCAGTATTTTTTGGTTGTATTTTGCATTAAAATGTTTTCTGAATGTTTATCTCATGGCCATGAATAAGTGAACGTGAATCGCATGTGGTCAGGAACTAACACTCTTTGCAACTTTACACTATTGAGATGTAAAAAACCGACCGTAAAACACCGTTATATGTAATCGCCGCCTGAGGCGACTTTCAAATACTACGAAAAATGGACATACTTATGTCAAACGCCTAAAACGTATCTTTCTAAGTTTACAATCCATAGAGTTGATTTTGCGGAGCTGCAAAAAGTTGGCCTACTTATACCAAACACCTGAAACGTAGAAAAAGAAATGCGGTTTCAGTATACGTTAACATTCGTTTCAATATATGGGAATGGAGATGTTCAACATACGTTTCAATATATGGGAGTGGAGCTCTCTAAACTACAGGAAAGGTAAAAACAACGAGGGCACGACTAATAAGACACGATTCGGCCACTACTAACTGTGGATAAAACTCGGAACCCCAACAGAGCGGTTCGGGGTTCCACTCCCAATCTCGCCGGGAGGTTTGTAGTTTGTATTCTCCATTTCCCGTTATGATTTATCGAAACTTGAGGAAAGGGCTTCGTTGCGGACATTGCGACAAACAAACCTTTCTCCTTTATATAATAAGGTAATTCCTCCACAGCCCTGATTCGAGTATACTAGTTTGTGTACTGTCGTTTCCAAGTACCATCCAAAATACTAAGCACGTATTTGTTCCTGTGGTGCACAGAGATAATATGGAAAAGAAAGAAAAAATCCCATGAGTTTCTAGGGGGAGTTTGGTTAGTGACATCTTCCCCCTTTCTCAGTGAATCTGTTTGGTGAGAACGGGCTCTATTCCTCGATCCATCAGATTTGTCCTAGTATTTAGAGTGGAAATCCGATCCTCCATTCTTCAAACGACGTTTTCGCATGTTGATGTTCCACGCAGAGGAATTTGGATCGACTTCAAAGGTCTCCAAAATTGCGCTCCGTTTTGAAAACATTTGAAGACTTCTACCTGGTTTATCTTTACGCATATATCTTATCTTTACGCACTATTTATCTTTATTTTTGTACCGGAATCCATTAGTGATTACTAAAGAAACTCAAGAAATGGGCCAGATGTCAATATTATGCTATTTTTAACACAACGTTCATATCATAATCCAATCGATTAACTACCATCTATAAAACTATTCACGCACATGTATGTCTTCAACTAAATTCAGAGCTAACTACAAATAGTGATTTATCCATGTCTCTGCGTGTTTCGCACGGAGAATATTTCAGCCATGTCAAACGTGTGAAAGATGGAATACCGCTGGGAATTAGCGGAGAACCCCTTTTTGGGGCCAGAATTCAATTGATACTATATATATTTTATCCTACGTGTGTGAAGTATTTGATACTGGCAAAAATTGCGCACGATCTTAACTTTATTTAAAACATAGCGAAATTTTTCTTTTGCATTAGCGGGATGGATAGGTGTATTTTCTTGTTCAGGTCTTTCGAGCATAAATCCCAAACCAAAATTGACAACACAAGGGATCTTATATGTGTTTTATTCGTCAACGTTTCGGCCGTAGGCCATCTTCAGGACAGGACATTACTTACAAAACATCACATAATCACAGATTTATCACAGACACATCAATCATAACATACAACACGAGCACATAATCTCTATCTTCCAACTAGGATGAGACATGTTTAGCGTTTAACTTTCGCCTCGGAAAGTAACGCACAAACTTACAAACTTTGTCCACATAATAAGATGCTTATATGCAAATGGTGTCCAAGTAATCAGTAATTCTCAGCTATCTGGGTGGTCCATTAGAAGAAATGTAGTGTGAAAGGATTAGTATTCGTAAGAATAGTGTCCCCAACTAAAGTCGTCTAATAGCAAAGTGTCACTTGTATAAACCTATCCTACTAATCAAATGAAGTCGGGGCCCGGATACACACTTCTTCTTTAATTCGCACTCGCAATTACATGGACATGTACACATATACTGGGGTAGGCTATATAGAGGGCAGTTACTTGGAGTCCCTCGGAATCAACTTATATTGACTTAACTTAACTTATATTATTAAATATATTTTGCCTTTGTTATTTAAATATGCCCTGAAAGCCATAAGGTTATGGTTGGTGGTCCTGTTTCTAATGGATTTCCTCACTAGTTCCATACATAAAACATCACCCCTGATCACTTTGTAAAATGCATTTTTGGCATTTTTACAAATAATAAACTGAGGAGTCCAACTGAGAGCTCATGGCGTCTTGAGTCTTGATGATACTCATCTATTCAGAAGTTGCAATAATTCGATAGCTGCCATACATCTTCTATTATTCCTATTCGTATTTGTCATTATATTTTGCTGTTGATTCCCCCAACTTTCTATGCTATCCGGCCCTAGTTCGCAAGTATAATTTTCGCTCTCTTATTCTTATTTTCATATTTTCTTCGAAAGAGTGAGCCACTGGCTGAATATCAAAATGGAATACTTTATGAGAAAGCCAGACGGAAGGGCTTGGATTTCTAATTTTCATTACTTGTTCTGTCTTTTATGCCTTCTTTCGACGTCCCTTTATAACGCAGCCTTCATAATATTACAATCGTAATTAATTGGACGCCTAACACGTAGATATACATAGTAACCGTGATAAAGGCACGCTAGCTAAGCATCAACAACAAAAATTTTCTTATATATGAGTTGTACTTGCTTAACTTTACGAAATTTTTCTTAACTTGCACTTTGTCAAGAAATTACACGCATAGGCATTTTTTTATGATATTTTTCTCATATAGGTGATTACAATGTATGTTTTGTTGTGTTTTGTTTCCGAAGTAACACATCCCGATTTAAAAATAGAAGAAATATTGGATAGTTCAGTGAATTTGGAAAAATAGTCGTCTAGAGACGGGAAATGCAGAACCGTGGAATCGGAATCCAGTCTGTCTATACAGTCTATACTATACCGAATTCAACTACGAATTTCAATGTCAACCTCCTCCGTTTTGTTGCACGTCTTTGTGTACTGTATAGTGCCGTAGCGCTATAGACCTATAGACATTCACCGGGATTTGTCTCTGTAGAAGACATTGTATATTTGCCTCCTTATTATATTAATTTTCATTGCGAATCAACTTTTTGGAACTGATTTTATCAACAAAATAGTCACGTCATTTAAATTTGCTCATTTTTCCTCGCTTCCTTCTAGTTTCTGGATTTCCACCTTTTCTAATCTGCCCTCCAACAACTCTTTATGGATATAGAATCTCCTAGGATTTACGCTATCTCTCTAATATGAGAAGGAGAGAAAGAGAGACAGAGAGAGAGAGCAAGAAAACAAAGATAATCAAGAAAGAGTGAATTATGTGAATAATCAATTGATGGAGCCGCCAATGGCGCGCTCGGCAGATCTGCCCCTGGTGGGCCTGACGCCCTACTGGGCCAACTCCCCCAGGATACAACACATTCACCGTATCATGTCAAGTCACAATTGGTGCAATTTAATTACTGGATCATATCTGGTAATGATCATATCTCACCATAATGACTGACATTTTGCCGTTGGCCCATACCTCACGAGCGCGAAACTGGGCGAAACTGTTTCAAAAAAAAAACATTCAAGGCGGCTTTTGCTTTCCATACGTAAGCCCAATTTGAAACTTGCTACAAAAACTGAAGATAATGACAAATTTGAATTAGTACAGACGTACAGATCAACGCAATGAATGTACAAACTACGAATGTACAAACTGTACTAATTCAAATTTGTTCCTGATCTCCAATTTTTTACAGCAAGTTTCTAAATGGGCTTATTTATGGAAAGCTTAAACTGCCTTGAATGTCTTAGGCCAGTTTCGCTTTCGCAAAACAGCTCTTAAACTCTACTAGGGTACCTTTTGGTTTTCTGATCCTATGTTCCTAGTCGCTTTTGTAGAACGTCGTCAGTGGGAACAGTAGCCCATTCAACCAATAAACAATACTATTATTGCTCTTAAATTACTATGCTTCAGGAACAAACGTTGATTCGATTTTCGTCTTTTTTTTTTATATGTGATACCAAAGTAAACATAGTGTGTAAAGAATTAGAAAGTTTTCCTTTACTACAGGGTACACGCATCAATTCCCAAACCTACGTTTCAAGTTGGCTATATTGCCATTTTCACATTTTTAGACCTAGTTTGCAATGTTTACGGTCATTGGTTTTCATCTGAAGACAATAAAAATATAGAAGAGACCTAGTGCCAAATAAGTCTGCTGGCATTGTTTTCAATCGATAACACGTATTTTACCGAGTCATATTTTAGTGGACCTGAATGGATATGTATATAAACACAAATGAAGGAGATAAGTCTCTTAATTCCTTTTATTTTTGTGGTTCAATGAGAGACATGCATGAAAATGCAAAACAAGCATTTATCCATTGAATTTGGAAATCAAAAATCAGATTTTTGTTGTAGATAGATGTAGTTGTTGCACGTGAATAAAGGTGATGTTTTTAAAATTCAGGATATTTTATTTTAAAAGTACTCGTAACATAACTGCCTCTAAAGACCATGTTTGTAAGCTTGTAGCTATTTTTGTCACCAAGCTTATGTGTAAAAATATGAATATATATGCGATGTATCCTCAATTAGTATAATTGGTTTTGCTGGCTTTGATTTTCCACATAATTGCACTAGAATCGTAGAATACCTAGACAACTGCTAAACTTCTAACTTCTATCTTGAACTGGTTTAACTGTACACGACTCGACGATCTCTGTTCGTGTTTTTTTGGAGTTTGTTTAAATTATGACAATTATTTCTAATTGCACCCTTGGGTTTAGAAACGGAGTACTCTGTAATATTATAAATAAGTACGCTTGAGTTTCTTTTGTGTAAAGCCTGTATAGTAAGTCTAGTTGCATTTTTCTTCGTTGCTGATTCAGCCGTTTTATTTATATCTATGAAACTATGAAAAGATTTTTGAAAAGCGCGAATTGAACAATTATTAGAAGAAATTTTGCCTTTGTATACTTTTAATCCATAAAGTGTCTAAAATTATTCACAAATACGGACACTGCATAAACATTATATTCTTTTAGAGAGAAGCTTTCGCAAATCGGCTTCTATCGTTCTAGCGATTCTCGCGCATTTCATACAGTCCGACATGGAATTCCCTTTGTTTGTATGTTTCTTCCAGCTAATCTGGTCAAACTTCAAATTACCTTTTATTCATTTTTGTATCCCAATTGTCGTGAGGAAATTTGGAGTCTCGTGATATTACTTTTCCCCCGTTTCTATAGCAAAAATTGACGGATACAAACTAAATTTTGCCAAAAACGGAGTACAAAGTAAATTTTCTCGGCTAATTTTCACCGATCTCTCATTTTCACTCGAATTCTATACTTTCTCCGTCAACTTCATTTATTTTATTTTATTTTTATAGTTTAAATTTTTTTTCGCTTCGAGCCTTCTTTATATTTCTTTACTTTTTTACTCGTATACGAAATTTTAGGCTACGACTAATTACTTTAAAAACGACAAAACATGTAATTATGTTGTCTAACTAACAATTCCCTAATTATTACGGCTCGCTCACTTCATTTATTGTTTTATAAAGTTCTTTTTTTTGGGGGTATTCTCTGACGTTTCGAAGTATCTTTGAAGTCAAAGTCAAAGGACAAGGTTAAATACCGGTCGGTTTTGGAAACGCATCGCGGACAACTGAATTCTCACATACGCTAATTTGCTCGAATTTATCGCGATTTTGTTTCTGATTTATGTTCATTTGCATAAGCTGCATAAGAATCCAACAGATGTACACGATATGTTTCAAAAACCAGCTAGTACTTCGCTTTAATATGTTAATTGTTCGAATAGAAATAAAGGTATAATTGCAGGTGTTATGTGATAGAGGCGAATGAAGCGATGATCGAGAAAGGCCAATGCCGAACCCAACACCGCAGCAAACACGCCGCGACCTCATAAACAAGGGCCGCAAAGGCCGAAAAGGTTGGACATTTTATTTTATAATAGATTTTTAATTTTTTAATGTATATATTATTAGGTAGTAGTTCGCTCTTTCTCGCGGGAATGTCCTTGCGCACTCGCGCCAAAATTATCGTACAAAAAAGGTGTTTTCTAACTAGCCTGACGCTTACTGGGAGAATGTTACTGAAGTGTGAGACAATAAGACCTCTGAAACTTGATGCTTGCTCTCTGATGTTATCTCTGTGTATGAAATGCATAGACGCTGAAATTTAAATCTTGCGTAATGTCTCCTGATTACCGTAAAAAAAAAGAATTTTCTGAGTTTCTCTGTGACTCATTCGTGTCCAGTAACCTATCAAGTCTCTTGTTTATTAGTGCGAATTGCGAATTGCGCAATTTTTCACACGTCCGCGCATATTGCCGGCAATTTGCGCTTTTGTTGCGCCTTTCCTGGGCGACAGCCTAATTGATACGGCCCTTTTGTTTGGAATAATTGCCCCGTGGGAGAGGGTATCATTGAATACAATCCTTTACTTTATACCATATATTATATGAATATAGATATTGTGCAAAACTTCGGGAAATTACTGGAAAACTTCACTGTCATCACGGGAGAAAAATTTTCACCCCGAAAAAATGCAATGCGAATATGCTAATATGCAACGCGTGCGGCAATTGTCACTGCCAAAGTGCAACTGATTCCGCGCGGGGTCTCTCTATTTCGTGTTTTCTTTCTCCCGCTCATTTTAAGGGAATTTAATGCTCAATTTTGTTTAAATAATAGTGATGAGCTTAACAATTCTACTTATACGTTATATCAAAAACAATGATGATGTTCGAAGAATACAGATAGAAATCTCTATTTTCCTGATTGATGTTTCAATTTCTACCACCGTTTTGATTTTGACTGGCTATAATAAGAAATAAGGATATTTGTTCTGTATTTTCTTTTCCTTTCCTTTGAATAATGGTATCAATCACACACATCTCCACAACAAAGGGAACCGCTAATTGCTCGCAATTACTTATGCAAAAGGCGTTGAAGTTGAGAAGAGGAAAATGTTTAATCTTCTTGATGAATTGGTGCTTTCTTGTTATTAGAAATTTCAATATTCCTCTCTTGGGACTTGTGCACCATTTTCTGACATTAATAATGACATTGGTAGGGTTAAATGTTTCTCAAACTTCTCAGTCTTTTAAATGGATAGTCGCTCTCCACCACCTAGGTTTTTTGGTGAGCCTGCGTTTTATTAACTCATACGAAGGCATTCCAAATATATATAAATTATGATGTAGACTGGCTAATCTTAATTAGAAAAATCATTGGTACTATAACCGTATGAGCTGTCAGCCATTGTTCAAGCTCCATGCCAATTAGACGACTAAAATTGGCGAAACCCTCACCAGTCATTTTATTGTTTAAAATTATACAATTGCAATTCTTTATTTTTATTTAGTACACATTTCCCACCAGTGGATCAAAAATGGTAAAAGTAGAGGGCAGATTATAAGCGATTGCGTGGCCTGATTTCATTCGAAAATATTTTTTTATTAGATCTGGGCTTCGCTAGTTTTATATAAACGAAAGGAAAATTAATAGAACTTGTAATGAGTTGCCTCCCAATATTAGCTATGGTCTTTCTCTATCTGCATTGTGCAAGAAATTAGCAATCTTTTCGTGTAATTAAAGCGAAATACCGGCCGGTTTTTGAAATGCATCACGGACAACTGCACTCTTACCTATTTATGCCAAGTTGCTCGAATTTAGCTCGATTTTTTATTCTGATTTATGTTCATTTGCATAAGCCGCATAAGAATGTTGGCCTTCTCGATATGTTGCAAAAACCGGCCGGTATTTTTAAATAACAAAACATCGATATCACTATCCAATGATAGAGAGCTGTAAATTATGAAATTTGCATATTTAGCCCTAAATTTGTGAATTAGTCTCCACACGTCAGTCCTCTCCTCACTGGTCCAATATCTAATTTATCCCCCTTTTTGGACCTCGTTGGCCCTTTGCGGATCGAGTACTAAACTCATCCTAAATGTTCATTAACTTCACGCGCAAACGAGTTAGTATGGGATGTGCAATTTGACGGGCAAAGTTTCAACGAGTTACTATTGAACGAGGAAAATCAATTCATGTTGAAACTCATTCTTTCTTGCATTAAAGGGATCGGCTCACCTTAAATTGTGTCTGTTTTTTTTGTTTCTTTATTTTCTATAAGGGATAATAAACATTTGGAATACAAAAAGTAGTGTTCTATTTCAATAATCACGGAGCTATTAAGTGATAAAGTGGTGGATTGATCGGTCCAAAATGGCAAAGGGTAATTGTCCTGCATTGTTTGTATAGAGACAATTACCCTTTGCCATTTTGGACCGATCAATCCACCACTTTATCACCTAATATCTCCGTGAGTATTGAAATAGAACATTACTTTTTGTATTCCAAATTTTTATTATCCCTTATAGAAAATAAAGAAACAAAAAAAAACAGACACAATTTAAGGTGAGCCGATCCCTTTAAAACGGTATGACACGTGGTTTTGATAATTATGCTGGAGAACGTATTTCCCATACTGTATGCAAATTTAAGTTCTTTCTGGGCATTTACGGGATTTACGGCATATGACATTATATGAGAGCGCAGTTACCCACCCGGCATAGGTTTCAAAACCATGTGCCATATTGCTTTACATTTTTGGCCCACAAAGAAGGATATGACATTGTTTATACCTTTCTTCGATTTTGTCATTTTTCGTTCTCTTTCTACTTACTTGTCATGAAATATTTAGCCGTGTTGTGTTTAGCTTTTGTTTTCTTAGCGGATAAACATCTATAAAGGTTGTCGTCTTTCCTTTTCGTATAATGAAAACGATCATTTTCTGAATTTAATTTTTCGAAATTTCGAAGCATCGCTTTATTAGCATCTTAGTCTTATTGTTAGTTTTCTTCAACATGGCAGTTGAAGAAAACTAAAATGTGAACATTACAGATTAATTACAGGATACTAAATGTTATGTGAGTTACAGTACTTACTTATGAATATGTTTAGAGTTGAAAGGGAGAGGCCCATGACAATAAAATATTCAACGTTTTATTTTTCTATCTTGTCTGGAAAATATAGTTTAATATGGTGAGCAACAATAAGTATAGGAAAATTTCCCCGGGGAGATTTACCAGCCCGAACAGTTCGACGAGGTACCGTAAGAATTTAATTGTTAAAGGTGTATCAGCCGGAATAAATAATCGGACTTTCCGGCCGAACATGCTAGACGAGTTTATACGACGAGTTGCTAGACGTTTGTAGTTTATAGTCACTGGCTGCCCGTGGTCTCAGGGCGCGAAAGACGAACTGCCTTTTAGAACGCGCCGCATACGGTGCCTCGTGGAACTGTTCGGGCGGCTAAATCTCCCCGGGGAAATTTTCCTATACTTATTGTCGCTTACCATATTAAAGTATATTTTCCAGACAATATATAAAAGCAAAACTGTGAATATTGTATTGTCGTGGGCCTCTCCCTTGAAGATCCACTTCTTTCATATTTCATCAAAGTGTTTCTGTTGTAGACGTGTGGACGTAGGGTAGGCGCTTATTCCAAAGATCTCTTCCCCACCAATTCAGCCCCCAATCCACCGTATATTCAGTTAATTTGTTTGTTTTGTAATGTGAGAACTGCACAAACATTTCAATACATCTTTTGACACCTCCTCAGATATTACTCACTTTTTTTCTAAAATGATCTACTTCGTAAAGACTTTCTGCTAGATGACATATGGAATCCGGCGACAAGTTTGTCAATGAGCAATAGTGAGTTTTAGTTATATATTTGACAAATAAGACTGTGTCGTCACTAAATGCATGGTTTTGAACAAGCTTAAAGGGAGAGGCCCACGAGGAAACACTTTACCTCAATTTACTTGCACAGAATGTCCGGAATTTTCGAAATATTACTGTAAAAACCGCATTTCTTTGCACCTAAAACTCACAGAGTTATTCCCCGGCAAACAGTTCGGCCGCGTACCGTAGTCAGAAGCAATTTTTGCGCTTTTAGGGCATTACAGTACTGGAAACGCTTTCTTACAATCGTAGGAATGTTCTTCATTAGTTTAACAATTATTATGTAGAGAAAGAATGGTAAGGGACGGATATAAACCACATAAACGTATTTTGACGTTGCTGGCTACGACGGTACCTGGCCGAACTGTTTGCCGGGGAATAACTCTGTGAGTTCTGGGTGCAAAGAAATGCGGTTTTCACAGTAACATTTCTGAAATTCCGGGCATTCTGTGCAAATATATTGAGGAAAGCTTTTTTCTCATGGGCCTCTCCCTTTAAGGTTTTCGTATTTCACAAAGTGTCTTTTACAAGGTTCAAAAACGTCCTTTTTCTCCGACAATTCAATTGTTCTCCACTCTTTTAGAAGGAAAGATCATTGACACGAAGAGTAACGAAATTCTAAAAAAGCTTTTATGATGAAGGTCGATATTTCTTTTAGTTTTCTAGTTTTCAATTTTATGTTGGATCTTAGCAAACTAAATAATTACATATACAAAACAATATGATATTTTTGAAAACCAATAAAATTCACTTACTTTTTCTCACCTCTATTATAGGATAGGACTATGGTTTTTCTCAGTTTCATTTTTGTGTATTATAATTTTTATGAAACTTTTAAATCATATGATTGTATATTTCGTGTGTTCCTCTGTTGGTCACTGTCCATCTGTTCTCTATTAGAATCTCTTAGCGAATATGAAATACTCAACTATTCTGGGACCCCGGCCCAACTATTCGAAATCAGAATAATTCACTACACATCCACTGTTTCACACCACAAATTTAGTAGAGGGGAACGTAGGAAAGTCACAAATCAAGTTTACCGTTACATGTGTTATCGTTACATGTGGCTTAATTTGCCAACCATCTCATCATCATTTATATGATGCACACTCATACTATATATAATGTGTCAATAAATTATTATTATTATTATTACATCAATATCAATTTGTTAAGTATTAAATTAAATTAAATTTATTGATCAGGTCAGGATAACGTCGTCACAAGTTTCTTACTTTGCATCATTAGCCAATTGGTTTAAGAACTTTCTCGGAATGATTATGGTTCGTAACTTTCCAATTTAATAGGAGACTACGCATTCAGGGTATGGGTTCACATGAACTTCTCAACATGTTCAGGCTGTTTATAGTATATGTATATCTGAATATTTCTGTTATGATTGTTTGTCGACCATATATATCTACTATTTCCTTTTTAGTGCCCTCTGTGGATGTGTCCTTTCTCCAATTGTTCTATGCACCTCCGCATATACTATAGAAAACTAGTTTCTTTCTTTCATTGTTTTTGTGACCTTTTAAGTCGACGTGTGCTTAATTTTAGAATAATACTGGTTCTCAATAATAATGTATAGTATAGAGCGTTGTGTGGAGAATACGTACACTTCATTGATATTGATTACCTGTTTCCAATAATTACCTCTCACTGATCAAATGACCTTCTCTGTGTCTCTCTAATTATCCTCCCACGCTTTAATTGCCTTCTCTCCGTCTCTCTAATTATCCTCCCATGCTCTAATTGCCTTCTCTCCGTCTCTCTCTAATTATCCTCTCTCTAATGGCCTTCATTTGACACTTGTCAAAGTAGCGTCCGGATACCTGTGTATCTTTGGGTCTCTCTCTGTTTGATCAGCATTTATTTGAGATCGGCTCCACTAAAATTAGAAGTAACGACCAGAATCTAATCAGTCTCCTAATTATATCTATATTGGATACAGTATATAATTAGTACTCTCCATTGCCCGTCAATTGCCTGGAATGAACTACAGGCAATGAACTCCAGAGGACGGTTCTATCGCAGTGCCGCATCAAGTAAGTCGTCGCAATTGTTTTGTTTTATATTATTTATTACCACGGATTTGCCCCCGATATTGGAAAAAGATTGCGCGATAGCGCGCGTTTTTTAGTCCAGTTGTATTCATTTGCATACAACATGCAACAATATGGCCATATGGGAATACGCGTCCAACATACATTTCAAAAACCTGATGTTTTATCTCTTCAAAAAGACGGAATGAATTGAGTATGTGTTTCGTCTGAGGAACCTTCCTGTGAAGTGCGAAGTCCTTATTTTTCATAACTCATAACACACAAAATTGTCAGAGTTGTACCCCATATTGAAAACCTATCAGCTGGACGGACTGGACCTACTGGAAAATCTGTACGGTAATTCCCATTAGAAAATCTGCAATTTTTTAATAGGCTATTCTTTTCATCTGAACATACTTTTTTCTCTTTCTCATATTTTCTCTCTCTGTCTCCTCTTTCACTCTCTTTCCCTCTGCATCTCATTTACTTTCATCCGTTCTGATTCCTTCCTAATTTTCCCGCTAACTTTTCCATTTTTTTCGTCGTTTTCGTGGAATATAATTGCTTCCGCTAGTATGAAGATTCTAAAAAATTTCAACGTCGAGCACGACTTTAATTGTGCTCTCTCGGTCTTTCTTTGGCTATTCAAAAATATTTACAACATGCTGAGATTCAGAACTCTGAGATCTAGGGTGTAGGGCGACCCTCCTTGCTGGCCGTCTATTTGGATGTTTATGTATTTGGTGTACCTATACCCATAGTTACGTAAAACCGTGAGAATTCCAGCAAAAGCTACCCCCATTTTCCTAAAATAAGCTTTATTGGTTGGTAAATAATACTGACAGTATGAACACTTTAAATCTAAAGACTAAATTGTGTGTGACCTGTAAATTGTAAATGTGACTTATGCTAATTTTGCAAAAAAAGTTCACTAGGTTCCTGGCTTTAATTATTTCCCTTCGTCCTGTCGGCTCGAATCTTTCTTACACGCATTTTCAGCTCACATTCGTGTACAAATCACATAAACATAACCCCTCGTTCAGGATGTAATTTCCGATTATACGAGGAGAGTATAAGGTATAAACGTATCGGCTTTACGTTAAATATATCTAAATTTGGAGCCCGTGAGAAAAACTACTAATGTGTTATAGTCGTCGTATTCTAAGATGACAGTCCATTTAATTCGGTCAGATCGTCGGTTTGCAAACAATCTTCATAAGGCGGTGTGCACTTATTGTATCTAATTTCTTCATTTCTATTGATATGCTCGAATTTAGCTCGATTTTTATTCTAGTTTATGTTCATTTGGATAAAATGCATAGGAAGAATGCAGGTGTACTCGATGTGTTTCAAAAACCGGCCAGTATCTCGCTTTAAACTTTATAAGAAGTGTACTCAATTTCAAGAATAAATAAGAGTATCAGCCGAAGACATCTACATTTTCGGATGCATATACATAGATTACTACGACTGAAAGTGTCTCCCGTGATTCTGTCGTGATTGCATCATCAAAATTCACCTTTGCAAGACCTCACCTGGGCACATAATGTTTTAATAATCAACCGCATCGATGTCTGGTATCTCTCCCAAGGTTCACGTTATTCCGAAGTCCATTACTTCCTTTGTCTGTCCCTGTCTCCTCGTTTTAAGAACTCTCTCCTGGACCTACTCTCAGAATTGCATGTCACGCATACTTGTTACCCACCCCGGGGCCAACGCAAGGAAACTCATTTCTGAAAGTCAACATCACCTCTTTTACTCTTTTGATTTTTTTCATTTCCGTGATCTCGACTCGCTTTTGTTCAACAGATAAGATAATTGAAGCTACTCAAAGCAATAAGTTGGCATCGAGCCAAGAGAATATGATATTTGCTAGCTTTCTAGGAGTTTCCTGGAATGTGCACCAGTTCTGAGCAATTTTCCAAAGCGTTACTTTGATCCAGCCTTAACAAGCTACTCATCCCGGAAGAGTCTTGCTTCAGGCTCACAAACCAGGGTTTTCCCGCCATCAGTCTCAGTACCACTCTCTAGATGACCTTCCTTCACTCTCGTATATTATTCCCCTTTAAATTATATATGCATACTTTACTCTCTTATATTTCCCTCACACCTTGGACACTGCCGTTTTCTCTGTCACTCTCTCACTTTCCCATGATCTCTTGCCGCGTTAGGTCCCCTCATTCAAAGTTGATTATCTTTTGTGTGTGTGCCGTGATATATATGTGAATGCGGGGCAAACCACTCAGCCAGGGATTCAACTCAGGTCATTCCGGTCAATATTATGTACCTTTCAAGGGCCAATTAGCATGCAGAACATGAAATTATCGATTGAAATTACGGAATTATTGATTAGAAAACAGCTGAGAATATGTGTTAATTACAGCTGTGTTTCGCATTCCGGAACATACATAGATCGCCAAAATCATCCAAGCGTGCTGGAGAATTTTGTGAGGGAGAACACACCTTACAGCAGCTCTCTATTTCTCTATCAGTCTTTCTCTGGTGCTCTCGCTCTTCTACCTCTCTCCAGCTCTCTCTCTCTCTCTAGCTCTCAAATTTTCTCTCTCTTCCCCTGTTTCTTTCGTTTAGGTATATTTTACGCAATCAGTGGCCTACACCTGAACGTAGGTTCAGTTCAAATATGCTAATTTGTCTTCTTCACTCTAATATTGTACCTATACTACGTTCTGCGGCGCGCAGAGCGCCGCAGACTTTACCGCACGTTCTGGGTATGCGCGCATACTTTCCCGCATGATCTGACTGTGGGCGCGTACTTTCCCGCATAGTCACGGTGTGCGCGCATACTTTCCCGCATAGAGCGCCGCACGGTGGGCTTCCGGAGCAATGTCTCCAAAATCACTATTTTGACAATTTGGATCGCCCAGCTGCGAGCGCATACTTTCCCGCGTACATTCCCGCATAGAGCGCCGCGCACTCACGAAAATTCTTCTCTCAAGAAATTATTTTCAGCTGCAATACCGTAGTTGCAACAAATAGTTGCCACAAATAATGGAGTTTCGCCGCTAAAGTGCACTTTTTTCTCAATTTTTTTATTTTCTTCTTTCGTTTTTCGTATTATTTTCCGTTTGTTTAGTTTGTTGTGTATAATTCTTTGTTTACTGTTTAAGTGAATCTTCTATTGTCATCCCGACGAGTACATAATAATAATAATTATAATAATTTATTACACCACAAAGGTGCGCACAAACATACATAATTAAGACAATAAATACAGTGAAGACAGAAAAACGGTAATAAGGGACATAAGGTACATGTGTAAAGGTAAGCGGAAATGCTGGGGCATCGAACAAAGGTAGTTAGCCGAGCACTGTAAACCCGGCAGCTGGACACTATCGTCACTAACACACATAAGCGTGCACAGACCCAGGGTTACGTCAGTGGCTAAATTCACCGAACGACCTAGGCGCAATACTTGCATTTATAACTGTGACACGTGTGAAAGTGAATTGACTGTGCGATCCAATTTGCTACACAATGGGTTTAACTGGCATAGGCATTTCAGTGGAAGTGTGTTCGCCCAGAAGCAATCCATAAGACACACATAAATTGTTCGGGTAAATCGAATAGGTGTATAAACAAGCCAAGTGGAATAGTCATGGTTAATATGCCAGATAATTTCAACGGGGAATATTAAGGTCCAAGAGAGTTATTATATCAAGTTTTTCCAAGCGAGCTTTGAATGTGTCCACAGAAGGAGCTCCAAAAATATCTGGTGGCAACTTCCGCGACCATTAAGTCACTCTGTGAAAGAACGAGTGCAACAGAGCATTTGAGCGTGTGAACGGAGTTGTAAGCTGAAAATAACGATTCCGGCCGAACCCGGGCCTCCAAACAATATATTTGCTTGGACGCAACCGAGTCAAGCCATTTAGCACCCTAAAGAGATAGCACAAATCGATATTAGCACG
The DNA here is from genome assembly GCA_036852015.1 of Pelodera strongyloides. Lineage (NCBI taxonomy): Eukaryota > Metazoa > Nematoda > Chromadorea > Rhabditida > Rhabditidae > Pelodera > Pelodera strongyloides. The sequence continues at coordinate 55,284 of JAANDG010000153.1, read as the reverse complement.
ACGAACTGTGAGCGATTTCAAGTGAAACATTTCTAAACGACAGGCATAGGATGGCAAAGAAAAGGTATTATTTCGGACAAAGTGACAACGGTAATATAGTAATCTGGTGAACAAGCGTTGTACTTTTTCAAGCATAATTACAAAACGTTTATGATGAGGATTCCAAACAGGCACAGAAAATTCTAACAATGGGATAACATAAGAATTAAATACAGTAAGATAAATTTCGGGCGATTTTACAGACAGTGAACGAAATAAAAGGTGAACTTTGGAGATTGCGGAGGAAACAACCTTTTGGATATGAGTTTGGAAGGACATTTTGTTGTCAAAGAATACCCCAAGGTCTCGAATGGTATCGACGGGATTTATGACCACGGAATTCACAGAATAAGAGGATGGAGTAGGAGAACGTCCTAATCGAAGATAATAACATTTGGTAGGTGCAATATTGAGTTGCCACTGAGTACACCAATTGGAGAAGATATTAATAGATTCTTGTAATTTGGCTTCAACGACAGTATCACCTTTTTCCCTAACTGCATATAGCTTGATATCATCAGCAAACATCCGTACATGTATAGATGGATGAATAGACAGTAGTGAGGGGAGTTCCCGAACATATAACAGGAACAGAAGAGGACCGAGTATAGATCCCTGTGGAACGCCCGATGGCGATGCAAATGTTTCAGATAAACTATGACCAACTTTGACTTGGTAAGTACGATTTGACAAGAATGATTGTATCCAATAAAGAAGGTTTCCAGAAATACCAAGCGAGGAAAGAATGTGAATAAGCTTAGAGTGACATACAGTATTAAAGGCTTTTGCAAGATCAAAATATATCACATCAACACATTTGCCATTAGCAAGGGCTGATAAAAAATCAAATTGGCAATCAATTAATTGATCGCACACAGAACTTTGACGGATAAAACCGTACTGTTCAGGAGGTAAGAGGGAGTACAAGTTCAAATGCTCAATAAGTTTGCGAGAAATGATTTTTTTCCATAACTTTGCAGACTGCAGAACTAATGGAAATAGGACGAAAATCATTGGGCATTTTTGGAGAGCTAACCTTGGGAATTGGAACAACATAAGAAACTTTCCACTGATGTGGCACTGTAGAATAAAATAGACTCGCATTTAAAATAAAGCGAATTGGAGCCGTAAGCTCAGCAGCCATATTTTTGAGAATCAGTTGCGGGATACGGTCATAAGTTAGAGATGTTGCTCCCTTGAGTGACAGTAAAGTCTTATAGATAAGTGTGTTGTCGAAATGGAAATTGCATAAAGATGAGTTTACAGAGATTGGAGCAATACCATTAGGTAAATCTCCATTGTCAGTGGTAAAGACAGAATTGAAATATTTACCAAGCAGATTCGCCTTACTAGAAGGATCGATGAATTTGGCACCATTTTCATCAATGAGCATACCAATGCGAGGTGTGGCCTTAATCTTATAGGATAAGTAGCGATAAAACTGGCGTTTATGAAGAGAGGCATAAAGCTTTTTCTCTCGATTTGCATTCTATTTGCGCACGTGATAAATGAGATCTGCTGAAACCTTATTATAAACAGTGAGATACATATGATAGAATTTAGTACATTTTAAGGTTTTATTCACTTGAAGTTCCATTGACGTCTTTGATTAACTGTTCTCATGTTTATTGTCTATTGTTTATTGTGCAGGATGTCTGCAGCAGGTGCAGGATGTGCAGGATGAAAAAGCATATGTCTGTATCCCGTAAGGCTGAAGGAATGGGCCTTGCGCTGCGGCTTCACCTGCGACATCAGTGAGTGCTAATTGTAAGTATCGTTTTTCTGCTTATTGTATATTGAAATATATTATATACCGGAAGCATAGGCTGCTTGTGCTCCTTACGTTGCACAACTCTCTCTACATACATGCATTACGCGCAAATGACTATGAATACAAAGAAAATACTTGTTTATGATAGCTTAAGCTTATATGTTTTAGTGCGCAACAGCAATCGCCAAACGTCCAGAATTCCTCGCCTTTTGATGGTTAAACATTTACAAAGGTGAAGGCTCTGGCATCTGGGAACAATTTAGTACGAACAAGGAAAGCATAGGTATGTTTATTATTGTTTCATTATTATCAGTAAGCGGTTAAATGCTGCACATCTACCGAAAACAAGTTAATTTTCCTTCAAATCATCAAGGACGAGTACCGGAATGTTTTATTAGATGTACTGGGAATTTAGACCCTTGTTTTTGCCCCCATACTCATGCATCTAAGGATTGCAAATTGCAGATCCCATCTCTTCCTTCAACAAAGCGCCAAAGCTTGAAGTTCTGCAGAGTTTGGCAAGAAGAAGTCGCGCGGTCGCGGTCGTCCTTAGGGTTCTCGAGTGTTTCTTGATAAATACTGATAGGTTCCCCCATTCGTCGTCATTATTATTCTTAAGCAGTATGTCTCTTTTGTTGACAAACTCATGCATCCTACTAACTTAGTCCACTTTTTTTTACTTCTCGCCATTCTATACAAAATAGTTCCACAGTAGCTGAGCATCCATTATAGTTACTTATTACTCAGTTTATTTGCAGCTTGCCTTATTTTGTTGTAGATTGTAACCGTAGACATACAACCGCAAAGTCCCTGAGTTTAGTTAACTGCTGTTCCTTAATTCCTCTAGTAACATTTAGAAGTTATTGATATGAATAATTATGTTGTATAGTATTGTGTAGAGACTTATATTGATGAAACTTTTGCTAGCAGCCTATTTCATTAATATTATGAAAGTAAGTTCCTCACGTTTGATCAATTCGCAGTCTATTTCGAGTTATTTTTAATTGTTTAAAATGTGTTGCTTTCATTTTATTTTATTCTATCAATGTTGAATTAATAAAATTATTTTATCCTTTTGTATGATATTTTTTATATTGTGAAGTGGGCGGGGCAAGGGGAGGAGCCTAATGGCTAGTGTAAGCGCGTAGAGCGCCGCGAACTTAACCGCATAGAGCGCCGCGCACTAACCCGCATAGAGCGCCGCCGACTTTCCCGCATAGTGCGCTGCAGACATACCCGCGCAGAGCGCCGCTCACTTTCCCGCCTTGTGCGCCTCTGCAAAAGCGCACAAGGGGGGATGGTACGCGGCGCTCTGCGCGGGTGAAGGCCAGAGTAATTCGGCATGGCTGGCTATGCTATTTCACTGCTAATCCGTTTACATTGGAGAATTTCTAATTGTTACCTTTGTTAGAGTGTTTGCCACAACCTTGCCTTCTTGAGTATTATATGTGGAACGTTTTGTCGTTTCTTATGCATATATCGAACAACATTTGGCATAAAAAGTCCAAAATTGCCTCATTTTCCTCAGCACCTTATTTGTGAGAATTGAAAAAGATTGGACTAGGAAATGCAACGAGTAATCCCTTTTTGAGTGTTTCGTTGCCACGGAAATGTACTTTGAATGTGGATATATAACACTGCACTATATTGCAAATGCCACGTCATAGGTTAATATGCAATACAATAATCATATCATATCTAATCATAAGTAATAAACTACATATTATTGGTATACTTATTTTCTACTCGACTTCTACACACGCAATTTCGGTAAACCGCTTGCTGTGCTTCTAAAACTAAACCATTAAGATCAGTATATTTTTCAGAACACTGATTTTCTTGTGAGTTGAACCTGACCCCGGGCCTGGGCCCTAGCCAGTAGCCAGCCAGTAGACGAGGTGCATGCCCTGTTTACCTGAGCTTTTCTTTCATGGTTTCAACCTTCGTTCCGTGGCAGAATTCATCTCACTCAATTCTTTTATTCCAATTGCATATTCTAGTAGTCGAAGCGCGGTTTTTGGCCTGTTTTGCGAAAATTTCCTTCAAGAGTTCGGATTATTCTGCAGAACGACCGTTATGCTTCATTAAAAAGGCATTCACCTCTCCTGGATTATTAACTGTTCAATTATGTTATGGTTTATGGAGTTATAGTCATGTAGTTTGCATACGTTTGTTTCTGTTTACATATTAACGACCTGCCTTTTCTGTGGCCTGTTACAGGCCCAGCTCGTAACTTTGAAGATTTTGTAAATATTTTTTCAAGAATTGCATCGAACCGCTATGTTCCTCACCGACCCGAAGTGCCGACCCCAAATAAGAAAATGCCGACGCGTCATTCTCCTCGTGCGCGCCCCGTGTCAGTAAAAGTTAAAGCGGGTCAACGTCGTGTCGGCATACCGAATATTTGGGGTCAACGTCGGGTCGGCACATCATTCTTTGGGGTCAGCGTCGGGTCGGCACAGTAGCTCGCCGGGTCAGCACTGGGTCAAAAAAACATTTCACACATAAATACCGTAACCTGACAGTGATCAAAAAATGTATAAAAAAACGTTTATTGCGGCTATAACATAGAAGAACATAATAAAAGTCAATAGTATGCTATAGCGGTCAACATTAACAAAAATCAAGGTGAATAATAAGCTATACCGGTCAAAACTAACAAACAGGAATAGGTAAGAAGGACGAGTGTAATTGTAAACGAACAACTAAACGAATGATCTATCTAAAGGATCGAGAGAGGTTGAATAAGCTGCCGAGTAATCGTGTAACAAAGCAATAAACTGAGAAATGGATGCGAAAACAATTAGAAATAAAGAAACTCCGAGGCACAACAATACAGAAAAACACAGAAAAATGAAGGAGAGTGCAAGGAATGAAGGAATAACCACGTTTGAAAGGATGGGCAAACACATAGAAAACCAAAAACCCCGATCACGTCCCTCAACAAATCGGGCCGTGATCGGGGCCATATCGGGGTTTTCTGGAAAATAATCGGGGTCATATCGGGGTTTTTGGAAATGATCGGTCAGATCGGTGTCATATCGGGGTTTTTCAACAAATAATCGGGGCCATATCGGGGTTTTTTGAAATAATCGGGGTTATATTGGGAACTGTTCCCGATATGGCCCCGATTATTCGTGATCGGGGCCATATCGGGGTTTTTTGGAAGAATCGGGGCCATATCGGGGTTTCCACTTTCCTGTGAGACGATAAAAACGTCGGGAGTCGGGAGTATCCTCATTTTGGAGAAAGAAAATAACATCATTGTCCACAACAGCCCGTAGGATTGGTTTCAGATCTTCCACCTAGAATTCACGATTTGAATATCACAATAATAAACAAACAGCCGCAATTTTCAGATACACATTAATAACAGCTGAGATCTCTCTATCATTAGAGTTCAGACTTTGACAGTGACATGTGACAGTGGGAAACGCATAATTGCACAGTAGCAAAAACATACCTGCTGCGAAAGCGGACGGAAAATCCACTCGATACCAAATTTCCTTCAAAAACGAATCTAAAAAGAATTGAAAAATAACTAATGTGAATATGTGAAATCGCAGTTACTAGACTATGTAGTAAGTATAAAAATCGAAGATAGATTCTAGATTATTTTGAAATAGATCTATACTAAATCCAAAATCGCTGCGGGACCATGCATTTACGATAACAAACCAACAAAAGAAAAGTACCTTCATCCACGAGACCATCTCCTTGCTACCTTGCTCTTCGTCAGACCTCCGGCTCCGGCACCGCCCATTGCTTGCTAGTCGCGACGGCGACGGTTACCACGCTAAATTACGAGAATGAAATTCACAATCTCAATGCATTGAATGTATTCTTTCATTCTTTGCATACTATCACCTCACCGAACTTATCATCGGCACAGAAATACGAGGGAAACCATGCTTCGATATAGCATTCCACGTTCCACAGTGCTCGCTACTTACCTGAAATTTATTGGTCTGTCCACCGTGCATCTTTGCAGCACGAAACCGGATGCATTTCGTTCGTATCGGTACTTATTCACGCCCACACCGCTAAACATGAATGGTCTTATTACCTGGTTTCAAATAGTACGTATGTAGTTCATTCAGTACGCAATTGATATTTTTACTGCAATAGCAGTAGATCTCAGGGTGTAATCTAGATGAGGAGCGCATCGCCGCGGCCCGCGCGAAATCGCACGGCTACACTCATTTTTCTGACAGAGAGTAAGAGATAGAGAGAGAGCGCGAATATTTCCCTCTATCTCACTTCTCTCTCAGAGAAATAAGGAGAGACACAGGGACGGAGACAGGGAGAGAGATAAAAACACAGAGAGAAAGAAGAGAGAGAAAGTAGACAGATTGGAACAGAGAGAGGGAGTGAAACAAAGAGAGAGAGAGAGAGAGAGAGAGAGAGAGAGCGAGATAACCGACAGAGAGAGAGGGGGGAGAAACCGAGAGAGTGAAATACAGAGAAAGAAATTCAGAGGGAAATAGAAACAGAGTGAAAACACGGAGGTAACACACATAGGAAAGATAGAGAGCACTGAGCAGATAGGGAAAATACAGAGAGAAACATACAGAGGAAAAATAGGAAAATAGAGAGAGGGAGAACAGAGAGGAAAAGTAGAGAGATTCCCTCTCTCTGTCAGGTCAGAGATTCCCCTTTTCTAAGATTGCACCGATCTCAGTACGCTGTCTCATTATCCCACACGCTCGTTCCAATAAACAATTAACGTCCTTATCTCTTTATTTTTCATACATGGGTTAATAACTTACGCCATTATTGAAAGATTTGAAGTTACTTACGACATTAATAAAACATTTGAAGAAATACTCACATTCGGAAATACTTCTTGGGAGGGGACCTCCCATCTCGAATATCCTGGTTGGCTCACCAGTTCCCGCTTCCTGGACCGCCCTGCAATTCTAAAAAATTAAACATTGAAACTAAACTAAATTCTAATGTACAAGAAACAGATTATCTTTGAAAATGCAGATGTCCAGCCGTTAAAAACAAGTGGCGATGTTAAAATAACCCTTTTATCTTCGCCAACGTAACTATGATCATCCATCACGGATCAGGCCCAATCTCCTACAAAATTACTTGCATTATATACATACTAAGAAAATAAAGGTCATAAGAAGAACACAAAACTATACTTGCTACTGGCTTAATACTGCGTAAACTAGATTGTGTGTATTCTGCTCTACAGTGGCTCTACAATAAAACATGATGCCAATGCGCAATATATAATCCACAAAAGTAACAAACAAAAGAAGAACCGTTGGACTTCTGAAAATTCCAAAAAAAAAATTCCAAAAAAAAATAAAGTACGGAGCGTACATGCTTACAAATAATATAGAAACCTTCGTAATTTGGATGGGGCCGTACTTCATGTTTTGCAATAAACGCGCGGACATTTGGGTCGGAAGAGCGTCAGTTGGGGTCGGATACGGGGTCAGTTTGGGGTCGTTTGGGTCAGCACGGTGTCAATTTGTATATGTAGGGGAAATCGTAGTGTCAGTGACTTAAATGGGGTCGGCGTTGGGATATTCAGTCATAGTGTGGGTCGGCAACCGTGTCGAAAGCCGTTCTTGGGGCAAGCAGCGTGTCGGTGATGAACAGAGCGTCACGTGTCCTGAACATTTGTGTTTCCAATATTCACATCCGTGTTTTCTACCCTCTCTTCCCTTCTTAAATATTCAACTTTTTCATGCATCACGAACTTGTTGCTAGCTTCTAATAGGGCATTGTTGACTTCCTCCTAGGCACTTGAAGAAATATATTATATATACCCTCACTCGCCCAGTTATTCTTTTTCTTCACTTTTTTAATCCATATGCCCAGTCCGCTTCTCACTTAAAAATGCTCCGTTAATTGGGGGGGTCCAATTATATGCGGGGGGGGGGGCGGGGGGTGGGGGGGGGGGGGGGAGGGGGGGGGGGGGGGGGAAAAAAAAAAAAAAAAAAAAAAAAAAAAAAAAACAAAAAAAAAAAAAAAAAACAAAAAAAACAACACAAAAAAAAAAAAAAATGGACTCTGGGTTTCACTTAGGGGGGGGGGGGGGGGGGGGGGGGGGGGGGAGGGGGGGGGGGTGGGGGGGGGGGGGGGGGGGGGGGGGGGGGGGGGGGGGGGGGGGGGGGGGGGGGGGGGGGGGGGGGGGGGGGGGGGGGGGGGGGTGGGGGGGGGGGGGGGGGGGGGGGGGGGGGGGGAGGTGCTCCGTGGGGGGGGGGGGGGGGGGGGGGGGGGTAATTGTCCAATTATATGCGATGAAAATGGACTCTGGGGGGGGGGGGGGGGGGGGGGGGGGTTCCAAATTTCCGTGCCTCTTTGTTACGGCGATATATCGGCTTGAACCATTTTCAATCAATTATATACGAATAGGTACAAGAATTTAACACATCTTTTTGGTTTACAACCGAGCAAAAAGTCTGTGAAACAGTTAACCAAGCCCTAGCGTAAGAATTCGGTCACAGATTAATGGGCAATCCCGGCTAAAATATTTCCATTCAAAAATGAGAGATTTCTTTTATTCCCGTCAACGCGTGAGTTATACGATCCACATTACTTGCGTGTGTAAGTGTCGTCACGAATCTGTGACTTAGACAAAAGAAACTCTATACCAAATATAAAAAAACGTTCGTGCGCTCGGCTCCTCGCGACGCGTGCTCACTTGAAATCCAAAATTATGCCATGCGGCCCTTTAAGAATTTTGGCGCACAATTCGCACCGCTCTAACCAACCAGTACTACGAATGTATCCTTGTTTTACGTGCAACAAAAATGTGACTGTTCGTAATTCTTCTATCATATCAGTTTTCAATTGTCCATAAATATTCCTTTCTCCTATTGGAGATAGCTGAATTTCTCGCGATTTCCGTTATTTAGTTTATCTATCGGATAACAACTAATAAATCATTTTGGATTTCAAGTGAAAAGAACAAAGTCGGTGTGAGACTGGCAGACAGGAAGAGTGATGTCCAACCACCGATGAGTGTTTCAACTACTACTATTGCTATTACCACCGATGAGTACTACTAATGCAGCCGCAGACACGCAGAGTCGCATCGTTCTACCATAAGCGGAGAGAGAAAGGTGTACTGTACAGCACACTCAGAGTGTCAGAGTGTCAGAGTGAAGGGACAGCTTCTACATTCAGAGACGGCATTTATGAGGGGAAAAAATAATATCTGTATAGGAGTAGTAAAAGGTTAAAGAGTCTCTCACTGCAACTGAATACTACAACGAATTTCGTGGAACATGTCTAATCTTGACAAGAATCGAATGAATCTTACAGCAACACGCTGGTTCGGAAAAATCGTAAGAGCATTTCCAGTATAAAAACGCCAATCAATAATCTAAGTGCTCGTTCAATCGATATTCTGTATTCAGGACACGGGCGTGACGCTTCTTTCCAGCACGCGGCTGTGGTAGAGGTCGGAGCCATGGTTCTCCAGAATATGTTTAGTGCTCTCTCCTTCCTACACTACAGGAAAGACGACGATTTTGTGGACAGGTAGGTATTTTGCTTTTTTATTCTTTTTGCGTCCCAACCACGAAATTGAGGTAGACCGCGCAAAGTTGCATGGTTGCTTGGGCTGGGCTGCTTCATACTGAAAATATGAGAAAATTACCGAATATTATTTATATTTCTACTTAAATTTTGATTTCAAAAGAACACCTATGCCTATATGTCATATAAGGAGGGATTTGAATAGTTTTTTTTACAATTGCATGTACTTGCAGACTCAGCTACTTCTACACCTCATCGTTTCTCATTATGATGGCCGTTCTCGTTAGTTTTAAACAGGTCAGTCATTGCACCATCATATTCTTTGCCTTTGGGGTACGCGTCGGAAACGGCGCAGAACGGAAAACGAAAACCATTTTCTAACTGTTTGTTAAAAAAACACCATTGTTACTGTACGTTCTTTATCCTACTATAAATGATACAAGCGTGTGGCGGTAGTGAATAGGTAATTTGTGTGTTCACTGCTCCTCTATCAGCAAGATATTAGAAATTCGTGCGCAAAGTAAAAAAAAATGAAAATGAAAATGAAACGGCTAAATTCACCTTGGTAACCCTTTCTCTGTGTGTACTAGTGTTGTCGAACAGCTGCGGTGTAACGGGTAACAGTCTGATTTCAATAGTTAGTTTTTTTTACAGTGGTGGGAAAAAAATAGAAGCATAAGTTACAAGGGACAGTCTCTAAGTAAATAGGAAAGAAAATACACATGAAGGTAATAAATGTGATGTTATAGTTTGGTGGTCGTCCCTTAGAATGTTGGGTTCCCGCCCAGTTCACTGCCTCCTGGGAAGCGTACACCGAGATGTACTGCTGGGCACAGAACACCTACTGGGTGCCTATCGAACAGGTACAACTTTTATGCTTTTATATTAGTAATATGGTCAATCCTTCGAAACCAATCAGAAAAATTCTAGCCCATTTCTCAAAAAAAGGGATAAAGCCTATTTTACATTCAGGATATACCGGTGGACATCAGTGAACGTGAATATCGTCAAATATCCTACTATCAATGGGTGCCTTTCTTCTTATTGATAGAGGTAAGAGCACGTTTCATTAATTTATATTAATTTGGAAGATTGCTATCACTTGTCAGAATACCACCTAGGGAACCAGGCTTCTGTAGTCACACACAATTTGGCTAGCAAAAATACCTGCTTTCAGATTGCAAACGCAAATCCATAACTAGTTATGGGTACACGCGTAAATATTTTTGTTATTTGTTTTACGGTTTTATCAACTAACAGTGCTAATCAGATTGTGAATATTTCTTTTAGGCCTTTCTTTACTACATTCCCTGCTTAATGTGGCGTTTAATGAGTGATAAATCTGGTGAGTATTTAGCATTTATTTTTAATTCTTTTTATTTGGGGCTGCGAGCGAAGTCTTTGTGTTGAATCGTATGCAAGTACTTTGCTTCATATGATGAATGTTTAGTTGAAATATATCATGTTTCAACACAAATGTAAAGCCTAACAATAAGGCTGCTCAGTGTTAGTTTCGCCTTTCGCCCCATCACCCATGATTAGTGTGGCTCAGTGCTTTCACTAGTTATAGTTATATCAGTAAGCCTACTTACGCAAAAAAAAGTTAAATACACTGCGCGCGCTATCCAAAAAAAATCTTTTTCAAGAACCCTTTTCTGGGCTTCCCCCAGCATGAGTGCACTGCACAGAAAGAAGTACCATACGAGAACCCATAGTTACCGTATGGTATGTTGGGTAAACGCACAGTTACGTATACCAACCAGTGTATTCAGAGTTACGTTTTCTATGTTGCAAAATTTACCACGGTCTACTTGTTTTTGTTTTAGGAATCCGATTAAACGACATTGTACAAATGGCGACAGAAAAGGAAAATATTGAACCAGATTATCGGATACGAACGATTGAATCACTATCCAGACATATTGAATCGGCATTACGGTAAGTGACTGAACGCGTTTCGGTAAATGAAGGGACGGGTAAGGGACGGGTTACTGTAAGTAAAGGATTATGAGTTATCCGCTTTGTTTTACTTCGCAAACCAGTTGCCAATTCGGCAAAGTTAGAAAAATATAATGATTTTTTTTTTGTCTTAACTACTGATACCTACTTAATTGTAAGGAATACTATGCTTTAAGCAAAATACCGGCCGGTTTTTGAAACGCATTGTGTACACCTGCTTTCTTATGCAGCATATGCAAATGAGCAAAAATTAGAATAAAAACCAGACACCAATTAGATCCCCCGTTGCATAAATGCATAGGAATGCAAGTACTTGAGATGAGTTTCAAAATCCGGCTGGTATTTCACTTTAAATTTCCAGTTTCCTTATATTTCAGGTATCAACACACTGCAACTTCGCGTACTCAGTACACATTGCACCGTGTGTTCAAGTGTTTCAACATGCGTTACTACGAGAGTTACGTGACCGGACTTTATCTTGTAAGTTTTCACTAACCTACAGCACAAATAGTTACGTAAGCTACAAGTAAAATAAATGTTTAATAGAAAGAGACGGTGGAAGGCATGGATTAAATGGTAGATACATACGTTTCAATACATGAACTTCTGCCGCTGACAGCTGGCCATTGGCTTCTGCATTGAATCTATTGTATCTAATCCTTCAGCTGATTTTGATCCTATACATAGTGTCCACCCACGCAAAGTCCTCAAAGCCACCCACCCAAATTCCTCAAATTTATCTTTAACCCATCCTCTTCATATTATTTATTAATTCATATTCAGGCTACGAAGATCATGTACGTTGGGAACATTCTCACAAATCTCGTATTAGTGAACAAATTTCTGGAAACAGACGACTATTCCGTATATGGTTTGGGAGTGCTCCGGGACCTTTTATTCGGACGAAGTTGGATGGAATCGGGAAACTTTCCTAGGGTAACACTGGTAAGTATTACATATTTAATTTGAACTTTACAAAATATAACTTTACAAAATAATTAGCGACAGCTCCAGTCGTATCTAAAAGCAAGCCACAAGATCTGAACTGTTAAATTAGTTAATGTAAAGTTAATTTTTAGTGCGACTTTGAAGTTCGAGTATTGGGAAACAATCAGAGGCACTCCGTGCAGGTTAGTGATAAAGTTGTAACACTAAAACTTATTATTTTTTAAATATGTCAATCTGTACCTGGTCAGTCGCGTGTATAGTATTCCACCACTAGGTGATCCAGAACCCGGACACCAAGGCATGGCATTTTTCCAGTACTGATTTTCAAATCCAAATGTGAACCTATAGTAAACTCACAGAACATATACTTTCAGTTTAGAAAATGATTTGTTTTCCTTTTCACTGTTCATTTGGTGTATGATGTTCCTTTTGTCTAGACAACTTATTTACGACAAAATTCTTTCTATCGAACACAGTTGTGTTCGATAGAAAGAGTTCGATCTGTGCCGCACATGCGCCAAAATTAGATGATCCTGGTTTTCAGTGCGTGTTGGTAATCAACATCTTCAACGAGAAGATCTTCATCCTAATTTGGTTGTGGTTCTCTCTTCTCTTTGTCGCCTCCACATTGGACATGCTCTATTGGTTCAGCATATCATTGTTTCATAGAGATCGGTTAGTTAATTAGGATTTTTGCTAGTGGAAACGAATGCAGCGACAAAATAAGCAAGAGGGCAAAATTAACCAGTTGCCATAAAAAGGAATAATCTACTAAGTAACCATTACAAAATTGTTCACAGTTTTCGAAAGTAGAAATAAAGACAATAAAGTGGATAGGGTTTGAGATTCCTAGGCTCATTTGTCCCTCAAGTTTTACCTTATACCACAATTTGTTTTCAGATTCCGTTTCGTTCTCCGTCACTTAGAACTCACTTCTGATCCGGACAAACCGGAATTATTCCGGAAAGAGAAACGAAAACAAGTCGAACACTTTCTGAGAACTTATCTCAAGGTCAGACATATGTTTATCTTTCGAATACTTTGATATGCCTTTTCAGGTGTAGCGCCAATTTTTGTACAAGACTATATATAGTAACTCTCCTAACGGCCTGAATTCATAATAGTATGATTTATAATCTAAGTGACCTAAATGTGACCTAATTGATCTAATTGCTCTGATTACAGGTAGACGGGGTTCTAGTGCTTCGGATGATCGCCCTGCATGCAGGAGTGATGTTTTGCACGGAAATCACCGATGCACTTTGGAAAAGGTCGATTATATGTTTATGAATGTTTTCTAAATTCACAGCTTTCCTTTATTTCCAAGTATGTATTTCCGAAAACCCAAGTATTTTTCTGAAGTTTCACTATTCAGATATTTATCACAACATCCGGAGAACCTCATCGATGAAGACTCTTCACTTATCAACTTTGCCAGGTACTGTAATATCCTTAGAACTTTATGGCTCGTTGAAACTTAGATTAATGAATAAATCATCTACGCTTTATTTGAGTCAAGGAGTTGTTCACTAGAGCTTATGACCTGCTCCTCAGAGGGCACCGGCCCTGAGCAGGGATGTCCAGATGACAGATTGATCCAAGTCTTTAGGCTAAAGGCCGGGAGACCACGGAGCTATGATCTCATTCTAGGTATCTGGGAGCTTCTAGAAAAGCACGTGTAGTTGCCCAGACTTGCAAGACAAGGTATCCGAAAAAAATACAATGAATCGTATATTCAGAGCCCAATCGATACGACGTAAGAGACATGAGCCCGGAGGTGCTGGAGGGCAGGACCCAAATGCACATCAACGACTCGGAAGGATACTCAGCCACAGGTTATTACTTTTGTTTGCTATTAATTTGTAATGTGATCGAAAAATTGGGGTATTGGACGAGCCAGAACCGGTGCGCTGCGTTAACCGGCTCCGATTCCGGCTCGTCTGCCACCTAGCACCAAAGTCTCAAATAACAAATTTCATTTCTGGAACAACACATGAAAATGTGCTGGTTTCGTAATACTCAATCATAAACTAAATCACTAGTCGAAAATCATAAGCTGTTATTCCGCAGCGACTTTATTACTCTAATATGCCCCGTTCACAAATCACATACATTACGCAGTGAGTGTGAAAACATTGAAGCCTGAAGAATAGGAAAGAAACTTGATGTTTGTTATGTATTCTAGAACGGGTGGTAGCTTTCGCCTCAATCGGACGCAGAGTACAAATCGTTCCCTTAACACTGATTCCACAGGGGCACCCACGAATACAGCACCGGTTAGTTTTTTTTATTGTTTAAGTTCCTTTGTAACTTTCTACTTCTTCAGTTCAGTAAGGACACTTCCATGATATACGGTGATGCAATCCTATTGTAATGCATGATAACATCATGTGTACACAACTGTTATATACATTATTCTCTTCATATATAGAAATCTTTATTGAAACAATGAACAAACAGAAAAAGAAACAGCAAAGCGAAACTAGCGTTTGCGCGGCGAAAAAAGGGTTCGCCCAGGTTTCGCCTCGCACGTCCCCAGACTCTCGCCTGGTATGCCCAGAAAAAGCGCTGCGCACCTGTCAGACGAAAATGTGAAATCTATGCAAAAACATATAAAATGTTGCGCGCGCTTTCGCCCGTTTTTCGTGAAAGGGTTGGGTAGACAGTGAACTTGCCCGGACCTGGCGAGAGTCCGGCGAAGACTGGGCGAACCCCTTTTTCGCCGCGCACCAACCGTGTGAACGACAAGGTAATAAATAGAAAAGTACACATAGGCTGGTCGCTAATATTTAAAAATATTTACTGAAACGCAAATCAAAAAGTGGCTGAGTAATCAAGAGTTTAAAAGCAGTAGGTCCCACATAGTGACTTGATGAAATCTGCACTTTTGTATCATATTTTAGACGTATACGTTGTGCAAACCACGTGAATACCGCTGTAAAAAAGAGTGCAACGGGTCATTAAAATAAAAGTATCATATTGTGCTCTTTGACTCGTTTCCCGATAGTTTCGTGAATCCCAACCGTTTTCTGACTATCTTTCCTAGAAGACGGCCACACGATCCATCTCCTCACTTGGAAGGGCGAAACCTCGGCGAACAGTTGTGACAATATCAGGGAATCCGGAGGAAAGCACACCACTCACTCAGGAGGCTCAGGTAAGCATTCAAATTTGCTTCCTAAATATAGAAGGAAACTTCTTATATAATTGGGTTTGTCTCGTTGAAAATCCTGAGTATTTACTCTCACTCAAGAAGGTGTCCTCCGGGAACTGGCATCGATGAAACTGCGGGAAATTGCCGCACAAAAAAGCGCTCATGGGGCGCCTGGGTAGAGGGCTGTCTCTGCGCGAGGACTGCGCGAAGCTCGCGTTTTTCATGGGATCTTCGAAACATAAAACAACTAAATAATCGTCGATCAATGGCCATTCACTTGCAATATGGAAATTAACAAGAATAAATTGGTTTCAGGGCGAAGATGCACCAAGCAGAAAACAGAGCGTCGCCCTGATGGTATGACTAGGAAAGTTCATTGGAGAACTTAGAAGAACTACCGGGTTGTGAAATAGATTTTAAATTTTATCGGCAGATTTTTAGTTGACATACAGTACCGATTAGTTATAATCATTTGGCTATTTGTTCCACATACATAGTTTATAGTTACATACCTGAACCCATTTTCTAAAGTATCCACCTCCCAGTGGTAAACCATTAGATGTTCAGAAAGTTTATTTCTTTTTACATCTACATCTTTTTAAAACCCCTTTCTCAAGGTCCAAGTTTTGTCTTTCAAATTCGAACATTTTCATTTTCGCAATATTTATCACAGAGATGTATTGCAATTTTTACTCTATATACGTTTCATCACACTACGGGTCATATTTTTATTTGATATAGCCTAGTCAAATCCTTAGAGGACACCGAGCTTATCATATCGAACAAATTATTGACTACAGATAAATTCTAATTTCTTATTTTCGAAACCATGTCGCTTTGTAGATTCAACCATTCAACCGCCATACACAGCCTGTTTAGGAGTGAGCCCACATTTGTATTACTCGTATGTCCATAATAGTCGTCATGGTACTCCAAAAAGGCCACACAAACTTACTGAGTGGAGTTAGGTCATTTTCTAGAACGCATTAAATTTACCGACTGTTGGGTACCTTTCCCAGTGATTTATTTTCTTACCTAATAAGAATATGTCTATAAACTACCGTGTCTCACTGCCTTTTCCTATCAGAGAGAGTCCCAGATATACGGCCAGATAGATGTGCCACTTTGAAATCCGTTATATACTGAACATATGAAACGAAATAAAACATATTCAAACTGTCACCCAAAAGGTTCCCGAGATTTGCATGCACCCCGAAATACCGCCATCGAAAAACGAGCAGATGCGCCATAAAAAATTTTTTATCAACAATCCAATAACAACAAAACCATAACACAACAACATAATTCACAGAAAACAATGGCAAGGAAATGACCATTAGTAGGTTAGGCATTCTCTCTTCTAAAACTAAAACACCGTTCTATAACATTCTAAACCAACAAAGTGGTGCTCTATAACGTTAACAAATTCTACATATTAGAAAAAATACCACAAATGGTGGGTAGGGATAGATAGCTGGATAGTTCGTAAAAGCATAACCATTAAATGATAGGGATTTAGAAATAAACGATGGGGTTCAGGCAACGGCATAAAAAAATTCAAAATAAGCACAGAGCAAAAAAGGCCCATTGTCACAAATTCACAAAATAAATTTCCGATAAAGTATTCTATTAACATTTCCATTTTCGAATTCAATATCAGTAGTGAAAGTAAACTCAGTGAGTAGTGACACTCTGCCTTTAAAAAAAGTGGAACATTTATAATAATGGTCAGCACCTTGATTGACGTCATCGGCGACTAACGAGTGCGCATTGGGCTCGGAACAGAAGACTCAGGAGTATTCTGAAATAGACGGTAAAATTGAAGTGTCATAACTCCGCACCTTTCTGCCAACGCGCTACATCGAAGACTACTCGGCCATATGCCATAGACCATTGAATACACAGAGTTTGTGACTTGGGAGTAGAGCCTAAATGGCACACAACCTGCACAACTGATTTGCAAGATAGTTTTCCGCCGCGAAAATTACTTTAAAATATAAGTGGGCAAAATACCTTATCACTTCTCCGCGATTTCACACGGTCACCAGTACGAACCGAAGGGGCATCCTAAAGAAAAATACGGAGATGAAATAGAAAAAAATATAGAACGCCAAAAAAAAACGAAAAATATATACATATATTTATATAGCTTCCAAAATATCCTATTACCTATTACAGGAAATCACTGAAGTTGAACAGCTCACAACTCCGACCCAACAAAAACTGATCTGTTTATAAATTACATGCTCGTCGTA
Organism: Pelodera strongyloides; assembly: GCA_036852015.1. Classification (NCBI taxonomy): domain Eukaryota; kingdom Metazoa; phylum Nematoda; class Chromadorea; order Rhabditida; family Rhabditidae; genus Pelodera; species Pelodera strongyloides. The sequence continues at coordinate 37,652 of JAANDG010000153.1, read as the reverse complement.
CCAATGGGTACCAACTTGCCCTCAGAGTATGAGTGTCACCAAAAAAAAACAGTAGTATAGTATGAAGGTTAAAAATGCAAACAGCGAATATTCTCTAGGCCCCCCCTCCCCGAGTCAGGGGGTTTACGCCTTGTTTCCAGAGCAATAAATACTTTTTAAGACTCGAAAAGAACCAACTCTGTGAGGTTTTCTCTTCACGCCCTTGTTTTCATCGGAACTTGCGCTGGCCGTCTTTCTTGAAGCCTCTGGAACCAGATCCCATTTTAATCTACTTACCACGTGCCACGTTACCAAAATTATTAGGGAAACTATTTGACTATTTCTACACTAGAAAGTTTGAAAATGGTGATGTTCTTTTGTAGAGGTCTAGAGTAATGTTTTCGCGAAGCGAATGGGTATTATCAAATACGGTCTTGTGTTCAATCCCATGTAAAACAAATATATTTTGTAAAAACGGGTAGTAAGTCTTTGTTTGGGATATCTTGATATCTATATTCAATCCTGCCGTCCCAATGTTTTCTAGTCTACTTCAACGAACAAATCCGAATGCAAACTTTGCAAAATGGAAATGATAACGAAACGGAAATCAATGAACACTAAATTACCTGAATTACCTCTGGTTCTGGTTACTTCGGGCGACACCGGTTGACGCTCCTCTACACCGCCAGAAACAGGCGGTCCAGAATTGGCCAGTCGCATCTTCTACAAAGAATAAATTATAAAAAGTGTTGTTCATCAGCTTAGCCTCACAGCACTGAGCACACCAATCATTCCTAGCTCGAACTTCAATCACGGTTCATCAGTAAAATGCGTGCCCGACATAGACATAGTATAAGTCCAGTTTGGAAGTGGGAGTCAGGAAGTTGCCAATTTAATAGTGGCCGAAATTCGAAACATAATGCATAAACGATCATGTTCACTCAAAAATAAATCTGCAGTAGCCTCCGCCTCCGGGTGCGGTATGCTTATCTGTACGTGATCAGTGCATGATTTTCTCACAGTAATGCTCGATGACGGCGGGCGGCTATGACTGATGTTGTACGGACACAAACTGGAGAGCTGAACCATATAAGAAAAAAAAACGATAAGAAAGCTGAAATGGTACCTGAACGGCGTTGTGAAGCCCTTCAAACGAATTGTCACTATCAGCATCATCAATCGTTCTTTCCAGTGGATTCTGCACAGCAGCACTAAGTTCCAAATCGCCATTCAACAATTGCTGCTCTACATCGAAAGCATCCGTCAAACACCAGCTGCGCACCGCTACGAAACTCCTAAAAATATTGTCGTGAAGAAAGAATGAGGGAAAACCACAGCACAATTCATGAGTAATAGTAACACTGAAGTGCAGAAGCCTGCTTGAATCAGGGTACAACAATGGAATAATAGAGTATTTATGTTACGATTTCGCGCGAATTCGCATGCGAAACTGCCATCCAAGTTAGCAAAATTTTGCGGACATACAGTAAGATCGCGAAAAGTGCGCATCAGGCAAAACCTGAAAAAGTCTTGGAGCGAAAAAGGAAATAGTGTGAAAAATAAAGAGGGCACAGACAATTTAACATGTGGGGCACTTTCGCATTTTTTTGCGGGCCGTTGTCGGACATGCCGGTAAAGGTCCGCAAAAAAATGCGAAAGTGCCCCACATGTTTAATTGTCTGTGCCCTCTTTATTTTTCACACTATTTCCTTTTTCGCTCCAAGACTTTTTCAGGTTTTGCCTGATGCGCACTTTTCGCGATCTTACTGTATGTCCGCAAAATTTTGCTAACTTGGATGGCAGTTTCGCATGCGAATTCGCGCGAAATCGTAACATAAATACTCTATGACACAATGGGTTAAACCCAATAACCACGTATTCGTAAAAGCATACTTTTCAAGCGAGGGCCACAAAAAATTAAAGTGCTCGGAACGCGGAACAACACAGAAACAGTCTTAAAACATGAAAACCCACCCAATGTGTTTAGTCTGCACGTTCCCAATGTTAAAGTTGGCTGCCGCATCGGGATGATTGAATTCGTAGAGTGGTTCATTCGGCTCCACATCATACCACCCTTGTGGCATGTAATTCTCCGGAACTAAACATGACAATGCTTAGCCGAATATCAAAAGACGACTGTGTGCAATGGAAAATGCAATACGAAAACACAAAACATAACCACAGATCACATTTGTTAAACTAAACTAAAAACTAAACTGTAGCTGTAAAACAAAAGGGTACCGTTTTCGTTGAAAAGGCTGCGAAACGAGAAAAACGACCCTTCAGGAAGCGGTTCCAAGATCTGTAAACGAATGAGTTTGCAAACGACTTATCCAATTTGAAAGTAAATATAAATGCAAAAAAAAAAAGAATTTCAGAGTTCCTATGAAAAAAATAGTTAATTTACAGTGAATAAAAAGTTAAAAAGACACGTATATGAATACAAAGGAAGACAGTTGTCACATGCACAAAAAGTCACTCGTGGTTGTTGTTTGTTAATTACGAGTCGTTAGCACCAAATATAACTCATTCTTACGAACGGAAAACAATACCTTGGAAAGTTTCCAAATGGTACTCATAAGGTTGAAAGTATCTTCTTTCACATAACTAGGCCCACGGTAGCGCAGTTCGGTACTCACTGGTTGACCCTCATTGCTGTAATTTGTAATTAATGAAATGCACCTATTAAAATTACACCAATTAAAAAAACAGTGATAGTGATACACATGCAAATGCTACAGCTGTTTTCTGTTTGAAAGCAGTATTGTGCATGGTTTGTGATTTGTGAAACAAGTACAGAGGTCATATTCACCACCCAAACCCCCATGGGGAATTCCCCGCCTCTTTTTCTGCGTGCCTCACATAGAATGCTACTTTCTGTCCCCAGGGAATAATTTCCCGAGGGTTTGGAGTGATGAATATGGCCTCTGGGCCACCGCACTCCACACGTATAATATGTGAACTGTGCTCCTCCACCTCAAGACGGACACAGAAAATTTGCATATAGCATATACTACTTGGAAATTTGGAAATGCACATATAATACGTTTGGAAGCCGCATGCCGGCATGCCATGCGACTTTAAAGCACCAACACGCAGAATACATTATACATAGGGTGCAAAGCGGCACATTTTATCAGCGAAACACAAAAGCTTACTTGAGAATGGTCACTGACGGTCCCCCAACGTATCCAAAGGAAAAAGTGTATACTTCTAGTGCGTCACTCTCGTCGGTATCGTTGTTGGAAATCACCACGGTTAGTTCCTGAAAATATTCATAGGAAATACACGAAGGCTTACTTTTCATCCCAAGCAACATCATCAATAATAAATTCACCAATCTTCATTCATTCAGAAAACAACAACATTTTTGTACAAAAAAATCCCGAATTCCCGGTTAGGCGACAACAAATTTCAAAATCGGATAATGGTAAAATTGGCGGTGTCAGCTTAGCAGAATATCAAACAATATACATAGAATACATGAGAATGTAGTTACGATGCATCCGTTGCTGCAAAACCATATTCGAGACCGCTTTAACTTCAGAAACAAACGCAAACAATTATAGCCACAATGAAACACGAGCACCCAGAAATTCTAAGTCTCACCTTGAGGAAGCGACCATAGAGAGACGGCATGATGCCCCTCAGTTTGGAGACAATCCGATCAGAAACAAAGTTCTTCTTCGCTGGTGGTAACGGCATAAAGACGCGGAAATCTGAAGAGATATCAATCACAATTGTTTGTTTGAAATGAAAAACCTTACCTTTGAGAGACAAGAAAAAGGGAAGGTGGGAAAATCGCCTAATTGTTTGTGCGCGTAGATGGACATTAATGATTGACATATAGGCTATATTATCGTCTACCACTCAAATCAGAATTCATTATTGTGTGCTCTGTATCAAAGTAATAACACTTATTATTAACAAAATCCTTACTATATTAAGATTAAATACAAATTCGCATTTATTCCAATTCATCATACTTGGTACACAAATTTAAGCACCAACACTGATGTACGCAACGCTCTTTAATTTAATGTGACCTGCCATTGATGTTTTTGGTCAGTAAGCAAGCAGATCATAGCTCATAGCGTTTTTTTATGAAGGACCAGCAACCTAAAAGTTTAAACATACCACAATCGCGGACGGCCACTTTTCGGAGTGAACCAGGTGGGACAGCTTTACGGCATCCAGCAATCTGGCAGACGCACAAGCAAGTAAGTCGTCGCATAAAATCCATAGCCCCTTTTTCATCGTCCGAAGGCCAGTTTCCAACAAGGCTTTCCCACTAAAGTGAAATAAACATTCAAATACAGGAAAAGATAATTATGATTGTAGGCAATAAACAAATGATGATATTTTGGTGTGCTAAAAAAGCACTAATGGAAACTAATAAACAAAACAAAAACCTTCTCACACAAAGACATTTACATATAAAACTAAACTAACTCACAGACTTCCCTTTGTTAGCCAGTGAAGACATCCTTCTCTCTGAAAGCATACAATTGAACATGCCGAAATAAAATTCAGACAACGAAAGTTAGGATCAGGTAAGAATTTTCTCACGAACACTTGGAATACTGGTAGGTTAAAGCCTCATGTAAAGAACAGTAGTAAACAAGTAATACGCCAAGAAGAATCCGCGAAAGAAAAACAGAAAAAAAAACTGGAAAGATACAAACAACACACAAATTCGCATACAGGCAGAAAAAAATCGTCCAATCTTTCATCATCGATCGATCCATATTTTTTTTATCGATTTGAAGTTTAAAATCCATCAGCATACGGTAGTCATTGGTTGGTTTATAAAATATGCCGGAAAATATTTTTATACAGTATATCATTTTTATTACCATTTTTATACAGTACCAGTAGGCTCACGCCGCCTGCGCCGACTTACATGGAAATATGATTGGTTTAGCATGGGCATATTATATATACAAAGTTTCAAACGCGTCATAAGAAATTCACATAGTAGGAAACAAATTGCATATGCATACTTCGATATTGAGCTGCTACACTCTTGTTATACCCGAACACGAAAATTTGCATTTCCGTAACGCACATCGATATGCAAATTACACTACAGTTACTCTTTTATATAATAAGAATAGTATTTTTTTATGCAGTATTTTTATATAGCCTGCTTAGAATTCGTGTGTTTAGATGATTTGGATTAGTTCGATCATTTTAATTGTTCCACTACATGCGGATGTGATACCCTTAGACCTAACGTCCGGACGTATGTAAGAGGGACAAAACGAAAACACACGTGGCAACTGAATAATTGCCCAGACAACGGAAAAACCGCCTGTAACCGATCACCAAATGGATTTCACCGGGAGAAAAAAGTACGAGTTGGTGATTTCAGTGACACTAAGTGGTTATATAATCACCAAATGGTTTGACTCACGAAAACAACCGGGAACCGTCGCGAAATGGGCGCTTCCGTTTCCTACCAAGGACATTTCACACAAATACGCAATACGCTACAAATACTAAATTTGGTGAGTGAGTAAACCTTTGCAGTTGCGTATCATAGCAGCATTCTGAACGCAATGAAATGGCTGAAGAATGATTTTTTTCAATCTTTATTTCATTTGTTTGAAGAATAAATAATGAACTTAAAATCAGGGTGCACTCAATTGATGGGTTTGGGAAGTTTGGGATAGTGCAGTTCTAATTCGTTTTGCAAACAGTGAAGACCCATACAAACTGACCACAGAATTGCAGCAAACTCTAAATTTTCTTTTTCTTTTCCAGCTCAAACTATTACTGCCCCCAAATTTTAGCATATATAGTTCAAATTAAAAATGTATAAAACAGTTCTGCAAATTTGGCTGCTATTTTTGAGCATTGTGTAATTTTTGCTTTTTTTTCAATTTTTATTATACATTTTTTCGAAAGAGCGCCAAGAGGCCAAGAGGCCAAGGCGATTTTCACGTTTTTTTACCTTTAGGGGAAAATTTTGCGAACAATAAGCCGGTATCTAGACCTTGACATCGAAGGAGCGTCCTCTTTGCTACTAACTTTCCACCATTAACTTTTTGCATTAGAAAATGACTATTTCAGAATCTAATTGGTAGAATGTCATTGACATCAAAACCGAGCATAACACGGAAGCTATCCGGAGTGCTGTCGAGGAAGAACAGTTGTACGATAGTGACCAGTCAGGAAATGCCACCCACCTCTCATATGAATCCACATTCACCAACGAATACACTCTCGCTCCGGTAAGAATATCATAGGAAACGGAGGAACAAATCTGATGACGTGACGGTTCCGAGTTTTTTTGTTTACCGAACAATTTGATGCCCATCAGTTGACCTTGACCTGACCAAGTTTTTCGAAAACCGTCATCAACTAGTCACCACATGGTCATTATATGGACACCCGTTAGAGACCGGTCATCGAATATTTTTTCGGAGAAAACCATTTTTGGTGACCGGCCACCGACGGTTTTTCAGTGATGTGGGGAATTGTTCTGTTTTCACGGGACAAATCGAAGTTTATAGTGGGAGTCAGAAGTCATGAAGTGCAGTGTCTATTATTGTTTCGTGCTAATAAAATGTGAATTAGATGCAAATGCGGCTACGTAAAAACGGACGTGATGTGTCTCGGAGACATCGTCGACCGCGAAGCAAGGGTGAGCTAACAATAAGAATTCATCTTTTGCTATGGTCGCTCCCTACAGCTACCCCTTTTGCTGTGCACGAGCTAACTGGCCATTCTATTCTCCAATTTCTCTAATTATGCAAATGTCGTACTTTGTCAATGACCGGACTCGGCGTTTCAGCTTTTTCACTTCTGTGGCGGACTTTTCATCGTCAAAAAGAACGGAGTCGAATGCACTAAGTTTGTTTGGTGTCGTTGCATGTTTTAATTACTAAATATTAATCACATCATTTGGATAAGACTGTCGTTTAGCGAAACGCTTAGGGAAAAATAGAACTCTCAAAACAAAATCTCAAAAGTTAGACGTGTGGCCCCACCCAGCGACCCCACTTCCAAATAAAAGTCTCGACTAACGCTTACATGATTCGAGAGAGGCCGAAAGTTGGAAAGTTTATGTTACAAAATCTTCCAGATGCAGGAAGACGGCGAAATCAATAACATTCAGTTGTGCGTTCTGTGGTCGAATGGAAGACGTAAGTCTCGTCGTCTATGCGTAAAAGAATAATTAGGTCTTGCAACGCGAAACACCGATGGTGTGCCGTAAAAAATTCAGTTGCACTACACCTCGCCCAAGCTTCGACCGTTTCGCGAAAAATTGGCGAGGATGGGGCGAAGTTGCCGCGCAACTGGTTTTGTGTCAGTTCTCAAACTGTCGTAGACTCGTGCCTACCTTTCGCTGCGCCAAATTTTCGTGTACCTACTTCAGGTTTCTATCAGTGACCGTCTCCGAGTGCCGGATCGTCCTCTATCCACTCCTTATTCAACTTGTCGAACTCTCACCAAAACAGAAGACGACATCCAAGAAGAACTCAGTGATTGCATATCAGTTGATCAATAAAATACACATGTCATGCTTATTCTGCTCATTAGTATCGTAATTTGGTGAATATTTTATTCAAATAACAGTACATTAGTGACACATGATCTTCTGGGATCTTCTCTGGGTATTTTCTGTTAGTTATTAGTTGCTGCGATATGCAATGGAAAACTGTATTTTTAATAAACAAGAAAAAACTAATTAGTTCTGAAGCGCGCTCCTTATCTCGAAAGTGTTCAAGTGTGTGCTCTGACCCGTCACTAAAAGTGAATATAAAAGTAAATGACCGGAGGAAATCTTATCTTTTACTTTGTCTGCCCCAGAGCAGTTCTTTACCTTCATACATATACTTTTCCGCATCTAATTTAATCAAACAGGAATGGCTTTTTATGCAATGCCTTTTTGTGTCTGTGGCATGATTTTCAACGCTTCTTCTTCTATATTGTGGTGATGAAAAGTAATAGAATAGACTCACAACAAAATAAAATATATTATTAAAATATTACTCATAATAGATTCGAAGACAAACAGCTTATAGAAACTTAAGTCCTTTGCATTAATCACAAGTTTATTTGATGTATTACAAGCTCACGAGTCACTCTTATCTGTATGTGTAAGCAGACGATTTGGCCAGCTTATTTTTTGAGACTAGACTTATTGCTATCAGCTTTAAAAGTTTGGTGTTTGCTTTATGGAAAAGCTTCTTTGTCTCAGACAAATCTGTTCTTTTCATTCATTATTTACCAAAAACACAACCAATTTTGGTGGTTTGAAATGAATCTCTTGACGAAAATCCTTTTCGACAGAACATTATTGAAAATTCTCCCATGCGTGCGGTTCGCTTTCGTCACATCGATTTTGCTTTTTCCTTAGTTTTATGGGGGTCGACTGACCGCTGACGATGCAAAACAGTCTCTTGCTGAAATTGTATCCGAAAAGTGCATTTTATATTTTTACGGGAACATTTGGTGACGGTTCACTGTTTTTTTCGTGGGCCAGCCCATTTGGTGACCACTTAGTGACCATAGGATGTCCAAGTTTCATCGAAAACCGTCATCAATTGGTTTTTCGGTAAAACCATTTGGTGACGGGACAGCGACGGTTTTTCTGTAGTTTCGGCAATTATTCGGTTTTCATGTGATTGAGTGCTTCAATTAGGGCTTCAGTTCAAAACACGTCTGTTATGTTCGATAGCTCATATATGACTTTCTCATGTTTTGGAAATTATGCAGTGCGGGATAAACATTACTCTAAACTATTTGACATATCCCCCATTTTAAAGGACACAAAAATCAAGATCATATTTGAATTTATGCTCATGACTCGTCGACTCATGCTCCTATGGTCATTTTGACGATAGGCTGTGATTAATACTAATAATGTAAACAATATGAGGTTCCTCACTTTATTGCGAAAATGTTTATCATATGAATAATGTTTCAGTGGTGAATCCCTCCCTACTCAGCTTATTGTTAGTACTACTACTACTACACTGTTCTGTGCAAACCCCTATCGCCCCCTAATCTTCAACACATGGAATTCTATTTCTGCACAGTGACCTTCGCCTCCCTAAAGAAATTTCTCCGAATTTATCCTTTAAGCTACTTAACCCTTCACAGGAATGCTCTTTCACCCCATCATAAACGTTTGATTTTGTGTTCTCTTTATCACTAATCACAGAAGTTTTGTATTCTTTATCCTATGCGAGTAGCATCAGCACTGTTATTCGAAAAGTAGCTAGCATCCAATTCATATATCTCAAAAGGAAACTTGCTAAAGCTGCGCGCTAACACATAAAAATTACAGTAACATTAGGGTAAGGACGTACCGTAACTTCACACAGACGTCCTTATAGTACCTAGATGGAAGTCTAGATTTGTAGATGGCTATGACTACAAGCACTATCTCTCTCAAAGGAAATTAGCAGTCAATATTCCATTTTATTTTCTCAACTTTTTGGGAGCGATGAACTCCGATTGTTTACGTTCCCCGTGGCTGTTGGTCGTCAATTAAAACTGCAGTGAGTGGATGTTTACTGATCCCAAGGTCAAACATTCGACCACGTTTGCACGGAACAAAACATTTTCTATTCAATTCTCACCCAATATACTGAAAAGTTATTAGTTCTACACAGGTACCACTCGATCTTATGTACATTTTGTAATTTGTGGTATTAAAACGCGTATAGTATAGTACCGTACGTCACAAAAATTGTCTAGTTTTCAAGTTTTTGGCTCGTGCGTCTTATCGTAGAAGCGTGTTGTACTCCTTATCTATAAACTGCAGCTTAGATTGTTATAATCCGCTAAGTTTGCACATTATAACGTGTGCACAGATATTTCCACAAGACAACTTACGTACCTTAGGTGAGCGGCGTGTGCAAGCTTTGCTTCATGTACGGTACCTAAGTTGTTTTTCTTCTAGCACCTTTTCTTTTTTATTTCTGAAACTGCATATGCATCGTATCGCACAATAAAACCGATGAATTTTTGTACTGTTTGATGTTTGCTATGTTTCGGTTATTTGCTTGGGTCAATAATTACTCTTGCTCTAATTGCTGCTGCTGATTGTTCGGGGTGAAGTATTCATTCCGTCATGTAGAAGTTGTTTATGTTCTTGCAAGCACCGCACACTTTCTTGCTCTTTGTTCGTTCCTTCATTTTTAAGTTTTATTTTGTTTCAGGCTAACCTAACGTTTATCAAACGTAGGGAACCTCGAGAAAAATATGGCGTCGCTGAAGAAGTATGTTTTTGTTTTATTTTGATGGCGTGTTATATTCGTTTTATATTCCAATGTCTGAGGAGTATGTAACTAATTTTCTTACATAAAACATTTAGTTTCTACTCGGCTCCTCTCCTGAGAGCCACGTCAATCACCGATTCCAACTTCGACGCCGTGGTCATCGTCTCTTCTTGCCTGAAGGCTCTCGAGAGTCATGCTTCGCTTGCTCCCGTGGTCAGATCCGTGCAGGACTTTGCTGAGGTTTGTTCACTTTTTTGTTTACTTGTAGTGCCAGTGTTTTGTTCGTCGCGTTAACGTGCTTTCCTAAAAATATTGTACTTGAATACTTGAAATGCTGAAAAATATGTTTGTTTTTCAGCTGCATAAGTCCGCTATCTCTACTTCGAACTTGATTACTGTGGATAAGTCAGTGGTTCCTTCTGGAAGGATAATCTTTTCTGGAACCGGACCCGTGACTAGAGACTTCGATGACGTTCGTCGCTTCTCACAGGCCGCCACCCGCGCAATGAGAACGTGAGTGGTTCAGACTATTTTTTCCCTAAAATCATCCTATTTGTGCCATTGGTCATTTGGTTTTCATACTAATTTCTTACTTTCTCCTTGACGTATATGAATGTGTCTTTGTTGATATTCTATTCTTTCGGCTATGTTTCACGCGACAAGACATTCCAGGGGAAGGGGCGATTTATTTGAGGTGTCACCTTCTTTCTTAATTTCTTAATACCTTACGTATTAGTTTCTGAGAAAATATCTGAGGTATCGTCCGCGTGATTCTGAGATAAGAAAGTACTTGTCGTCACGGCGCCCACACTTTCCGAGTAATGATAAGAATAGGTAGAATTCGCGTCTGAGTTTCTCATCTAAATGAAATCTGACGGGGCTTAGGACAGGGTCAGTATACTGAACTTAGCACTTAACTTTCGTCATATTCTTTTTTTTTTCGATTTTCACGGTCTGTGTGATGTTTGGGTTAAATCGTTAAATGTCAGCATCAACGGTGAAATTTGGAAGGAAAGATTAGCCATAACGTGGCGGTGGCCTGCAATAATTTACAATAGAAGTTTCCACGAAAAGAGGTTATTGTGATTTTATGGCGTGTCTGTGTTGATAAGCAAATAAGCTACTTAGCGAGTACAAATTCCACGAGAATGACGGGAATGGAATGAAAACTTTGGGCGTCGGCGAAATTAGGATTTGATCCCGGAAACTGTATTCTGATAAACGTGGTCTTAAGTTGCACGTACGCTAAAGTCAAGAAAAAAAAATGTATTTCTTAATTATGCTTCAAGGCTTTGGAATACATCATATTTAAATTTAGACTTGACATTTGTCATTAGGCTCATAATATGTAAGTGGGGGTGGTTGGATATTTAGCTTGTGAACCGAATAGTTTGGGTTTGGAGGTGATTCGTGTCGTGTGTAATTTTACGCAACGCTTTTAGTTTCTACTCTATTCTCTTATTGCTTGCGTTATTATTACTCGTATAAGTGAGGTGCTTCAAATGTATTGCTGCGCGTGTCCATACGATAGTGTGACAGGATATGAGTCACTTTATGCTTAATTTTGACGTCAAAATTCTCTGAGGTGAAGTTTGCATTTCAAATTAATTGAAAATTAATCATATGGTGACCACGTGGGTATTTAATTGCTTGAGTTACTGCAATATAAGCCTATTTACTGCTGCTTCCCAATGCGTTATCTTTGTTTTGTCCGAATAAATAAGACGTTTTGGGTCGTGACATGCAATTTTTACGATTTTCGGAAGGGGCATCTTGTGAGGGGCGGAAACTAAGAGTGGAATGTGAACTATGGTGGAGAATGGTACTTTAGCATCAATTCCTTATTTTTGGTACAAATATGCAAATTTATTAGAATCTGAGGTCACTCGATTTGGTATCGTAACTCTGCAAGATGATTTGAAGTATACCGCTAGTTACACCTCAAGATATTTTTGTGGCGGTATCGGCTCTTGACATTTAGTTTTGATGATTTGAACTCTTGATTCCTCCTTTCTTCTCGTCGAAGCGGGTAATTGACTGCCGGAGTAGACTGCACACCTTTTTTGAGTGAATTATTAGTGCTACTGACTTTATTCTGCTCCCAAAAGGTATACAGCTGTCAATCATATGGTCTTATCAAAATCAATGTTTATCACCAGAGAAGAAAGGGTCTCGGTTGTTTGGAGGACAACGGCCTATATTCTTGCCTTTCAACTTTTTGTGAACTTGACCCCTTATCTGGTTTCGGGAATCTAAACCCGTCGACGAAAATCCTTGAAATACGCGTTTAAAATAGTATGAAGAAATTGACGCTCTATTGCTCGGAATGTTTTCTATAGAACCAAAGAACCATAGAGGAGAGGGGTCTCGAGCTTTGTACAGCACTAACTCTATAAAATTTCACGCGGATGTTATGTCATAGCATGGCATAAACTCGTTGACACCCTGAGCGATGAAACCACCATCCGAATTAGCATATTGCATAAATTTAGATGGTGGTCTTGAGCTCGTGGCCGTCGGGATTAGATTATTAGGTATGGTGAAAATCAGAAACGTATCATAAAGAGATACAAGTTTCGGAAACACTACATATATTTGGATGGTGCTTTTCCCGACGAGTTTTATGCCCTGTAGTCATAGTAATAGACAAGTGGGACATGGGAGTGTAGTAAAGTTTGATAAGCTCGCGCTCTCATCTTATATTTGTAAATTACGCCGACCTTGGCGGCATGGCAAATAGCAGTGGTATGCTATCATCCAGTGCTACTAGGACTAGGCGACTAGGGTAAAACTACTGTGATGTGAACTTCTGCTTCTGCAACTTCTGCAAGTAAAGCATCTGAGGTCTGGTCTGAAACTACGGCATCACAAATTTTGTACAATGAGGATGGATGACAGCTGTTCCAACGATGTTATCCTAATCCTAATCATTTTATCATTCCAGGGCACTATCGGCCGGTGTGCGCTCGCCTCTTTTTGTGACTGTCCCTCATCCCAAGTTCCCTACAGCTGAGTTGGTATCAGCCCTAGGCGCCCTGCACCCGTCCTACACTCCGCTCAACGTACGACTCGAGGATAACAAGCAGAAGTTCACACACATTGGATTGCTCCCTGTAAGTGGTTGACATATTTTGTGAAGGTGTCAAAGGGAAATTCCCCTAAAGCATAGCGTAAACTCGTTGAAGAACTGACCGACGGAACCACCATGCGAATTAGTATACTGCATAAATTTGGTGGTGGTATTGAGCTCGTAACCATACCACCGGCGCGATTAGAATATTGGGTATGGTGAAAATAAGAAACGTATCATAAAGAGATACAATTTTGAGAAACTTAAATTTGGATGGTGGTCTTCAGCTTTTCCCGACGAGTTTTATCGTTTTATGCCCTGCTAAAGCAAAGGAGTTTTTTCACTTTTATATATATACCAGTCGGCTACCGCCGCCTGAGGCGTCTTTCCAATATTCGCTGATGGTCGCTATGTTTCACTGGGCTATATCTATAAGTAGAAGCAACTCTTTCTCGCAAGAATAGTTTCCTGGGGATAGAACAGTTTTGGTTCGCCCATTTTAGGACGTTGACTATATTCCTCCTATATTTCCAAAACCGAAAAGCAGCGGAATAAGTGCGGCGTGGCTGTTACGCCGCAATGTTTCGCTGGGCTATATAAGTTTCTCCTAAATTGTCTGCAACTTGCTCTACTCTAGGACATCGAAAGAATTCCCAAAGCTTTAATATAGCGTGGCTGATACGCCGCAATGCTTCTCTGGTCTATATAAGTTAGGAGGAAACATTTCTATGCAAAAAGTCTCCAGTCTTTCATTTTTCCTTTTGAAACCCATACCAATATTGAACACGGGTTAGAACTTAGTTTCTGTTGACTATATTCCTCCTAAATTGTCTGCAACTATGCAAAATCGTTCAGTAAAGTGTTTCGAAAAAAATAAGGGGGAAAAAATAAATTATTGATTAAAACTTGTCAAAATTTAGGACAAAAGTTGTTCAAAAATCGATGATCTCGGCCTACTTGCCGCACAATCGCTCGAACGATACCCCGCAAGCATTCTATATATGGCAGCCTTTGTAGCATTCACTGGGCGTTCCGCAGTTTAGCTGCTCTGTAGTGGGTGTTCTTTGAACTCTATCGCTCGGCCGATAATCCGCGTTCTTGGAGTATAATGCAGCCTTTTGTGTGCCATCCGCAATGACTTTGCTGATGGAGTGGGTGTTCTTTAAACTCTGTGCCCAAACGCCTCACCCTTGGTGAGTATATGCAGTCTGCGAGTGCGTGGCTCAGGGCTGGATTCTCGTAGGTCGCTCAAGGTGAAGATAATCTCACGTTGAAAGGCAATGTTGGACTAAAGGAAAATTTTTGTAAAATAAGAGTAAATAAAGCATTAGACCAAAAAGCGTGATTTCGTTTTCAAAATTGGTCGTTCTTTGAGTTTTGTGCCGTGAGTGTTCTTTGAACCCTTTGTGCCGCGGAAACGCCCGAACGATACACCACACATATTCCACATATGCAGCCTTTTTTGGGCGTTTGTGAGAGGGGCGCTCGGGAAGTGAGATGGCTCAGTGCACGGGAACGTGAACTACTGAACCAATCCTACAACATGAGCGTAACGCACATCATCCAAACGTACACTCAAACAAACGCACAAACAAACAAAGCTTCCAACTTTATATAATAAGATAAGGCCCTACTGTGACTAGTCGTTTAGCTCAATACCACCATCCAAATGTGTGCAGTATGCTAATTGGCATGGTGATTTCGTCGGTTTGTAACTTTTATATATATGGCCCTACTGTGACTAGTCGTTTAGGTGACCGGCGAGGACTCATTCTCGCATATTGTCGATGCTCTCGAGCAGGCCTTCACGGTGACCCGGGATGTGGGAGAGGGAGATCCACAGAGAATGGCCCCTCCCAAGGTGGCTGACTACATCAAGGTGATCTTTTATATGTTATGTTTGTTTGCTTTTAATGTGTTTGTAAGGTCTTGGTGGTCAATTTATCTAATAATGGAAGCTTGGTGCGATGAAATACGTAGAATACTTACCAACCCGATCTGTCCAATAGCGTGTATTGAAACAACATACCAGAATTTCGTTTTTGGCAGTGAGTGTATCCATTAGATTTTGACGTTCCGCTAATTGTTTGAAGCTCAAGTTGATTAAGTGTGGAGACGAACGAGCTCCGGACACCATTGTGTCGGAATTAGAAGCTCCGTCTGGGATTCCCTTCCCTTTTTATTTCCAATAAACTGAATACTCAACGTCGTTTTTAGCACGCCTTCGCTGGTTCGAACATCAAGGTTGAAGTGACTGACGATCAAGATGTCATTCTGAAGGAGTACCCCCTTATGGCTGCTGTGAACCGAGCTGCCAACCAAGTCAAGGAGCACCAGGTACGATTTTGGTATAGATTAGTCCCGAGTCCTTATTCCTTATCTTGTTTTGCCAGTATTCATGAAATCGAGGGAAAATTAAAAAATTAGCAAACTTCATTTCTTGTAATTTAGGCTCGCCTGATCCGTCTGGAGTACGTTCCCGAAGGCCCAATTACAGAGACCAAATTCCTTGTCGGAAAGGTAAGCGCTAAGTGAAACGGAATGGTTAAATCGTTCTCTAATAAAGTTTGCATATATCGCATATGTTTCAAGCAATAGTTAAAATTAACATAGTGATTGGTTGAGTACTGCTAGTGTTTATTGACCTTGTGGAACCGGATGTTTCCATTGAAATTTTCTTGGAACTAATGGTGAAGTGTATTGGGGTCTGATTGTTACGCAGTTTTCCTTTAACATTAGCAAAACGCGTGATCTGCTAAATACTGGTACTCTGCAAATTTGATCGTATATTGAAAGAAGCTGAGATGAGGTAATTCGCATTGTGTTTTAGGGAGTGACCATCGACACTGGCGGCTGTGACCTGAAGACTGGAGGACACATGTACGGAATGTGCCGTGACAAGTATGGATCGGCTGTGGTGGCTGGATTCTTCAAGACACTCCAGGTTCTCAAGCCCAAGGGGATCAAGGTTTGTGGGTTAACTAAATGTAATATTGCTTGAATCCTTGAATGTGCAGTTTCGCGACCGTACAGTAGCCTGGATAATACGCAATGCTTGATGTGTCACGGGGATCTGTCTGATTCTAGTTTCTAGTAGTTAGCAGGCAGTTGCTTTTGAATCGTTCGTACCTAGTGTAGTCTACCTGTCTAATTCTAATGATGTTTCGCTTTGGAATTGGAAATTGGATCAACTACATTTAGGTGGTCGGCTACATGTGTATGGTGAGAAACAGCATCGGAGAGCATTGCTACACTTGTGATGAGGTGGGTACACTACACGGTTTTATTGCTTTATCTTTTTGTTGTACCGAAACCGATCTGAATTTGACTTGTCTGCTATCAATTGGCTTAGCCTTGTGCCGTATTTTCGAATATATTATAGGAAAGAGCTTCTTTTCCATGTTTAGATAGTATGCGGAAGAGCTTCTTTTCCATGTTTAAGTTGTTCATTGCATTTAGATCATCACATCGCGTGCCGGCAAGCGCATTCACATTGTGAACACGGATGCCGAGGGCCGTGTCACTATGCTCGATCCTCTGACTAGAGCCAAGGAAGAGGTATGTCACCATTTTCACTTTTTTTCTCATTAGGTTGATCGACTATTGATGACTATTGATCGTAAGTTGGGTTCTCGTGTTTCTCAAATAATCGCAACGTGGACTTGAATAGCATCATTTGAATATTTGTGCAGAACAGTATTGTCCTTTGTTGTTCTGACTTGGAAATTGAGTTGTTCTGAGGAGATATTCACCACTCAATTTCCCACGGGGAATTCCCCGACTTTTTCTATGCGTGTTTCACTTCGGAATGCTATTTTCTGTCCCCAGGGAAAGTTTCCCTAGGGAATCGGAGTGGGGAATATGGCCTCGGTTTGGTGTTGTAGTCGACAATGAGGGTTGATAGGTGCTGTGTTATCAGATGTCGTGCTTCTAGGCTCTACGTCCTATGATACAGAAGGCGCTGTTTTCAGGCGCTCCATGAGGTCAACCCTCATATGTTCACTGTGGCCACTTTGACTGGCCACGAGTTCCTTACCTATGGATACTATGCATCTATGATGGATAACGGACCGGCTAAGGTGGGCCTTGTTGAAGAAATCAATACTATGCACTAATTTCCCTAACTTGTTTGTGTCGTGAGCGAAAAGATTTATGCCCATTTTTGGTATTTGGTCGTATCATAAACCGAGCGGTGTCAGCTTCAAGATCCGACGTTTCAGATTAGTGAAGCTTAATGTTGCTTTCAGGTTTCCGGACAGACGCAGCAAATCCAGAAGGCCGGTGACGAGTTCGGACAACCGATTGAGATCACCAGATTGCACTTTGATGTGAGTACTGAAGCTGAAGCCTAATGTAGATTTCCTGTTTTGCCCGCTCTAGTGATTTATCAGTCACGGTCTTTACCACTCCTCGTTTCACATGCACAGTTTAATTACCTGTTATTCAGGACTATGATTTCCATGACTGTGAGGGCGAGCACGCCGACGTGAGACAAGGAAACACGAAGCCTTCTGTGCAGACATGCAGAGGACATATGTCCCCGGCAGCTTTCCTCATGAAGGTTGGTTCTGATTAGTTACAAGTTGACTCCATTTTCCTGCCGTATTATGTTGACGAAGCTTTTGTGTGTGATGCGCGAGCTGTGATGTTCTTGTAATGTTTCTAATTTGGACATTTTGTGTGACGGGATCTAACTGTGCAATGCGTTGTACAAGCTTGTGTGGCAGAATTCAGGCTTCAGGACTTCGTAATAGTTATGATCCGTATTTGTTTAGGCTTCCGGTCTTGACGCTCACGGTTTGGATTCTGACAAGCCGATCAAGTTCACCCACATTGACATGGGAAGTGCATGCGGAGACTACCCCACCACCACCAATCCCAATCCCCTCGTCGCACTCGTGTCAGGGTAAGGCTTACGACTTACGGTACATTCTTTCTGGGCAAGGGGCGCTAAAGCGAGGTACCACCCAATTGGGGGGTTTTCGCCAAAATTAGTTTAAAAGCAGTTATAAACGAAAATAAATATAAAAACACAAACAAATAAGTGCATCTTTGCAAAAAATGTTCTCATACAACCATTTTTTTGTGATCTCGTAATGGAAAAATCCGATTTACTCGATTTCTGGAATTTTGCAAGCACTATTTCGAAAATTCGAGAAACGGGCATTTTCAAATAATTACGCACTCCGCAGCATCCAAATGACTGACAAATAAAAAAACAGCGCGCACGTGAGATGTTTCCAGGTTTCCACTAGGCTATCACTTCTACAACATATTCTATATATCGTATTGTATTTATTATTCTTATTTTCAGAATGATCCTGCCCAAGATCTAAGACAATCGAATCAACTGAGTCTTGTGGAATACTATAACAGAGCTTCTTCTTCCTTCTAGTATCACCTAACCCTGTGCTTGTATTTACGGCTCTCTACCCCTTTATTATGGTTTTATTATTCTTATCGTATCACCTATTCGTGTGAGCAATATCCCCCATTTTTTATAATTACCGATTGTTTATCTGGAAAGTACTGCTATAAGTTTTACACTAGTACCCTAGCTTTTTGGCTTTTTTATTCTTAAAGTTTTGATTCGTTTAGAGCGTTTCAAAGTGCATTTTTTTTGCTTGTTTTCGCACAGTCCCTATTATTTTTTACCCCGTTTTACGAAAGTGCACGCTTTTTCCATACACACACCAAATCTGACGTGCAGGGTATTATTATTTACTGTCGCACTTTTTGATATCTAAAACTTGTCTAATCTTTCCTATCCCTTTAATTGTGATTCTTTTCTGGTTTTATAAGTGAATAAAGTTTATATAATCTAAATTTGCTTGATTGATGTTTAGTGAAAGCTGCACAACATTTGTTGCGATGGTTTGCTGCAGCATGATGCTAATAGACGCTAAAATGGAATGAGTTTGAGTTGAAGTAGTGAAGGGATTACTGTTACTCAAGATGCAATCAACGCGAAACGCCGGTTTGCGAAGAAATGGATGGAATATAGTTTTGACTTAAAAAAATACCCGGTTTTTTTCTTTCAAGCGGTATGACATGTGGTTTGAAAAAGTGCCGAACAACCGTTACATAAATTCTTGCTTGTGCCGGAACTTATAGGAGTGCAGAAGCTATTATTTGTTAGTTATCTGATACGTGTTTGCGTCTAGAAAGTGAACATGCAAATCTCTCATTAATTTTGTGCCCTTTTAAAATGATCATTATCAATTGTGCATCCGAACTGTGTACTTCCATCGTATCCCGGAAAAAGGTCTGGATTGATTTTTTGCTAATTTCTGTAGTTTTTGTGGGGTTTTCTGTGTTCTGACTGATTGTCAGTAATGATGATTCGGGTGATCTTGCCCATGTCCATATGACAAGTAATTACAATTACAGGATGGGGGACACGTCGGGAAGGAAACATGTGGGCAGTACGAGATCGGGAAAGTTCGCGGCCCGGGTGGGTATTACAGTATATATTGATCCAAGGAAGGATACTACGGTCTTCGGACAAGGCATAGCATTATAAATACTTAAAAAGATGAGAAGATCAAATTAATCTGTCTGCATTACAAATTATGAGCAGCCGTTAGTTTGTCAATCCAAGAGAAAACATCGGACGTAGCTCCATATACTATACTTCTGTATATAATGTGTACCTTTATTTATTCTGCTCGCTTTCTTCATATTTGTTTTTATTACTCGGCAAAACTACGTTGCAGATATTTTTCTCATAAATTTTATCTGTACGTAATAAATTATTATTTATGAGAATCAGGACCAAAAGTGTAATGTCTTTCAGAAAAAATATAGATTTGTTTCCAGAAATCAAGTGAATCGTCAGGATGTGCTGCGCGTAAAGCCGCCGGATCTGGCGCCCCAGTAAGTTTTATTTTTTTCGCGGTAAATGAGCATTGGATTATATTAATGCTGCTGACGGATATTGCCTTCTTTACCAAATATGACGCAGTGTTAATCTTCCCCTAGGAAAGCTTCCGATTAAATTACCGCTGAGAATCATTCCCACTGGGAAAAATTCCCAAGTTTTGGTCCTAATTTATTCCCCCTCTAGACGGCCACTTCACCGGGCGGGCCACGAAAAATACCTTCTGCAAATGTGGGTCACTTTTCTTCTTTCGGGAAACTCATTGGGGTAAAACTTGGATAATGCTACGAGTACTATCGGGTTCGGATATGAGTTGTCATACTAGAATCTTCGTGGAATAAGAGGCACTTTTCGTGGTCCGGCGGTCCTGCGCTTGCCAGGCGCCTGTGGCGATCCCTTCCAACTATGTGCCATGCTCGTGCCGCCCGCTCCATTTTGACAATTAGATAAGCAGCGCAGCCGCGGCGTTTCATCATTTGATAGATTAGTGGGCACTAAGTACTAAGTACAGTAGGTACTCTGAGAAGTACATGGTGCTAGTCTAGTTCTAAATCTGGATAGTCAGGATAGTACTCGTAGTCTTATCCAATAAGTTATGATAATTTGTATTACGACAACTAACTGTGCCATGGGCCGACTACACTAAAAAAATGTTTGTTTGAGTTTGTCTATTGTCTCCTTCTTCGACTTCGTTTCTTAGAGTGTATAATTTTATGTGAATTTTTGTTGATCACTGTACTGGTTGTTTCAGGCTGCGAATTCGATAATGACCAATCCTGTGGGTTACTTGTTTATAACGATAACTTAAAAAATGTTTACTAATCGAAACGCATTTCTCGCATCCAGAACTACTGAGCAACAGGACAATATGTTACTAAAGCATTGACCATAATAAAATATCATAAATATGTTTCACTTGTATTTTAGTTGGATCCGTTAGAACGAGTGAAAAGAGTTCTTTCCGGGAAAGTAGTACCGAAAACTTTCTACGAATCGCATTCAGTGGAAATAGATATCGAAAAGGAGGAGAGGGTTGGCTTTTGGAACTGTTATGGAGCTAGAGAGATATAGTTTGAATAGAGAGAGAGAGCTGCAGAGAGAGAGGCAACACTGATGAAACTCGGGTCGTGCGCGGTAAAATCCTGGCGCAAAAATTCCTTACGGCGAAGGTAGGCGCGTCGAGTGTACGAACATGCGAGAACTGATACAGAATAAGATAAAGGAATGCACGGCGATTTCGCTGTGTCTTAGCCATGGTTCGAAAGGGTGTGCTCGCGAGTACCTGGCAAACTGGCAATCGTCCGGCGAAACTGGGTGGGGTGTGCGGCAAGATTAGCGGCGTGCCTGTTTTCCGCCGCTCACTATCAGAGTTTGAGAGAGAGAGAGAGAGAGAGAGAGACTGCAGCTAGGGAGGCTTATCGTGGCTCTTTTTTGTGGGCCTAAACTCCTGGTAACGTGCAAATCTGAATCCGCATTATCTGGAACCTTACCATTCATTTCTCAGGTTGGAATTAACGTCAAGAAAGATGTGATCACAAAAATAGAAAAGCAATCGGTGAGCGAAATACTTGTCCTTTTATTCCCCTTGTCCCTATGAAGTAATTAGAAGTAAATCAAACAGTGAGTACATATAAAGCGTGCGCATTGTCATTTATACGAGATGCATCATCAATTGGTGGTGTTACGCTATGATGTTGCTTGCTGTACTACTATGCTGTATTACTGTATTTTTAGTGTTGTTTTGGTAAACTAAAGTCCGGCGATATCCTGGTCTCGGTCAATGGGAAAACAGACCATGAAATAAAGAATGTTTTACAACAAATTGTGAAGAAAGGAGGAAAAGCGGTAAAACTAAATTCATTCATTTATTACTAAACTCAATACAACAAACGTCAAATCAACAAATTTTAATTTTTGACGGTCACATGATAACTTTATCTGTTAGCACAAATGAAAAATGGCTAGTTATGGCTAGTAGCTGGAATCACTAAGGTTCTCTGTTCTAACTTCTAACTCTATTTATCAAAACATAGTTGACAGTTGGTTTACATTTACATTTTTCTGTTGGCTGTCATCTCTAAGGTTCTAATGCCTAATGTCGTCTTTAGCTATTATGCACATAACGACATAAGCAATGCCCGCTATTTCAGACAAAATTCGGCATTGTGAGAATGCGAACTCGATTCGTTTGTAATTCACAAATGATTCCCAAAGGGTCTGTTTTTCATTCTATGCAATATTTTTGCAATATGTCTTTTTAGAATTAAAGTAATTATTTATCTTTATATTTCTAATTATGAATCATATCATGAACATGAATATCACTGTCTTTTTAGTGTAACCCTACAAGAAGGTTTTGAATACGCAGTTGTCGTACTCTATTTCATTCGGGGACTGAGTCTCGGATTGGAAATTATCACCATTGACGATCGAGTAATGTTTATTATTATTTTTTATATTTTTTATAATAAACAAAACAGGAAAGAAACCTAAGGCCGTATTCACCACTCATTTCCCCATGGGGAATTCCCCGTCTTTTTCTCTGCCCCTCTCACATTAGAATGCTATTTTCTGTCCCCAGGGACTATTTCCCCGAGGGAATCGGAGTGGTGAATATGGCCTCAGATCTAAGATCTTGTGCCGTTGTTGAAGTTCAAAACAAAGGAGTTTCTATAGCCTGCAATAAGAGTTCGAGGGAGGTGGAAGCATCTGTCCGAAAGTATAAATATATGATGATGGATCACTAATCGATAATTAATCGATAATTCCTCTAATTATACTTTGATGATCTTGCAGGTGTATGTAGAAAAAGTTGACCCGGATAGTGTGGCTGGAATGTCGCTCGGACACGGAGATTGTCTTTTGGACATTGAGGGAAATCTGATAGCAAATTCAAATCAGGTTCGATCAATTTAATTTTCCTGGGATCCCATCTCGGTTTAGCTATAAGAGTGCCACATGTGTGCCAGAGGCGCGCCAAGTTTTCATTGCTCGTTTCCGCCTATGGTGCGCCGAACTATATGTTGTGAGAATTTAGGCGCATGACTTGATAAAGCGTTCTATGGACGAAGTTGGATTCGCTCGTGTCATTGTTGAAATTCCCTGTGTTGATCCGACCAAAAATGCGATCCGATATAAACTTAATGCAAGTTTTACTTTGACTCACGGTATTCAAAATTATAAACAACTTTTCTTTCTTTTTTTAATCCCAGTGTTGCCGCCTCTGATTCTTAACCTTAGTTTCTAATAGTAAAAAGTTCGAATATAAATTATTGCTAATAATTTTGATTTCAAGGCCAAGGCATCGCCTCCGATGGACTATGGTCTACCAGCGGACGTGGTGGAAATAGCAAAGAAACACGGAGAGTGGAGGTCGTCACACGCTAAAGATAATCCAAAATCGATTTTCAGGTATTCCACATTGATTGATTGATTTCCGTCAATTTTGGTGCGTAATTTGCGTATCGATTCTGCTGCTAGCTCAAATAGGGCAAACTAACAAAATGATGTTGAATTGGGATATTTAACTAGTTATAGTATAAGCTAAGGGCATTTTATTTTCGCCTGATATTCAACTTCAACTTCCTTGATGAACTGCGCGTTCCCAGTTATGGTCCAACATTAGCCCGCATGGCCGTATTCTCGGCCACACCGAAATTTTCCGTCGCGGAACATGTTCCGCTCGTGAAAAGAATGGTATATATACTCGGAAAAACGGCTGCATATTCGATTTGTCATTTGTTTTGTTCAGAGGAGAGGAAAAAGATAAGGATAAGGACAAGGACAAAAAGAAAAAGAAGAAAAACATAAAGTTCTCGGAAAAGGCGAATCTTGTACCAGTACTGGCTGACGTGTCACAAAGGCTTCTTGTAAAGGTTTGTGGCATCTGATATATAGTCTCTGAACCACACCGATTTCCGTGTACTCTATGTGCACAGCCTACAGCCTTAGGCCTTAGACGACTACCCATCAGATCTCAACGGTCCTTTGTAGGTCCCTCCAATGAAGTCGGCCGATCCTGCCGCTAGCACTCCCGGAGAGGACGCGGAACGAGATCGGGCCGGTTCCGATCCGAAAGCCCGTCGGAAGAAAAGCGAGGATTAGATGTTATGATTGAGTATCCGAGAGAGGGGCGGGCTTGTCAGATCTGACTTTCTACACTTTATATATTTGAGGCCATCTTGCCATATTTGCTAACTTCTTCTGGCAGTGGTCACTAATAATTACCAATTGCCTGGCCCGTTCCTCCTTTCCGTCCTCCGTAAGCACCTCGCTTGGTTTAACGTTTAGTACAAGTTAATGATCTCGGCCGACCGTCACTATTCGGTCCTCTTTTTATCGATTTTCGATTTAAACGTTATTGATTAAGTGTGTCCCTTAACATTGTGTGGATGCTTGCGGCAACCTCGTATGTTTCAAGTCGTCCAACGCCCTACAATTACCATCTTTACTCTGCGGTAATTGCCATATGGAGCCGGCTAATTACAATTGCAGTACATACTGTAGTGTACCTCCCTTGCATTGTAAGCTTTGCTGAGATGGTACTTGTAGCTCTCAGTTTCACTTTGTGTCCGCATGTATTAATTACAGAGTTGATGTTTATGTATAATCTGTTCTTCGGGCCATTTCTAAAATGAGACCTGGTTACCGTATCTAGTGCATATTCAACCCCAAATAGTGTTCGCTCTTTCAAACATCATGATGCAATATCATTAACAATAAATATTAAGATATCTGTGTATTCATTTCGTAACTCAAGGAAAACGCAATGGATAACCGTTTATATACAGACAATATGCCATACTGCAAAGGTTTTGCCCGTTTTAGTAAGTATTGATTGATTGGTTCATTGGGAAGTGACAGTCGATAATTGATTATCGATTGATTTATGCCATTGGAGGAGCGGGAGGTGCGGGTGGGAGCTTGGCACGGATCTCGGCCGGGAGCTTATCCATTATCTCCTGAAACAAATCACGTGAACTAATATTTTTTATGCAGTTTACTTCCTAGTAATTCCGCAAATTGTGAGTTCTTCTGCTTCTGCACACGTTCCATCAAATTGGGATTTATTCCACAGCAAGATAAATAAGTGATCAGATTTTACCAAATTATATTTCAGTGGTCAAGTTTGTCTTCAAGTTTTTGCAGGAGGCTTTCAGTTAATTTATCAAATATGTAAATGATAAACTTTAGTACATGTATCCAATTGAGCGAGGATATTATTACTGATACACTAGATATATATTCTAGATTCAAGATTTACCTTGATTTTATAGTATCTTTCTCTGAATCCGAGACTTGTGTTCTCGTGGACAGCTTTCAGAGCGGCCTGGAAATTAATTTGACAAAATGAACGCAACATAATGTTTCAACAAATGTACTAATATAATAAGCCAGAGTCGATGGGACTTTTTGCTGAGACTTCCATTGTCAGTTATTGCTACAAAAAAAAGTGAATTATCATAATAATTAGAGAAAGACAGATTAGTTACAAAACGTGCATTGCATAATCAAGACATACAGAGGAATTCGGATTGAGGTCTTTATGCCGTCAGATGTGTTTACATCAACTTGCAGAGGTCATGTCTAATATACATACCACTTCAAGTTGGGTGATACACTATTTTGAAAATAACCCGCATCAAACTCTAATGTAAGGGGCCCTACTTAGTATATTCATTCCCCACAATCTAACCTTGGCATCATCAGGAAGAAATTCGAATCCCGGGGGTGGCGGGGGAGGGAGCATTCTCTTCACATTCTCTGGAAGAGATCCCATCAACTGTTGAGTTTTCTCCATCTTCTGACGCCAGTTCAGGGACTGAAATGTGGAATTTGAGGATGTTCAATATTTCATTTTTATTTTGGGCACATTTTTGACCGGGAGAAGAATAGCAGTTGTGAAAAAACCAGAACAGTCAGTATGTAAAGGGTAATAAGCTTATTCCGTCTTCACAAAGGTCGGTGATGCGCTTCCTTGAAAAGTGTTATGGGGTTTGCAAGTATCCCAAAAATTCGGCGTGATTCTGTCAATACTAGCATATTTCTGCATGAAACCTGCATGTATAATACGGAAAATTAAGAAAATATTCTCGTGTAGTTCCAAGATACGGTAAGTTTTCAGCATAGTTGCAAACCCCCACAACAAAAATTGAAAGAGTATTGAATGTAGCTTGTTTACGTTGTGCTCCGTACCTTGTCTCTGGTGATGGACTTGAGTTGATCCTTGTAGTTTTGCGGGAGTTTGTCTAGTGCTGGGTTCACGGGAATTCTATCTAGGACATCGGCCGGGAGGGCAGTCAGGAGCTTGTCGATGCGGTCGTGCTTGTCCTATAAAACGTTTTCCGGTATTACCTTTACTGTAAGTAGTACACAAGAACCACGATGAGCAGTTCGTCTTATTGTTAGCAAATATAGACACTTCTTTTTCATGTTTTATGGTTTATGAGGGTTATCGTATACTTATACTCGGTTTTCTGAAATAAGAAAGTAAAAGAAAGGTCTTCATAGATTACTACGTGAAAGTATATTCACGAGACATTAGACATACAAAGATTGATGGGTATAATTAGTCTCACGAAGAAAGAAAACTTCACATTCTCTGTATATTTACCTCATTGGACAGGGTTGTACTCTGATGAATTGCCTTCAGCTGGGCAACCGTCTCGGCCGGAAGGGCGGATTCCATGCCCGGTGGCAGGTCCTGAATTTTAGATAGGATATTTATTTAGATAGGAATTAGGAATTATATTTATAACTGTAACTCAAACCCTCATTCAACACTGATTCGGGTATACACTGCACGTGTCTAGTCTTTTGCTTTCGCTTTTAAAGTGAAAATAAAAATAAAATGAAAAACAATGAGAATTCTCCATGCAATGATCAACGACGCTTCGACATAGGCCATTAGCAAAATTAACTGTAATAGTAAAACAAAACATAAGTATCTATATTATTAACTTTTTTAATTTATGTGAATCGGTACCTTTGGCACGGGTGGGACGCCCATTGGCCCTCCCATTGGGGGTCTTTGCCCACCAAATCCTGGAGGACCTCCCATACCCCCCAATCCGGAGCCAGGGAATTGTGGTCGGGCTGAGACAAGAGCTAGAGCTCCCGCCACCAAGCAGAATACAGACTTGGTCATCTGAAAATAGTTCTCATCCTATAAAAGAAAGGGACTCAACTAAATTCCACAATTGGCCATACACACAAACATTGCAGGCTTCTAGAAGGTGAGCTTATTGAAAAATGTATAAGAGTAATTTAAAATAATAATGTAGGAACAATAATGGGTTGCCGATGAGACCTTGGGCCATATTCCCCACTCCGATTCCCTCAGGGAAAACAGTCTCCGGGCCGGGGACAGAAAATAGCATTCTAATGTGAGAGACGCATATAAAAAGATGGGGTTCCCCATGGGGAATTGAGTGGTGAATATCGCCTCTGAAGGTGCAAAGGTTGTCTGATTGTGGGAAGTGGGTTGCTCCTGTTGGATTGGCCACCTTTTATCGCATTGCCAAACAAAGGGACCAAAGTCCTACCCCAACCTCCTATCCTCTTAAAAGTTTGGTCTACTATTTGCTAATCGTGTAATTGTGATCGAGGGGTTTTCGAGGAGAGAGAGAGAGAGTGAGAGAGAGGGATGGAGAGAGAGAGTGAAAGAGAGAGAGAGAGAGAGAGCCAATTCTAACAGTAAGCGATTTCCCCCTTTGCACCCTTTTTGCTCATTTCATTGTGTGTTATGTATTCAATGGTACTTATTGCTTCGGATGAGTCTATAACCGGTGCGTGAAAAAAAGAAGAGGAAAGAGGTTGATTTTAGGTTAGCACAGAGAATGGAAGACAAATGTCTGGTTTTGTGCGAATAAAAGTCAACACAACTGATTGATGCTGCTTAAAAGAACTCGTACGCAATGATCGGAAAAGAATTGAATAGAATAGGCGAACTTACAATTAGACGACTTACAAACTCCAGATTAAACATAATGGTAATGCCATTGTATATCGTATATCTATTTTGTTACATGTTTTCTTTGGTGTTACATCTATTCATTCCCATGTGGAAACGTTTTTTTAATGATTTGTTTCACAAATTATCTGTTACTTCATCGTGGCACCATAATCAACGTTTAACTAATTCATCCGAAGTTGAACCAATTCGGGCTACACTTCACACTGTGTGGCTCTAATGTTCGTTTTATTCCATTGTACTCTAATAGTAAGTACCTGATGTCGGACACTCCACAAGTCATTTGTTTACCTGTTTTTACAAAACGCACCCGATCCTTTATTTACTGTTGTTTGTTCCTTTTATTCAGCCTTCTCTCTCTCACTCTGTCTCTCTGTCTCTCTCTTTCTCTCTCTCTATATCTTCTGTCTCTTCTCTCTCTCTCTCTCTCTCTCTCTCTCTCTCTCTCTCTCTCTCTCTCTCTCTCTCTCTCTTCTTTCTGTCTGATCTAGCTCATTTCAGTGGAACGCATTACTGTGCAGCATTTCCCGGTGTCCAAATGCGGAAATAAAGACTCAACAATAGTAAATCGACTTCCGGCCAGGAAAAAGCGCAATAGACCCAATTTTTGAATTACTTCATTTGTTGACTTTCAAGCAACCATCACCAATAACAGTGAATATACGTCATCATATTCCAGTTGATGGGTCCCTGATGACGTCATGCAATTTGTCTGATCTGGAACTCGCCGTACACTCAGGACCTTTGACACCACTACACTGAATACGCTTCAATAACAAGAAATCAAATTATCACGATGAATTGACAAAAACTTTAGTTTTGTATATAGTTCTGTTTATATATAGTTCTATTTTCTGGTTCTGTAAAGAATTCAATATAAATAGGCAAATTGTGGAAAACATGCTGACGCAGATTTCCTGTCGATACCGCCGGTAAAAGATGCTAGGTAAACAAATCCGGGGGCACTATATTTTTTATTGCCTTTTATGGTTGTTTTCCTTGAGTTTTATTACTGGGTGCAGTGATTCGTGGTGATTTCACTATAGCTACTGCAGATAAATACTATACGTTGAAAAGATTCGTCCGTGATAAAGGTGCGCTACAATGATGAACATCGTGCAGTATTTTGCTTGCAGTATGTTGGTCGAAAGTATGCTCATCCTACCGTAATAAAAAAAACCGCAGAGGCAAATCGCAACGTTATGGCGAATGAGCTTACGGAGACATAAGCACGTATCTTGTTTTAAAATGTGAGCCTAATCTGAACGTCTTCAGGCTGTTTTCTGTATTTTCTTCTGAGGTATCAATCCACCCTTCGAAGGGGAAGAATCGAAATAGCACAGGTCTTCCACATTGTATTCACATGTCTAGAAGCTTATCCTTACAATTAGACTCGTCTTAGACTATGCAATGAGAGACAGGATAGAGTGTGTCGGCCGTGGACAGGACAAAGCTTTTCATCCGACCAACAAAGACTGTCCCTTATGCCCTCTTATCAGTAATGGACCCTTTTTGAAGTAATATTTATAGGTTACCAACACAATTTGAAGCCTAATTTATTTTGAATGTAGGAAGACAAGGATCATTTTTACTTTGGCTGTGTTTTGCGGACAAAGCAGAATTTTTTATTTGTTTTTGTTTTCAGTGAAATCCGTGCCTTGCAGTGTCTTTTCTGATAACTCAAAATCACGATAAATATGGGTAAAAGTAAAGATAAGTTGGAAGAATACTGCAATTCTTCAACTCAATTTGCCTTACTTGGCTTCTTCTAACACTAACTTACAATTCAATACATATTGGAGGTAAGTTTTTCAAGATGTCCCCGTGTATTTTAGAACTTGCTTTAGTATGCCACATACATATTTATGCAGTTCACCTCACGACTATTTCCCTTCAAATTACTCTGTGAACAAGACAAAAGTGAAATAATCATAAGCAAATTTGATATAATATACTCCCAGTACTAAGGCATAGAAGTTGAAATGTTAGATTTGAGCTCCCGAAGTTCAACCGTCCATGATTTGTTCCCGTTTTCTATTAATCCAAACAGCAAATATTACTTTGCTCAACGTATGTACTATCTGAATATGAGGCGGTGCTCAAGTCTGACCTGGCTTGAAACTAATCCGAAAAAGGAGAGATAAAAACACATGCAAAAGGAAACTATGGAAGAGCTAGTTTTTCCTCTCCCTAACTGTCTTTCTCACTCTCTCTCTCTCTCTCTCTCTCTCTCTCTCTCTCTCTCTAACTCTCTCTCTCTCTCTCTCTCTCTCTCTCTCTCTCACTTACACCCTCTTTTTTTTTTATTCTTGCCCTCACAAAGATGAAAATAAAATTATAAACTATCATTTCCGCTGAGACTGCGACCGGAATGATTCTTCTTTTGCGTGTTTATATTAGCCACATAAAATCGGCGGTAGTTTTTTTATCCATTGATGCCTTACGCACTAACATGAGAAGAGTTTAAGTGCGTTTGATAGTTCTTTGTACCTGTCTATAAACCAAAAATCGTTAGCGAGGTAAACGGTGAATTGCTTCATCTTTTCTTTTCTTTACTTTATTAACAGAGCTCAACAATAAGGCCTCGACAGTTGTACTTCATTAATTATGCTTTTTATATTTTCGTACTATTCCAGTGTAAACTTTTACCTTTTCGGCCATAAATGACCATAAAAAGAGCCTTTACAAGACTTATCACTTCACACTTTCTTTGATTTGCTTTTATATCATGTTTTTGAAAACTTTTTCTCTGAAACATCCTTTTTCTTCTTGCAAGACAGATTAGAGATTAGAAAATACAGAATTCAATCACAGTATTAGTATAGCAATGCAGTTCCTGATTCCTGAGCTCTTTTGCATCATTTGATATAATATGTTCAATCGCTTGTTGACCCTTTACTATAGAAAACCAAATTCCTTATCTAGCATTGGTTTGTTACTTTGATTAGGAGATTTAGTAGGCTTGTATTTTGACCACATCTTTTAGCAGCCTTCGAAAATAATAATTTGGCTGCCTAACGGTTAAATTAGCCTAGCTACCCTTGGGCTGGGTTTTCCATACTAGTTTATCTTCACCGAGACTGTGCTGTAGGTTGTGCTGACTTGTATTGCGAGACGAACGACGATAGTTTTGGAAAGGGTTGAACCTCCTTTATTATAGTAGATTGTGGCCTTATATACTTCGATGAGAGACATCATAGATAGAGACAATAATGCTATAGTATAACAATCGTTAGAAATACAGATACAAAGGATCAAAGAGGGGATCATATTACACGTCGTATAAACTGTGGGTTACGATTGGCATAATAGTGTATTATATTACTGTGCGATTGTAAACTATAAAACTGCATAACTATATATAAACATCTGAAATATATAATAATTAATTATGGTTAATTATTTCAAACTAATCATCCTTGAATTGACATTCAAGACACTCCGGGCCAACGGCGAATGAACAATGAACTAATGGTTAGTGGATTGAATTGAAGTGGTTATATGCTACACCTTGCTAGAGATAAAAATTAATCTTGAGACTGAACGACAGCAAATGAAATATAGTAAAATATCGAGTATAAGAATATTAGGAATTGACATCAATAATGTTGAACAAATAACTAGTTAGTAGTGAACCGTATGTTCAAAATCGATCCAATTTCAATATAATAAGTTAGTGTGAACATCAATAACGCGAAGAGGTTAGTGGAATAGTACATGAAAAAGGGTTAGTCCGACACTATTCAAAATTAGGAACGAAATAACTTCTTACGTACAAATTACATATAATTGAAGCACACATAATGTTAGATACAAAGGTATTTGGCTACAAATAAAGTAATTCTGAAAATGACATATATCATGAATACTACAAAAATGGTAATTACAGTCTTCTTCATATAATCGGTCATGCTAGAAAAAATGCTATCTATAAAGTCAGTAACTACGTTCACCTCCTTCTTCTCGTCCGCCTCCGTGAACCTCCAGTGCTCATCGTAGTCTTCCAAATATGTAATGGAAGCTTTCAGTCTGAAGGTCTGGATTCCACCGGGACAACGTAAACTGCACATTTCGTCGACTTCAGCGATAGGGATTGTTGCGTACGTGTTCTCGTGTCCGCCGCTCCCGCAATTTGCCGTGAAAGTGGTCGATGGACAGGTGGCCACCGCAAGCTGGGGGTGTCCGAAGCTGGTAGAGCAGTTGTAGTCGATCCGTGCTCCTTGCCGACAATTGGCACATCCGGTCACGGCAATTTCTGATATCGAACAGAAATTCATCTCTGTGTCCACAGCGGCGGTGTACCCTTGAACGTCAATCTGCAGCGCCACAGCTCCCTCTCCTTGTGCCAGTATTCCGGAGTGGCTGTTGAAGATTAGCACTTCATCAAATCTCGTCGGAAGCTCCGTGTTGGCCATGTGAAAGAAGAGTTCTTCATTTCCTTCTGGGTGCGTGTGGACCATGTCGTCTGCAATTTTGAACTCCACAAGTTCTTCGTTCAAGGTACATCTCAAGTGACCATCAGACTTTCCATGATGACATCTGACCAGTTCCGTTAGCTTTCCGTCTCGTTCCATTATAATGAAGGAGCGATGATCCTGTTGGCCGAACGTCTTCGGAAGGTTCTCGTCCATGTCCGACACAAAGTTGGTCGCGGAGACGATTATCCTTCCATCCAGAATGGAAGTCCCTGGGGCGCCCACGGATGTCACAAGTTGGGTGAGTATTCCATCGCGTCCGCTGATTCGTACGAAGATTTCCTTGGCCCATGTACATGTAATGATCTCCGTTGCGGTCGTGTTCGCGTGCAGCATGGTTGTTTTGCTGAACCGACATCCTGGAGAACAGTAGAAACATCCGTTCGTGATGCATCCTTCTGCTTGTTCGCAACGGGTAATCCCAGGTTCCTGATTCAGATCTCCGAATTCGGATATCGTCGTATTCCACTGAGTGCGGGAACAGGCATCTGCTTGGCAAGAACCGGCGGATGGACATCTTCGGACCGTCAGTGTTGCCAGAGTGGTTGGTAGAGTCCAAAACAGGGTCCTTGGGATGCAGCGATGTCGTAGTTCGGTCAAGATCTCGACATGTTCCATGACTTCTCCGTGGTTGTCTTTCAGGAGAATGCACGACGTACTGCGAGTTCTGGCAGTCAGCATTGTCGACTCGAAGAAAGAGCAATTTCGCTGTTCTGGAGTTGTGAGGCAATGGCTCGACATTGCAGTCAGCGACGCGGCTTCTCCACATCCTTCAGCGATCTTCAGTATCATGACGATGAGTACGGGGAGAGCGAGTTTCGTAAGCTCTCGTGGTCGGAACGGTAGCATCTCGATCTCTTCGTCATCGCAGGATGCGTTTTTTCTTTGCTTGGACTCCTTCAAAGCTCTACATCGGTAACATCGGGAAATAACGATCTCAAGTAGAATCACTGTGAGCGACGCACAGAACGTGATGAGGGCGATGAGTTTGAGTGAGTCTTGCACGCAGTCCAGGTTGTGCCATGCTTCCTTGCAGAGTAGACACCGGATGATCAAGCATCTGTCAGCGGCAGGGCATGCGATGTTCTTCGTATGCGGGTTCCGTGTTTCTTGACAGTCGATCTGGTACGTGGTATTTCGGATGCGCATACTTCTTGGAGGATGAACGGTCGTTCCGTTGGACGCAGTCATCATCTGACATCTGTGTTCCACGCAAAAGTGGAGGCTCTGAGTCGTCTTCCGTTGAATGAACAGCGTGACTGTTCCGTCGGGATTACAGTGTGGTTGCCATTCCTCGCACGTCTTCTCTGGCTCGGGAATTTCCATTCTTCTCTCGAACGCCGTCGATTTCTGCATTCCATAGGCGTTGATGGGAACGTCTCCAACAGACGTTCGCATGAAGTATTGCTCCACGTGTCCCATAACACAGTAACTAGTGCCATTTGTGGAACACAAGTAACGTTCGCAGAACTTTTCGTCTCCGTAGGGCTGTCCTTGGCCAATGCAGGTGTACGGCTTCTCTGGATCAGCTTCACGAATCAAGACTTCCAAGTCCTTGAATAGATGTCGTTTTCCATCTGCGGTGCGTATGAAGTTGAAATTCTTCGTTGTCGAAACGTCGTTTTCGTGAGATGGGTACCAGTAAGGTCGGTGTTCACCGGTGAGTACAGCAGTCCACGATTGCCTGTATGAGTTCTGTACCGACATCTGGCAAGCGACTTCACCGAAATTGCACTGACAGGGATTTTCCGTGCATCCATCGGACCGATCGAAATGTCTGCAGATCGTGTGGAGCGAGAGATTCAGCGGATTCTTTATAGCGACTTCTCCATTTGGCAGGCACTGGGAAGTGGCAGTCGCGATCAAGCTGAGAAGTGTCATGGCGAAGTAGATTCCAGCATTGCGGCTGCGGAGGTTGTAGTTGTGTCGGGGAACAACTGAACTGGTAGTCTGCTGCTTGTCGGCTTGGTCAGCAGTCAGTTTCTGATCAACGGGTCCTTCTGTTTCGTCGGTTTCTTGCTCTTCGGCTGCTGTTGGCGAAGGTGACATTTCCAACGGATGAAGAAGTGCTATGGAGCGGGAAATGGTTCTTCCGTTTGCAGTCTTCACCTGTCGCAGAGCGTATCTCTCCATCTCGACTTCCGTGCAATTCGACAATGCGTCCGAGTTTCCAGCAGGCGGGAGGATTATGTTCGTCATGAATGAGAACGACTTCTCCGGCACATGGCTGTCTGTGAAGTGGTCGGTGTTGTCGCAGAGCAGTACGGTAGCGTTCGCGAAGAGATGGCAGGTATTCTCTCGTCCATTGTTGCCAGAAGAGGCGGACACGCTCCTTCGCGTTGCTCCAGGCAAGGATGATGTCTTGTTCGCCGAACTCTTCTTGTTCTCCTGCAGTGACGGGTATTCCAGGTTTGCATCCTGGCTGAATCAGATCGATCGGTCGAAGTACACGAGATTCGTTGTCATCGTAGAGGAGTGGGCGGGAGTTGACAATCGCTTCAGCTTCGACGACGAAGGTGTGAAATTCATCATTCGAGAGAATCTTCCTTGGGACAGTTTTCCGCAGGGTGCTTTTCACGGCGCCAATCAGTCTTTCGTAGGCTCCTCCGTTCCATGGGCTCATTGCGGGGATGAACTTCCACTTCAGTTTGAGTTGTTCGCAGTAGGACGTGTCGCCTCCGTCTTCCTTCCATTGGACCATAACGGGAAGAGCTCCGTGGAAATTCGTTCCGTTGTCGGAGAGAACAGTTAATGGCCTTCCTCTTCGAGCGACGAATCTTCTGAATCCTCGTAAGAATTGAGTTGAGGACAGTCCTTCGAGTATCTCCAGATGCACAGCTCGGGATGCAAGACACGTCACGAGTAAGAACCATCGTTTCACGTGTTCTCCGGAGGTTTCCATCTTCACCCGAAAGGGTCCAGCGAGGTCGACTCCGACGTGGGCGAATGGAATGGACTCCCTCACACGTTCTGGAGGTAGATGGGGCGGTGTCGGAAGAGCGAACGGCGTCGGCTTACGGCGGCGACAGTGAGGGCATTCCTTGAGGATGCGTTGAATGAAACTTCGGCACTTCGGCATCCAGTATTTTTGCCTCATCATCGCTAGTGTTGCAGCGACCGATCCATGTCCGCTTTCACGGTGGGCATCTTCGACGAGTCCTGCAGCTTTCTCGTTCTTGGGTATGAAGATTGGAGTCTTCGCATCGTCGGAGAGGTCCGATCCTCCAATTCGTCCTCTTGACCTCCAGAGTTCATCGTCGTCTTTGAAGAGGTTAAGTTGCTTGATCTGCTTCGTCGACGGCGGTTCTGAGTTCTGGATCTGCTTCAGGAGACGAAGTTGGGCCATCTTCATAGGGTCCCATGCGATGCGACCTCGGCTGCATTTCTTCAGGAACAGCATCACGTAGAAGTTGACGTTCAGGGCTTTTTTGAAAGTCCGGTACTTCTGCACGTCGATAATGTCCTCTGACGTTCTTGATCGCGAATTCGCAGCGACTGTGATGGTCTCTTCTGCCGGAGTTGCTTCTTCTTCGGCTTGTTCCGTTGTTTTCGGAGCGTCACCACGTTCGAACGGGGGCCATTCCTTTGCAGTCAGGAATTCTGGGCCATTCCACCATAGTCGGCATCGGTTCAGCTCTGCTGGTGAAAGTCCTCTGGTCGCCACATCAGCTGGGTTCATCTCTGTCGGCACATAGCGAAAGTCGGTGTCGCACTTTCTGATTTCCTCCAGTCTTCTTTTGTTGAACACTGGTACGTTGGCGTCCGTGTTTCCGATCCAGGACAGGACGATAGTGCTGTCTGTAAAGAGCACGGAGCTGACGATCTTCTTCGAAGTGTGCGTTCTAACAAACGTTGCGAGGCGGGTTCCGATGAGAACACCAAGAAGTTCCAGCCTTGGCACGGTGGGTGTTCCTTTCAACGGGCACAGTCTTGCTCTGGCGAGTATCAGGCGTGGTGGTTGATTCTCGGCGACGAAGTAGGCACATGCAGCGAAGGCGTTAAGTGATGCGTCCGTGAAGATTACCAGCCTCACTTCTTGTCCTCGGCAGATTTCGCGTGGGATGGAGAAGCATATCTTCCAGTCTCCGAACTTCTTCGCTTCCTCCACAAGTTCCTTCTCCAGAGGTGAGTCCCAGGAGCATCCCTTCTTCCACATCTTCTGTATGAGAAGCTTCCAGTGTAGAAGCGTATCCCAACGGGTCGTACCAGCTGCAGACGTCGCTCAGAACACTCCGTTTTGTCGACTTTTCGTTTACTTGCACGGCAGCAAATTCGTAGATCATCTTGTCCGTTGACGTCTCCCAAGGTATTCCGAGAAATTTTCCGGTGTCCTTTTCTTGTCCCAAGATGTTCTGAAGTTCAGGATCGTTGCTGAAGTACTGGGAGAGTTCCATTCCTATCTCCTTGAACGTCTTTTGGGCGAATTCCATTTTCTCAGCGACCTCAGAAGCGTCTTCTCCTCCGACCACGATATTGTCCACGTAGACGTTCCGCAGCAATTCCTTGCCAACTTGTCCTTGTGCTTCGAAGTGGATCTTCAGGATCCCAGCAAGTAGAAACGGGCTTGAGATCAATCCGAAGTTCAGTCGACGGAAGCGGAAGTGACGTAGATTGTCATCTGTAATCGGTTTCTTCCAGTCCTTGACGTACAGGAATCGTAGGGCGTCGCGGCACGGCTCATCGATCACGAGTTGAAGAAAGGCCTTCTTCACGTCCGTTATGGCCACAGTCGGCGCTTCTCGGAACCGTAGTAGCATTCCGACGAGGTCAGGAAGAAGGACAGGACCACGTGCGAGCAGCTTGTTCAGCGCGGGAGCTCCTCGGAGGTGGGCGGACGCATTGTGTACCATTCGGTAGGGAGTCGTCGTGGAGTCCTTCTTGGTCACGAGATGAAACGGTGAGTAGACAGTGATTATCCCTGTTGGATTTCTTCACTTCGTCGTAGCTCAGCTCCTCGATGACTTCGTCCCGAAGCCATTCTTCAATGATCTTGTCCGCGTTGAGGCGCATCGTTTCACTGGCCAGCATCCTTGCACGC
>JAANDG010000152.1:0-264903 GCA_036852015.1 Pelodera strongyloides | reverse complement strand
TTTTCCGCGATTTCGGCAATTTTTTTAGGTTTCCTGTGAAGATGCCCAGCACTTTGCAATTAAAGATTGCGAGAAAATTAAAATTGAATAGTCACCGTAAAACAGTGGAATTTCCCCCGGTGCGCTGTTCTCCAACTCTAACACAGGTATGTAGACCAGAGCGACGCATGACTGTAATTCTGCTGGATTAGACAAATTAATGATTATTAATTTTTCGATCACGTTAATAATTTATGAAATTTTGGAGCAGGGCTGTCCCTTGTATTATTTGCATTTACTTTCGATTCAATAAGTTCAATATTTATTTGCATTCGATAAAAAGGAACAGGTAGGACTACTCGTACTTCGGCAACTAATATTAGGCTACTTCTACTTCTAGGAACGTATACAATTGAGTTTCTCTGAACTACCAAATTAGGTAGAAACGTAGGCTGCAAAAACCGAATGAACTTGCTGTCAATTGTGATCCAGCCTTACAACTTTTTAAAGCAAAACACCGGCCGGTTTTTCAGCATCCTTATGCAGCTTATGCAAATGTGCATAATTTATAATAAAAAAATCGAGCTAAATTCGAGCGAGTTAGCATAAATACGTAAGAATTCAGTTGTCCAGGAGCAAAAAAAAAGAAACATACGCATAATAAAGCGGTAGATAAAGCAATGATGACAGCTTTTGACCATCTCACATAATATCTCTCAAACGAGTAGTGTAGGAAAATTGCGATAATTACGGCATAGGTCAGGTATAAAGCCACAATTTTTGAGCCTGAAAGAGCATTGTATGGTGATAAGGGCAATGTAAATTTCCGTTATTTCACCCAAAGGGTGCCAATGGCGTGGCGAGATTTCAGCATACCCAATTAAAGAAACCCGACATCTCTCTCTCGTTCTCGCCCTCTAGCTCCTCTCCACCCCCCCCCTCTCTCTTCTTCTTCTTGGAAAAAGTTATGGAACACCTCAAAATACACAGTGGCCGCAAAAAAATGGGCTCACTCACGGAGACGGCGACAATTAGTCGGCTACGGCGCGCGCTCCTGACGCTCACCTTCAAATTCTACGGTGGTCCCAATTATGCGCCAAGGTACGCGCACCCTTATCGCGTAACTATTCTTTCCGTCTTAGTTTTATCAAACGGTAGTCATACTTGGTACGCAATCCGTAGTCAAGTATTTCCCAAAGCAAAGAACGGGCCAGTGGACTAGATAGAGAGAATATGAAATGTCTCCGATAAAAGCCATCACCGGGTTGGAGAGAAGGTAGGAGTCCTGAAAAACGGAAATACTAGGGTTTTAAAAAGAAGGTACAACGACTGAATACAGACACTGATCTCTCTCTCTCTCGCTCTCTGTCTCCCTCTCTCTATCATACATATCTATCTCTACTCTCGCTCTCTAACTGTGAGAGACAAAAGAGGACGAGGGAAGGAGGTAGAGAGCTTGAGCAGACGTAGCGATTTACAGAAATTGACATATTCTCGCTCACTGTCTTTCTCTCTACCTTTGACGCTCTTTTCTCTCTCTCTCTCTCTCTCTCTCCAGCTTTCTAAAGCAGAAGTGTTTTTTAAAATTCTAGATCAAAAGATTTCACGAACTAACCCGATTGAGGTAAATTAACACGGCGCTATTGATTGTAGCAACTATTCTACAATAAGGTATATTGTAACGAAAGAATGGTAAGAACAGAAGAAGGACTGAGATGCCATATGAGAGATGCGATAGGCCTGAAAATAAATTATTTTGAAATAAATACTTGGAGCTGACCCTTTTGGAATTGGCAAACTTGTTTGATTAACGCTGGGGCCCACATAAGCATAGGTATTCCTCATTTTCTCTAGGAAATAACAGTGGTTCACAATTCTCATAGCATTGCATGATGTAATGAAATGCCCTTTTTACCAGCCTTCAAAAGGTTAGGCCCACTACAGGTCCTATTATGTTTGACAAGGAGAATCGGATGGAGTCATCAAAAATAGCGGTTACCTGGAATGCGCCTGATGACCCTTTAATGTTAATCATAAAAAAATAATAATGACATAACGATTAGCTTACCGTATCCAAAAATTGTCCAAGACGTTTTCTGCTTGCTTTCCACGCAGCATTCCGCATCGTAATCCTCTTTATCCGAAGTTAAATCAACTTCGTCTTCGAGCAGTCTTGCGTAGTCTTTTTCATCACCATGCACACCGTTGGACATATCAGTGGGCGCTGCTTCTGAAGCATGCTAACCAATATGGTACTAACAAATTTCCTAGATATGAAAATTTTCCTACTCTACTATCTCATTCTATGATAGGTATTCTATTGATTTGCAGCGCGACAGCGTAGTGGTTTTGGCGCTGTTGCGGCATTTGCGCCAGAAATGCGCCTGAAGTGCGCCACAGGTCTTTCGCTCACCTTCAGCCAGGAAAAATGCCAAGTATCCTGCCATGAACTGCCAAAGTCTTCCCAGTGTACTGTTGAATGAGTCTGACGCGGATAGTGTCGAATGATAAGCAATCGATATAACACCAATCAATAAACAGGGAAGATAAGGTCTAAACTTCGTAAATCATAGCAACATTGGATAAAAGTTCGGGATGTTTCAACGTTTCAACGCAAAGGAATAGTTGTTTTTATTGACTTAACAAAACTGGCGCGCCACATTTTGCATAAAAATAAAGATAAAGGGTACCCGGGTTATATCAACCGAATCCGCAGAAACGGTGCACCGGGGTCCGGTTCATTTCTGAAGCCGGACGAACTGGCGTTTAAACTTCCCGGAGGCCAATTTTCTCGGGAAGCCGATTTTGCATGTTCGTAATAAATGTTATTATAGCATCAAATGGGACCCTGCTACTCTTATACATAATAAATCACAATTAAATTCATACCTATTCGGCATTGCTTTAGTTGCTATCCAGTAAATAAAAGGAGCCACCAAGTAAAATTGCATTTCAACGGAAAGAGACCAATAGTGAGTGAAGACGACCACTCCATCACTCAACTGAAATTTCAAATGAAAATTGAATAATGTCATCTGAGGCCATGACTTCCTCAGGGAAATGGCCCTGGGGACAGAAAATAGCATTCTTATGTGAGGCACGCAGAGAAAAGACGGGGAATTCCCCACGGGGAGTTGAGTGGTGAATATGGATATGGCCTCTGGAGTACCGTAAACACTGTAAACTGCACTCTCTGGCTGTTGTCAGTTCTCAAAAACACTCGTGTGCCAGAAGCGCGCCGCGAGTTTTTCGTCAACAGGCAAAAATTTCGTCAACAGGCGTGAAGGAGATGCAAAATCAGTCTTCATGGTGTAAATGACGATTTTTTGAAAAGGGCAACTTCATCTCCATGTTTTTTTTGCAAATTGTGATGTGATCTATTAATTTCAGACTGGCTATAATGCATGAATGTGCAGTTGTCCAGCATACGTTTCACAAAACAACCACATATCATGTCGCTTTAAATTTGTAAGGACAAAATTGAGATAAAATGCTACCTGTTCCTCATATAGCTCATCGTCCGTTCGATAATTTGCGTAAAACAATAATGCTTTGATAGAAAACTCATTATTGTAATCGGCAAGGGTAGGAAAGTAGAGTTGAATTGTTAGATAAGTTACAGCAATAATTAAATATGCCATTGGTATAATTCTCTTGCATCGTCTGTAGATAAAATCAAAATATTGTGATAGAAATGAAGTTGCCGGCCTTGCGAGAAGAAATGCCATTAAATAACCGGAGATAACGAAGAACCTGCAATATTAGTAATAATATCGCGCCAATGTGGCGCGCACTTTAAGTAAATGTGGCGCCAATCTAGCGCACACTTTTAATAAATGTCGCGCCTATCTCGCGCACACACTTCACAGTGTCGCGATTATTTGGCGCGAGCTCTACACAAATATCCTGCGGTGAACACACATCGCGCCGTTATTTACTGGCCAGTAGGAAAAGATACCAGTGCATGCATATACGTCCACGATGGAGTAGAGTTTAGCAAAGATACACGTGGTTGCGGTTGGAGGTTGGAGGTACCGATGCGTTTTCCCAATTTTTAACTTTGGTGTGACGGCCGCGAAAGAATCGCGGTACTATCGCACACCTTTTTCCTTGACTTGAAACTATTGAGGAACCGTTTATTCCAAAGGATAATAAAAACACGTACATATCTACTCCAACGTATCCATTCGGTGCAAAGTTAGGATAGAAATGAAATAAAAGCACTAAAATAATGGCTACAGCTCGAAGACCTTGTATATCCAGTCGTTTCA
This sequence comes from Pelodera strongyloides, assembly GCA_036852015.1. Taxonomy (NCBI): domain Eukaryota; kingdom Metazoa; phylum Nematoda; class Chromadorea; order Rhabditida; family Rhabditidae; genus Pelodera; species Pelodera strongyloides. Next base: position 260,653 of record JAANDG010000152.1, on the reverse strand, counting down.
TTGAAAAATCTCTGAAAAACGAGTAGTTTTATAATATTTGCACGCTCCATGAATAGAGTTGGAAAGATAGTAGTATGAGTAAGTTTCTTGTGCGCTTTCGAATTCCAACCACAAAACAAAAAATGCGTTTAACAGATTTCTATTTGCCAACATGTCGGTATTACACCATCATCAGGACAGATTTAATTTGGTTTAATTACCCAAGTTTGAGGTAATTAAATCTGCCCTGATGGTGAACCTTTATTGGTGTGCTTTCTCTTCGTAATTTTGCAAAAAATTGCCAATATCGAGTGGCTTATCCACCAAAAGCCATTTGCGGCGCTGCGATATTTTTTTGCAGCGCATAAGGTTGCCTGCGGGTGGAGGGTATTCACTGCTAGTTTTTGAGTAGCCATTGTAATAGCTTTACTTTTACCTAAGCCCACTCGTTCAGTTCTTATCTCGTGGCTCAATTTTTTTGAGGTAACAATACAATATCGCCCACATACTGCGTTCCCTTTTGGCGAAACGCCAGGCGAAGGCAATGGCGAAACGCCTGTCCACCCGCATAGCGAAACGCCAATTGAAAAAAATTTCGCCTGGCGTTTCGCTGTTTTTGACTAAACAACCAGCGTTTCGCCAGGCGCTTCGCTAGTTTTGCTACGAATAGTGTACCATGCTCTCGCAGTGTATGGAGACGACATTCTAACAGGATAATTCACCACCCAAATTAAACCGCAGAAAACTAACACATAGTACATCATTTTAGTTTATACTATACCAGCCGTTCGAAGAGACCTACGGGCTCTTCTCCGACTGGAGGAATCGGCCTTCGGCCGATTGTTTCCCTATTTAAAAAAAAGGATTGCTACAATTTAAAAAGTTAACTCTCGTCTCTTTCTCCTCCCACACATTCACACGTCTCTGATTGTGGAAACGTATAATAATCAGTTTGGATCACCACTCGCCTAATGCTACCATGCAAATTTCCTATTGAAGGTGCTGTATGTAGGGCAGAGAATTATCCTTGTGATAAGCTAGCATAGCTCAGCAGGTAGAGCGTTGGACTGTGAAGCGAGAGATTGTGTGCTGCTGTGGGTTCGAATCCCGTCAGCAGCAAAGATTTTGTATGTTCTCATTCGATAGTGAATAGAAAATTTTCTTTATGAAAGGATTTCGTTGCGTACACACGCGGCTTCAAACAAAAAAGTAAACTCTTCTCCTTTATATTTAGTTTATACTATACCAGCCGTTCGAAGAGCCCTACGGGCTCTTCTCCGACTGGAGGAAACGGCCTTCGGCCGATTGTTATACACCGTTAAAAAAAGGGATTTCTGCAAAGATAAAAAGGACTTTCATTTACGTTTATGTGGAAACGTATAATTTGGTTCTGGACTTCAGCGTTGTTGCAAATCATGCAAATTTGCTATCTCATTTCTCTTCTCCTATAATATTTCCTATAATATCCTCGACACATAAGCTAGCATAGCTCAACAGGTAGAGCGTTGGACTGTGAATCGAGAGATTGTGCGCTGCTGTGAGTTCGAATCCAGCCAGCGGCAAAGATTTTGTATGTTCTCTTTCGACTGTGAATAGAAAATTTTCTTTATGAAAGGATTTCGTTATGTTCACACAAACAAAAAAGTAAACTCTTCTCCTTTATATAATAAGATATCAAGTAGCATTATATGCCAAGCAAAAACAATCACACCGGCGTGCAAACAAATATCAACAAACTGCATAAACTGGCGATTCGCCAGTTGAATTTTCCTTCGCCAGGCGTTTCGCCAGTGGAATTTACTTTCGCTAGGCGTTTCGCCACTGATGATTATTTTCGCCAGGCGTTTCGTCATTAAATTACCTTCGCTAGGCGGATTAGTCAGCGCAAATATTTTCGACGGCGGATTTCAGTGAAAATATTTTCGCTGGCGATTCGCCTAACGTGAACAGAGTATCATACGATCGCGACAAATATTTGCAAAACTTGAAATGACTGACACCATTACCATTACCTATGCATTACTCTTGATTTACATTGTGTTATTATCATATCACCTGTTTGCTAATCAACGACAACCCGACGAGTTATATACCACTTTCTTTTCATCATTTCATTGTGATGCACACCCTGTGGTGTTATTTAATAAATAAATAAATAAATGATGGTGTAATACCGAAACTTTGGCAAATAATGTTAAACGTATTTGTTTTGTGATTGGAATTCGAAAACTCACAAAAAACTTACTCAGTTTTATAATAAATCTGGTAATAATTGGAAATCACATCACAGAAAAAACAAATGAATAAAAAATGACACAGTGCTGTATAGTTCAGTGCGCAGAGTAGAGAAACTGAACCTACAATAAAACATTCAAGTAAATAATACACGTTTAGTTTACCTAGCAAAATGTTTCAGATTATTCACTATCGAAAAAGCTTATAGGTTTACTATTCGTTTCCTTCTAGACATAGGAAAAATTCTGAGAGTAAAGTAGTCCCGAGTAGCAGTGAATGCTTCAGGATTAAAATGAAATACCGGCCAGTTTTTGAAACGCAGCGTGGACCTCTGAATTCTTGCGTATTTATGCGAATTTGCTCAAATTTAGCTCGAGTTTTTATGCTAATTTATGTTCATTTGCATAAGCTGCATAAGAATGCTTTGGCACTCGATGCATTTCAAAAACCTGCAGGTATTTCTCTTTAAAACCATTAGGCAAATCAGTAAAAGCCTCAAAGTAAGTATTAGTTTGAAAAATACAGAAATTTCAGCCTTTCAACAATTTTCGATTTAAGACATCTTGCGTTTTTTTTACCGAAGACACTTTCACCTAGTTTTTAGCCTGTGCACTGAACGCTAATCAAGATGGGCTAAAAATGAATGTATGTACTATGGAGGATGAGAAAAGATACATGGGATAAAAGTCAGGAAAATTACACGACCTCACTCAACATGAAAAAGGATCCTTTAGAATGAGAATAGGTAGAAACCCTAAACATAATGTTCGTTATTTTATAAACTACAAATGTTAAATCATGACTTCAAACATCAAACTTGGATTTTGAATCAAGAATATACCGTACAAAGTCTACAAAGCACAAAGCATTTATCTTAAAGGGACATGCTAGCCCCTTTGAAAAGTTTGCATATGATAAGCAAATCCTATGTATCCTATGCTACTTTTGTACGGTCGTCCACGGTAAATTGCTTATCATATGCAAATTTTCCAAAGGGGCTAGCATTTCGCTTTAACGCACAACGGACGCGCACAGTCTAGTCTAGAGCTCCTTATGGGGTTTCCAAGTATAGCCGATTTTCCTTCCAAGTATCTAACAATTTACCGTATCTTGGCACTACACGAGCATATCTACAGGCAGTTTTTACAACCGATCGCAACGGGACCATTTGTTCAACAAATTATTCGCTTTGATTCCGGATTTGCTATAATGCGGTTGTGTCAAAATTACGCAAAATTACGGTAGATTGGCACACTATTTTGCAATTGATACTTGGAAGGAAAATGCTCGGTTTTTGGCATACTTGGAAACCCCATTATGAAATTGACACAGTCATCAAATCACAATATTTACCAAATCTTCGCGATGAGATGTCTTTCTGGCAACCAGTTTCACTGGATCCAAAGAGCTTCAGGTTCAGGAATAAATCATGTTGCTACTATTGATGAATTCGTTAAATGTATTATCTTGAAGTGTCGACCCGCTGAAAAGATTTGAAGTTGTATCTTAGCAATGAAATACGGTTCTCGTGTTGTATTTTGTTGAACGGCGCTCTGTGAACCGTGCTATAACTATTACATAAACCGTGAACCATAAGCATAAAACACGAAATGTGAAACTAGTAAAATGTACCGTATGTTTATTGTTAGTGTATTGTATGAATAGATTCAATGTCTAAAAGTGGTTGGATGCCTCCTGTCCCTTGGCGTTACGGAATTTCTTGGTGAAACAGTGCTGAATCTTAAAGTCTTTTCCCTGCCGCCTCCCCTACTCCTACTCCTCGGTACCAAACCCGGAGTTAAAGCGAAATACCGGCCGGTCTTTGAAAGACATCGAGAAGATGCATTCTTATGCAGCTTATGCAAATGAACATAAATGATAAGAAAAAATCGAGCTAAATTCGAGCAAATACTTAAAGGGTCAGGCCCATTTCAAATGACCCCTATTTTTGATGATTCCATCTGGTTCTCCATGTCAAATATAGTAGGATGCAATATTTTTCTAATTTTCAAGCGCAAAATTCACACACTATATTCATCAATTTACCGTGGGCACTCATACCCAACTATTTATCGCAGTTGGCACGCCCCTCCGTGCTAATTGGTCAATATGCTCTATTGGGCGTGGCAATTGCGATATTGCCCAATCAGCGCGAAGGAGCGTGACAACTGCGATAAATAGTTGGGTATGGCTGGCAATGGTAAATTGCCGAATACTGCGTGAATTTTGCGCTTGAAAATTAGAAAAGTATCGTATCCTGCTATATTTGACATGGAGAACCAGATGGAATCATCAAAAATAGGGGTCATTTGAAATGGGCCTGACCCTTTAAGTATTTGATTTAGTTAAGTGCTTCAAGAACCGGCCGTTATTTCGCTTTAATGAAACCTTCCTCAGCACGATTTATATTAAATTTCTTTTTCACCTACTAACTCAGCTTACCTCTAAAGCTAATGGAAAGATAAATTCGTTTATTTCATTTTGGCACCACCTCAAAATAATCAATGTTTTGGTGATAAGGTGTTCCTGGACCAGGGTTTCGCTTAGTTTTTGATACTTCGGTTGAACGTTCTGACTGCAATACTTCTTTATTGTTTTAAAGCGAAATGCTTACCGGTTTTTGAAACACATCTAGTACACCAGAATTCTTATGCAGCTTATGCAAATGACAATAAAAAATCGAGCTAAATTCGAGCAAACTAGCACAAATACGTAAGAATACAGTTATCAACGATACGTTTCAAAAACCGGCCGGTATTTTGCTTTAATATTATTATTATGTATTTTGCGAATTGTCAAACAAGAATAATGAACATACATAAATTGCCGCCAGCTTCGGATATTCTATTTTATTTTTGACGCTACGGAAGTAGAACCAAAAATCCGGAACCTATTTACCTAATACCTAAAAAAAACTAATAAAGTTTTAATATTTTTGGATTGTTTAATACTTAGGCCACGTGTTACAATTTTGCATATGCGCTATCAATGTACTGTTATATTTTTTATTTATTTATTTATTTATTTGTTTATTTAATATTAATAACCCACCAAGGAAATAATTTTATTTTTTTATATTTTTGATGCACCTACAATAATGAAACGGTTGGACATACAGGGACTGCGTGCCATTGCTATCATTTTAGTTCTTTTATTTCATTTTTACCCGCAACTTACACCAAATGGATACGTCGGAGTGGATATGTAAGTATATCTTTGTACTATTTATTAGTTATCCCTCGACTTCATTTAATAATGTATATTACTTTTTATTTTGGCTTCAAAAATCGGGTGTCAAATCGCATTAAAGGAGGAGGCTCACGAGAATGAAGTGCTCGAATGGTTTCCTTTTATCGAAAGATGATGGTATTAAGTTCCGAAAGACATGCTTTACAATGCAAACGCTTTTAACTGGAAGGAGTAAATCAATATAAAACTATGAATTCTATCAAAATTTTGGATCGTAAAAAATAGTTGATTTCCATAGTGGGCATGCAAATTTTGTGCTGGCTTGCAAAGTGACTTGTAAATTTGCATGTTTAGCTTTGAAGTCTACCTTGCATACGATAGGTTATTTTATTTGACTTCGAGTACTTAGATTAATTAATACCTCCACACTAAAGCGCTGAACCTTATAATACTTGTTTTTTTGGAAGATAAACCCATTATCCTTTGATAAAAGGAAACTATTTGAGCACGTCATTTCGTGAGCCTCCTCCTTTAAAGCGTAATACCGGCAGGTTTTTGAAATGCATCGTGGACAACTGAATACTTACGTACTAATGCTAATTTACTCGAATTTTGCTCGAATTTTGCTTCTAATTTATGTTCTCTTGCATAGTCTGCATAAGAATGCTGGTATACTCTATGTGTTTCAAAAAATCGGGTGTTATATCGCTTTACACTTTTCAGATTTTTCGTCATTTCCGGCTTCTTGATGGCCTTTCTTCTGTCGCGTCCAAACGATTCCTTTACAAATAAATACCTGGACTTCATATATCGAAGGTGCAAGCGAATCGTCCCGATGGCGTATTTAATATTTGCACTTACATTCCTATTTATGCAACTTTGGTTTCCTCGACTTGTAGAGGAAAATCGCGATTTCTCTCTCAAGGCTCTACTTTTCTATGCTAATCATCGATCGCTGGAGGAAGCGTATGAGGAACAGGTAGTCTTTTAACTTTAAAGTGGTGTGACACACTGTTTTGAAACTTATGCTAAACAACTGCATTATATTGTATCAATGGAAAATTGAGCGCAATATCAAACGCAAACCCCTAGTGCAAGCCATAGAAAACGACCATGCAACGTAAATATATCTTTATTGCAGTTGAGTAATGCTGAAATTCTCTTCACTCATTACTGGTCTCTGGCAGTTGAGATGCAATTCTACTTACTAGCGCCATTCATATTTTGGATCGCCACGAAAACGTCGCCGAAAAGGTCCATTTTTTCAGTTTTTTAATCTATATTAGCGAATGCTTGGCGAAAAGAAGTGTGATGCACGCAGTGGGAATTCGTTTTTCTTTACTATGCCACTATGATTTTTTTTCAGGCCCGCTATTCCATGTATTCTTCTAGCTGTTGTCTCCTCATTATATTCATTGAGTCTACCGTCAACTGGAGCATTCAATAGTACAATTGCAAGATTATGGCAGTTCATGGCTGGTTATGTGGCGTTTTTCATGGAGCCTGGTAGGTTGGAGTTGGACAGGGTAGGTGCAAGGCATGACAGAGATAGAGAGTATACGAGGTCGTGAAGAAAAAACAAAATTCGACGAAAAGCGTAAGTATAACGGTAAGGAAAAGTACATGGTCTGCTAAAGGGTATGCAGGATGGGTACAAGGTTTGGGTGGGCCAGAGAAGGTAAATGAAAAGAGTAAGTGAAAGAAGAAATACTAGGGATAAACTGAAAGCATAAAAAGTTACTTATGCTTGGCCGGTCGGCAGTGCAGGCTTGACGCGGTTAAATCGGCTATGACGGGTATGGTGCTATATGTAGTTACTATCTAATATACATACTAAATTCAGTTATCGAAAGGGGTGAGCCATCAACAAAGTTTATCCGAAAACTGAATGAAGATGAGAGTGAAGTAGGTCTTCTTGATTACATATCAACTGATGACGACATCGATATGTCTACAGTAGAACAACAGAAATCAACGGAGCCGGGATTACTAAAGAGAGGTGAGTTATTTGGAAGAATTTTGGATGTTATGGGGTGCTGTAGGTACAGTAAGGTCTTTTGAAATTATTCCCTGTATCACATTGGGTGAGTTTCTTAGAAGAAGTCTGAGAGTTGTGGGTGTTATGGAGTTATGGGGTGCTGTAGTTACAGTAGTCTTTTGAAATTATTCTCTTAATCTCACCTTCGATTCATTAAAATAATGCGCATAGCTTACACTGCTTACAGTAACAATTGAAAGTTTAGCGGTTCCCGAAATTCTATTCTACACTTCGTACGCCGTTTTATTCCTACCATTTGCTCCTGTTCATGTACCCTTTTGCCGAGCAATTTCTACCGCCAATAGTGCGCTGATAATCTGGCTTAATCGGGTAAATTTTATACTCACAGTTTATAACATTATTATTTTCATATAGCTCTTGAGCACAACGCAACATTGCTTGTGTGCGGGCTCCGTTCGCCTTTCGAAAATAGTTCTCACAAATCGTGTGCGAGCAACTAGCAGCGCGCACGCCAGTAGTTCACTTCAGTACCCCAGAGAAGAGAGAGAGAAAGTCAGAGAGAGAGAGAGAATGACAGAAATAATGAGAGTGTGGGAGAGTAGCAGTTTCGGGAAACCTTGTACGATACCCATCAAAATACAGCTGATATATTTAGGAAAGTTTTCTCCTTTCCAACCGATTAATGTCATTCATCGGTGATATTTCATATTCTCTTTACCTCGTCCATTGGCCGTGTCTATGCTTTGGCAGATATTTAATTTCCAAGGGCTTAATAGGTAAGCGTTACTGATTTATATTATTTGTGGTCCTTTCTAATTTTGTAGAAGCTAACTCATTGCCTGCGTTCAGAGCAACCGCGCCAGTTACTGGACCACCATGTGGCCGTATTCACGAAAGCGCCGTGAAGCTCCCAGCCCCCCAGTGGGAGGTGAGAGAAAGAGAGGGATCACAAGATTAGAGACACGCAGAGACAAATTCTTCCACCCTGGGAGGTTCCCGCTGTTCGTGCATACGGCCACTGATGTGATGGTTTCAAAGCTATCGCTATCAATGTAAAGCACGGGTAAAGCCACTCATGTTCAGATCCTCAGCTGATTCCCCTATTTCTAATTTCTTCGATAATTATCGCAATTGCCTTGCACTACTCGTTCGAGAAGTATTACTTGACGTGGTCGAAGACAACCATTATGCTGATGTCGGCTGCTCTATTAGGAGTAAGTTATGTGTTCCGCTAACAAGTGTTAATATGAATCACACTTAATTTTCAGTAAGCGTATGTTGTAAGCGTAAGTCGGTGTCCAGGATACGGGCTTCGGGATCAAAACTTATCGAGCCATCCGGCACTCATCCTGTCGACGCTACTGTTATTGTGACAGATCTTCAGTCTTTATAATTCTACGAAAAGTTTTCAACGGTGCACTTTTTGGATTTCAGACCTGCTTATTACTTCTATACACACCGATGACCTGGTTACCACATAGAAACAACCAACTTGATGATTACTACCGTAGGTTTGCATGTATACTTAGGGCCCTTAGCCTTAGGGACTCAATTATGGGAACAATCGTCGTGACCAGTCAATAATTAGCCATTTACAATTATCGTATGGTAATAAGTGACTTGTAGAGCTTGCCGCTGATCGTAACTGGAACAACACACACCGTCCATTTATGAAAGAGAATTATCGATCGAAATTATGCAAAAAGATTACAGTACCTGGCTACCAACCACAGAATATGTTATGTGCATTTCCGGTTAGTTTTTTTTAATTGATAGCATACATTAAAATCTGTATGTCTTTCTCCTTCGATCGGTTTCCTTGGAGCAATTCCCTTTCCCTCTGCTCTCTTCCTGTCTCGCACTCTCTGTCTCTGTCCTCCCTAATACTCGTTTCGATGTCACTCTCCTTTTTCTCGATATTTTGTATTTCCTTCTTTTTTCATCCTCATATATGTATCTCTTTCGATGCTCTCTCTCTCTCTCTTTCTCTCTCATTTTTGTAAAGCGTGCTTCCCCCCCCCCCCGAAGCTTCTTTTGATAACGAATCAAAGCTTCTTCACGTTCTACATAGTTCTTCTAGTGTTCTTCAGCCTGGCAATGGCAATTTGACCGTATTAATCGTGGGTAATAGTTACGCCTCCGATCATTCCGAGACAATCTACACGCATGTCAAGGAGTACGCGAAAAATGTGACGCTACTCTGGCTCTACGGTAGGATTCGGACACTTGACACGAAATGCATACATGCAATTCGCTTCGTTTGCAAGCTGTCGAAAAATCGCTTGACTTGATGGCGTATCACAAAGATCTATAAATTTGAATTCTGATTCACTTTACTGATAGAAATAGTTGGAGCTGACGGAAAAAATTAAACAACTAAATAAACCAATATCTTTATGTTAATGCTAAAACATTCAGCCTGTGAGGTGTTGACACAAACTGATCACACGCACTGTGATCCGGATTTCACTGCAATTCAATTCATACAACTCTACAAGCCTGATGTTCTATTTATTGTGGAAAGGTACCGTAGTTTCTACATTATTTGAAGCAAGCATTTACAGTAGTCAGTAGTATCCAATGAATTTTGATAAAACCAAGATACTATGTACTAATGTATAGCAGCACAATTGAAGCGAAGAACGTGATAGTAGTTTAAGGGCAAACTTATGTTTATGTTAAAACGTAGCATAACAGGTCGACAATTTGGAAACACGCTTAAAATGAAGGTTCTCTTGCCGATGATTGAAATTTAGTATATACATCCTTCCATTGCAGGAGTATGCGCATGAAGACCCCCATCCAAGGCACTTTATTGATTGATCCGACCATGACCGAAATCAGGAACCGACTTCCAAAAATCGATAAATTCGTCAAGAAGATATTCATTCTTGGCACAATACCCTTGGTACGAGAGGGCAGCGCTACCAGAGCATACGAATGGCTACTAAAGGGAAATCCGTTGAGAACACTGGTAAGCATCAATTATTGTTTGCTACCGCAGCTGTAAGGTTTCTATGATATGACGGTCTTGAAGCTTATGCGCTTCGCTAACACAGAGTTACGGTATCTTACAAGATAAATTGTATATTCGTAAATAATACGTAATACATTTTTTTTAGAAGAACGTCACGGTCTACGATGAAAGTCCAGCCAGAGTTAGACAAACAGAAATAGAGAGAATCTGTCAGAAGTGCACAGTATATCAATGGGGACACCTGTAGGTTCTGCGTCCAGATCCGGGCTTTAGAAAACTACAGGATTAAAAACTGATACTTTATCACGTGATCCTGAGTTACTCCCGATGTACTGATTGGAATAACAGCCATGATTTATTAGTGTTCAATACAGAGTCGGTATTTTAACTGAACTTTTCCATCTCAGAATCCCATCTCGGAATTGTCTCGGTCTCCGCCTTTCCATGCTATTTCTTTACTGGACGACTATTCCGAGATGGGATTCCGAGATGGAAAAGTTCAGTTAAAATACCGACTCAGACTACAAATAGCTTAGGGACGTAAACGAGCCTGGAACTAGGACTATTTCGTTTTTACGCGCATTGTTCATGTTTCATGCATCAAATATTTCAGGTTCGCCTACAACACCACCACCCAATCTTTCAAATTCTACGATCAACCTACCGAAACCACTTACTTCGATGATTGGGTTCATCTAGGAACCCTTGGAAAACAGCTCATTCAACCTCTTTACAAGCAACTCGGAGATACAATAGGAGATTTGCTTCGAAAACGATTATTATAAAGATCTAATAAATCACTGAAAACAAATAAACGGTACAATTAGGATTTCATACCGCAGATAAGTATATCATTCGCTGTAGACCGAAAGTTCCCGTTGGTAGGGTTCCCACACGATGCTCGGAGCTCCGACTACCCCATAGGAGAATTGCGGATTTCTAGTGAAAACTAATCGCGAGCCTTCAGCCCAGAGTCCAGACATTGTGCTGTTGTACTTACAATTAGACGACACCTTCCCTTACAATGTTTCGAATGTTTGAGCATTATTGAATTTTGGTTTTTTATTTGCAATCAAAGCCTTTCTTTGTATTATTTTTTTTAACTAAACTATTAGTAATATATTATTCTCTTAACTGAACTATTTCTTCCCTCCTCTAACAATAGTCACAGTAAACCAATGCATTACCAAAAACAAAACAACGCAAGTGGTCAATATTTATTCCCACAAAAATTGACTCAACAATTCATAATCCATAGTGTTCACAAAAAATAATGTTTAAAATTAAAACAATCGATATACTCAAATCGTATCCAGATTCTCATTCTATGGTAATCTTCCTCCCCGCAACACTTACGAAACATGGGTGGTGTGCGGCGCTATGTGGGCACACGCTTTCTCGCTGCGCACCATCCAACACCTCCCAAGGCAAGACTCCCACTAAAACAAAAATCCGGAACAATAAAATACGGTTATTAATTACTTCCTTGCGTACACCAATAAAAAAACGAGTAATAATAATAACACGACGATATAAATAAAACGATGGACAGCCAATGTACACATAAATCAAACCTCCTTGGCTTAAATAATAATGGAGCAATATTCCAAACAAACAAACAAAAACCAACAAAAACGTTAGTAAGAATCAAATACTTAAACTCATTATCTTATAACACAACACAATTACATATACCTTACCAATTAAATTAGTATCTCATATTCTACCAAAATTCCGCAAACTGGGTTGCTCGTAATTTCTGCGCTAATCCGCTAATTAGCCAATCACGATCATTAATTATTACCAAAATTAGCGCCCAGTCTACGGACCATCAACCCAATAGGAAACAAAACCAAAAGTATAAAAATAAATAAAACTACAGAGACACACGACAAACATTCACAAATAGAAACGCTTATATTCAAACAATGAAATCACCGTAATATGATCGGAATAAAATTAAGATATCGATTGAAGAGTGAGAGAGAACATTTCCACGCAGAGAGCGCAGAGAAACATAATACACCACAGGAGGTTAAAATAAAGTGAACATTATTGACAAACACATCAAAAATCGATAATACATAACCAGTCACTTGCATCTCACATGAATATTAGAACAATTTTCAAGTTCCAAAGAACGCACAGATGCCAATGACCAAAGGACACAAACACACACAAATTGGTCCTTCAAGAAATTATGTCTTGGACCACACACATATACTGTAGGGGCGGGATATGATTCGAGATCCGTGGAATGCGTGGGTGGCTGTAGACCAAAGACCACCCACATTAAGCGAGAGATAAATAGGGGAAGGATTAAAGGGATACACACCCAGAGACGGGAGTCTTACAGTACCCCAATAGAGACACATGTATAAGGCGCAGTGCTAAGCGGCAGGATACATGGGTTTGAAACATACGACTCCATTTCCACGTACATACTCACATTTCACGTAATACGTTTCAAAACCACGTGCTACACCACTTTAAGTATTACAAGAGTAGCAGGAGATATTGTGATGAGCAGAATCCAGTCTTTACAAGCTAGGACAGGACCCAAAAAAGCTTATAGTTTGTGGTCTTAAAGGGAAAAGGCCTCGAAAGATGGGCTACAAACTACAGACTACAAAATTTACAAATCATTAGCATAACATCACAAAGGTCCCTGATATTCTCGGCTCACATTCGTTGTGGATTCCAATAATTGGTCGCGCAACTTCCACAACGCCGCCACAGCGTCGTCCTCGTTACTTCGGCCAGTGCTCTTCGAACTCTGAAAGCATTAAGTAATTATGATAATTACAACAATAGGAAATTAATTAGTATCGCAAAGTAGAAAGCATAGAAAGTATAGTATAGTATAATTAGGTATCGTAAGTAGAAAGCATAGAAAATATAGTATAGTATAATTAAGTATCGCAAATTAAAGAACATAGAAGGTATAGTATAGTATAATTAGACTTCATTTGCATATAATGGTTTGTTTTGGCTTGTATCTTTTCCTTTAGCCTACTTTGCATTTGATTGACAAAACAAAGGCAGAGTTGTTAACGATGAACAAGAATAATTCACATAATTCACATGACTAACGAATCACATATAATCTACAAACCAGTGTCACCCACCTTTATCCAGTTATAAGGCGCAGAGCGTTGTGTGGCAGGGACCGCCTGCGTGTTCCGCCGGTTCGCCGCTAAACATCGCTCGTACTTGCTGACAGTTCGTTGCCGCGAGTTTAGCGATTCAATATACCTGAAAAGATAACATGTACAAGGCAATAATTCAAAAAAACCCACGACAATTTTAATTCGAAGCCTATATCACAGTGTTTAAATGCAAAAATAAAGCTCTGCAGGGAAACGGTAAAATGTTGATTTAGGGCTGAGTAACGGCGTTTTATAACTTTTTCTATCTAGCAAATTAGCTCTCACGCTTTCTGAACACTCTGCAAATACCATACATACGAGAAGGTATATATATATATAATTTGTTTTATTCAAGGGAGTGGAGTTCATATTCAAGGTTTTTGCTTATGACCGCAGAGGTCCTGAAGTTCCTATTATTTAGGTCTCACTCACACCCTTACCATTAGACTTCGTAATCTAAATCCAAACAAGCTTACCGTAGGTATGCGTCCGTATGTAACACCCGCTTCACTTGTACACTGCCCGGGGCAGGCACGAATACGGGCTCCACTCCGCGGGCAACCATCACAACAGTTCTGAAACGGGAAAGAAGATTAGAAGCCGAGCACCAGGAGCACAACCCCATAGTATTACTATAACACTTCTTTACAACCTTGCAGTACAGTGTACTACAACATAGTGCAAACTTGCTGAAGCAACATCGCCAGCATACATACAAAATCACGGTATAGTATACACTGTGCAATAACAGAAGTCGACTACTGGACTACTGCCCAATTATACGCAGAAAACTGCGCAATAGATCCTCAACCAGATTCACACAAATACCAACTACAGCTCAAATCCATGACCCAATACTCCACGCATTTGGAATCAGAGTAACAAAGTAGAAAATACAAGCACATAACTATAAACAAAAAATACTTACCGCCCAGGATCCGCTATTTGCGCGGGATGCGGCTGGGGTTGCGGGGGGTGCGCTTGGGCGTGTGACACGTGGGAAGGCCCAGGTGCCGACTGATAAGCCACACCACCGTGGTGTTGCGAGTGGGCGGTCGAAGGAGTCTAAAATGGGAGGCGATTGGTAAACCTAGCAACTAAATCAGGACAGATCCCAGAAGAACAAAGAGAGCTGAACACAAGAGTCGTTATCGCTCCACGGAAACATATTCAAATCCCAAGTTTCCAGTCCAAGTCCGAAAGTTTAGAGGAAGAGAAAAAAATATAGTAAATGATCTTAGAAGTAAAATCAAACTAATAACATTTTTTTGTATAACCAATCCATTAAAAAAAATTATTAATAAAATTAAACCTGCTGTAACTAAAGTGTCTACACCAACCCACCAGCTACTACACCAACCCACCCCCTACATAACAAAACCGTACCTGATGTTGCTGTTGCACTTGGACTTGATAATGCGCCGGATCGGTGCCATTCGTTCGCGGATGCCCGTGGTGCGCATCACCATTTATTTGGACACCTTGGTGGGGGACGTGTTGTTGGTTGGTCACTTGCGGGGGTAGGTGCATCTGTAGAAGTATGAAGTATTAAAGTTACATCAACATATGCTGACAATACTGAGTTTCACAAACACAGTTAAACATATTGGGTCAGTCAAACAGCCGAAAACACTTGAACTTGGTGTCGCTAAGCTTCTAAACTACAATGTGGGGCTAGCCTATGATACACAACCTCAATAAATAAGCACAGAGCCGACCCGGCCACGCACCATTCACCATAACAAGCCAATTGGCCAACGGATAACTTAAAGTACCCCAAATATAACAAATTTCCTACCGATCCCTGCGATTGAGCCTGCGCCACCTGCGACGGGTGCATGCCGAATGGATAGTGCAACAACTGCCCGCTTCCGCCCTCGGTTTGCGCCGGAACATAACGGTAAAAGGTGCGGCCGCGCTGGTTCTGGTAGATGACCTAAACGAAACGAACACGTTAAATACATCATAAAATTATCGGCGAGTGTAAATAGTTAGACATGCCCAACAGCTCTTGCTCAAGAACAGATCTTTCGGTCAGGTCAAATATGGAAGGTTATAATACAATGTGTTTAAACGTCCTACAAACTACAACACTAAACAAAACAACAATATAAACGTACCACAAACTACAACCCTGAACAAAACAACAATATACAGATTAGTCCATCATGCTTACCTTAGCAGCCGACGCCATATGCTTCTCCTTGATATGTCTATGTAGTCGGGGAAGCGATGGGAATGGTTTTCCTTCTTTCCTATTCCGCACACATTGTCCCCACATGCACACATACTGTTGTTCGCTGTCGGCTAAAAGCTTTAAATAGATCTAACAATAAAATTGTGAGAATGGAGAATACATGCACTAAAGAAGTTAAACTACAACAACACAGTGACCATCAACTCGCTCTCTTGTACAATTAGCAGCTGGTAGTCACGTGAGAGCGCCTCACAACCAATATTCCCGACAAAGTACAAAAACATAAACCACTCATAAACCAAAACACTCACGAATGATCTGCGCCGTGTGGTGATGCACCAAGTGATCGTACAGTCCATCTCCATGGTCGCACATAAACTCGCACGAGAGCCACTTGCACATCCAAACCTAAATAATAATAATTCATTGATTGATTGATTACATGCTGACCATACAAATAATCCCAAAGGATGCCATAACACTGATGTCCGAACCACAGTACGTGGTATTTTAAAAAAATCGAACCTAGTACGAAAAAAATACAAGTACTCTGTAGGACATATGTAAGCAAACTTGCAGTAATGTAATAATCTAGTAAGTAACTAAAGCGTAAGCAACTCCAAAAAATAGGGCATACCTTGCACTGGTTAGGATTTAGTGGCGCGGCCGACGCCGCGGCCACCTGTTCTTGCTTGGCGCGCTCAGTGGCAATGTAGTCGGCGCGCACCTCGTACTGCTTCTTCTGATCCTCGGTCAGCTTTTTCCACTGAAAACATTGGAATTGGAAAGTGGAACAAATGACACAGTACAAATATGTTAAACAAATGACATAACAATGATAGATCACAAAAATACTTCCTAATCCTACCGTCTACGAGAAACGCGAAACGAATGCCAATAGTACTTCCACCAACTACTATTCATAAAGCCTAAGGAGAGCAAATCGAACCTCAACTCCGACAATCTTCGATACCTCTCCGAAACCGGCGTCCGGGTTCTCGTGCATGATCCGCTTGCGGATCTCGGCCGAGAAGAGAATGTAGCCCGATTTGCTCTTGGCGTTCAGCTTAGGCTGTGCCGACAACCATGATTTCAGTTCCTGCAACAACAAAAAAGCATAAACATCAGATATAGAGACTGTGATTGGGGCTATAACAATAGGCCAATAATCATGCTACACTTCATGTAAGCAAAATACAAAACGACCGGCTCTCACCTAGTCTGTTTCAGCACATTTCAGACTGGAATAAATACTCGAAGTGAACCTGGATCTACGGCAAACATATGCGATAAGCATAGCCTAAGTCAAGATAAAGCGTACAAATAACATAAACAACATCAAAAATGGACAGTACTATGCTAATTCCAACCCCTGGTTGCGGTGTGGCACATCCGACTGTGGACTCGGTTCCATCAGTGTCTGCCTCCTCCAGCTCCGCGTCGAGATCAATCGGTGGCACCTCGTTCTTCGCCACCAACGGGGACATCTCCTGGAAAGGAACAATTGTTACATATTCTGTGTAGTGTAGTGGTTAGAGCTATAGACTAATAAATCAGAGGCGCGGGTTCAATTCCTGCCTCACCGACCCAAGATCAGTAGACACAACGTAAATCCTTTATCCACAACTTGCACTAATACAATACCAAATGAAAATGCTATTTTAATGGGATGTCTCCACCGATTATTTTGTTTGAAAGAAGATGCTTCCGTTACATTCATACGCATCATTTATGAAGAATCGCTGTCTCCATCATTTATAAAAAAATCGCTGGGAGGGAGACGTAAATAGATACGCAACACCCAACATTAACTAAATTACGAACTACATCCTATAGACAACAAGGCACAATTAGATCAGTTTTAAGAAAAATCGAATTTACGAAAAAAACCGCCAAAGGCCAAAACATCAATCGATATTAACCAAAAAAAAACTATAATAAAACCAATAAATCAGTTTTAAGAAAAATCGTCAAAAAAAAAAAAAAAAAAAAAAAAAAAAAAAAAAAAAAAAAAAAAAAAATTTACGAAAAAAGCAAATGGGGTAATTAGGTAATTGTATAATATAATTACACAAAACAATTTTCCATGTGGGGTGGGGGGGGGGGGGGGGGGGGGGGGGGGGGGGGGGGGGGGGGGGGGGGGGGGGGGTGGGGGGGGGGGGGGGGGGGGTGGGGTCATCTGTCATCGTCGCCTACTGCTCAGGACCTCTACGGAACATGTCATAAGCAAACTTTGAATCAGTGTTTTCACCCTTGAAGAAAGGTGCACGCTCTTGAAGCGTAAAATAATTTAAAAATTTAAAATTTAATTAATATAATAATTACCACCGAGTCCACTGACTCGTCCTCCGCCTCCTCCTTTTTCAGTAATGAGGGCGGCATTAACGCACCAAGCACAATATAGAATACAGTAGAATATTTCTCAGAAAATGAGCAGACCGTTTACAGCAGGAGTAATTCAGATTCAGAATAAAAATGTCAGCTTGTATATCCGCACTTATTTAGCCAAAAATATCAGCAAAAAAAACTGCAGAGTAACCAATTGGAAGGCTGCCAGATGGTATGCGTACCCCTTACCTACCATTTGCCCATGCCATCAGCACTCTCTCCCTCTCCCACACTCTCTAACTACATACCCTTTGCCCCTTCGGTCCGCGCTCTCGTCCTCCCCCACACTCTTTCATAAGCCAATGGGGTACGTGCGAGCCGACCGAGTGACCCCCGGGAAACAAGTCCCGCCCATATCCCATGTCCTTTTGCGGATATAAAAAAATGAATGGTAGGCTTCGCCAGCGGCAGAGTTAGGAAAAAAGGTTCAACTCTCAAATTACAAAGCATAAATATAAAATATCCACTATATGCCTGCCCGAGTAAATGGGAAAAAGTCCCCCCCCCCCAATATGCTAATGCTGCGAAGTTCAGCTTCAACTACTCAGCAAACATCCCACTTGTGTCATAAATCATCATTCGTGGGCATGGGCAGGTGTTATCGACAAAAGGTAGATTACCGTATGCTATGCCCTGTTCGAAGCTTGAAACCAAATTATTATACCACTACATATCTCTACGTGAATCGTGCGTGAAAAAATGTGCAAAAGAACACTCGATCGGACCTTACATAGGTCTTATACGGCTATCCTATTGGGTATTACCACTTACCAAAAAAATGTCTGACAGAGACTACAAGATCCACTACGCCGCATTGACTAATGATAACAATCACCAAATGATCGAGAGACTGACACAAAAAGGGTGTCGCTTGTCACACAAAGTGACATATCACTTACACAGAGACTTATAAACTACAAAACCTAAAGGGAACGGGCAGCGGCGGGTAGGAGAGACACAGATTGAGCCTGTTTCTTGCAGGAGACGAAAAGAGAGAAAGCGCGGCCACAACACAACGTAGTAGTGCAAAAACGGGAGAGAGGAAAAGACGTAGAGACAAGGCTTTTGAATGTTGCTCTATACAACAAGCTCGTATGAAAATATCGAATATTGAGTATTAGAAAATCATTCAAAATCAAAACTCACACTCATAAAGCATGTATACTTATGAAACCCATCCTAGTTAAAGCGAAAAACCGGCAGGTTTTTGAACCTTGAACATCTGAATTCTTACGTAATTGTAATTATGCTAATTTGCTCGACTTTAGCTCGATTTTTTATTCTAATTCATGTTCATTTGCATATAAGCTGCACAGGAATGCTGGTCTACTCGATGTGTTTCAAAAAACGGCCGGTGTTTCGCTTTAAAACGAGAAGACACAATTATTTTCTAGAACCAAACCCAAACGAATCCCTACTACTCATAGTTCGCCTCACACGTCAAAATGATAGCGCAAAACGCAAATAAAACGAATTTATGAGCGAAACTGCATTATGCGTACTCCTTCGTATTGTCAATCAATCGAAAGCAAAATCAATATCAGTTAATAAAATCGATAATTTCAAGTCTCCAGTCAAATTGCTCTTTCAGTACATGCTCATATTGTTCAAGTTCTACAGCTCGGTTGAAAAAAACCAAAACCCATGCAAGTATAAAATCAATAGATACCCGAATAAAGTCAAAAATCGATAAATCGATAATGTCAAGCTCAAATTCTCTATAATATATCTCGTGCTCACCTTGTCCATGACAATCTGGGTCTTGAAGTAGAAGAGCTCCTCTTCGGCGATCTCCGCAGAGAGCGAGTAACTCTGCAAATAAACAACATTATGCTATAAACGGATTAGAAAAGACCCGGAGTCCCGTGTTGTGGTGGAACGAAATTCCATTAATAGGCTGGTTAATCGATAAAATGATTGAAATCATTGAAATGAGAAAAAGCCACATATCTACCAATACAGAACAAACCAGCGCCAAACGCTAGCTCACACACTCACAGGTCAAAAGTCCACAATTCTAGTCTACATTATCACGAGGTAGGAAACACATAGTTATAAAGCTTTTAAACCGAACAGTCCACTTCTTCAGTCACCTAACACAGAACTTCGAGAATGACGTTCTATGAAGGAAGAAAGCAAGCCATCCACAGTGAACACATGAAAGGGGGCGCGGAAACGCCCCAATCATGGGTTCTCAAACTAGAGCTGGCACCATTCGGCGGAACTGTCGCTCGACGTCTACCGCCAGCGGCGGCTACGCGACTGGCCGCAGTCGCCCGCGACAAGCACCAGTGTCGCCGTGCGAGTTGCGAATCGCGCGGCCAACGTCACAGAGTCGGCGGCTGTGGATGATAAGTCGCAGCGGACTGCGAAGAGTAAAGAGGCGTCCTCGGTGACTCGCCAGCACCCGCGAGCAGAAGGACGAATTGCGTCCGCACCCGGGCAGGCACAGCACCCACATCAACCCTCCCGCCCGCACACACTCCCTCCCCCCGTCGCCTAGCCGTCCACGTCTCCGCGCTCCCTATACTACATCTCCCCCATAAGCCAGCTGTGCGATAGTTCCCCGCGGGAAACCTTCCCTGTGAGCTGTCCCCCGTTCAACTCTCTCTCCCGGGAACACTATTTTCTCCACCCTGCCCGCGTACTGGGAGATCGATAGTCAGCAGCAGACCCCCTCGTCCATATTCCGGACACACACCACAACCACAGCCACCACAGAGGAGCCCTTTCGGTTGCGAAGGGGGAAAGAGGGGAGAAATGACCGAGCAATGCGAGGCAAGGGGGCAGGCCCGAACTAGCAAGTGACAGATAGACATTTCTCCCTTGTGAAGAATACCCGCACCTGGGGGAACAGAGATCGTGGACATCATCAGTGGTCAACCAGCCGTACGTGCACGCCTGCACATGAGCCAGGCTAGCAAGTTGCGGAAAACATGATGAAAACATGCGCCCTCGGTGCAACGGTGCTTCACATAGGCACGAGAATCCCGACGGACGGAGACCGAAAAGCATCAACATAACACTGGCACTACCACGCACCGCACCGAACAGAAGACGAGAAAATTGATCGTGCTGAGCTGACCATAACTAGCCTGTTTACAAAGTCAAACTCGTTTGACTAATTTGACAATATGAAAGGATAAATACGTATCGTACGTGGGAAAACTGAAACTGCAAGCACATTATCATTTCTAGAAGGCAACTCCAAGGTTTTCGTCACGTTGTGCAGGACTTTTCACGCGCTCTGAGTAGCTGCGTTGAATAAGTGACTTGAACAATTGACAAGCACAAAAGATCGAATATTGGGATTGACTTTGGCAAGTAACAACTTGAACTTGGAACGATCAAAAGCCTAAGGTCGTCGATAACAAGACCTCCACACTAACAGTACAAACAATGGATGTGAGGGTAGGATGTTACAGGATAGGATTAAGTATGTAAGTAAAGTATGTAAGTAAGCAAGTAGTAAAGTAAGTGGCAATCCGCCCTATCCTCAAAAAACCGACAACAGACTCAACTTCATACTTCACACCGAATCCAATGTCACTGACGTACACCAAGTCTCAATCCGCTGAACCCACCCATCTCAAACCTATCCCTTGTTTGTTTGTTTTCTTGCCCCATGTCTACAGCACGTGGATGTCCGCTAGCCAGTCGGGTGCGGAAAAGACAAGCGTCACAAGCAACAAGGCGAACAGAACAGAGACCAGGGCGGGCCGCCCTATCCTGTGTGTGTTCGTTGCTCGCTTGCCCGGTCTTCCCTTCCTTTCCGTGTACGTCTGTGTGGTGGTCAGTCAGAGGCGGAGGGCTCTCCCGCCTTCTCCTTTCCGAGTTTCCTGTTCCCACGCTCAGCAACACGTTCCCACGCCCTCTCTTCTTCTTCCAGCTGAGACACAACCCCCCTCCCACTATTCACAAATACACCGCACACATATCTCCCTGTTGCTTCTTTAGTTGCATCAAACCACAAGCGCACGTCATTCACCCTTTCTTCACTCGCGCTCAATTTCAAGCGGTGAAGCCGGCATGAGAAGTGAACTGTGAACACCACAACCACTTTCCACTTCGAAAGAAAACCGAATACCCCGACTCCAAACACAATGAATTCGGGCAGTTTATCTGTAGTATCTGCAGCAGACAGTTTCAAACCCTTTCCAAATCTAACAGCTCACGTACTGTGCCGATTTTAAAAGCATTATTCCATAACCACAAAAAAAAGTAGTTCAAATATGTGACAGCAACATCAGATGGCTAGTCCAGCGGAAACAATTCGGCGCCATGCTACTAAACTACCTAACTTCTGAGGAATTCTTTTCTTGCACTTATTCAACAAAGTACTGTACTGCAACAACACGCCTTCCAAAAAGATAACGAAGTTGCCTTTTTCACTCTCCAACGTCATGATTAGTGACTGGCACGTCAAGTTAGTCAATTGGCGAGATCTGTGTTATCGCGCACACACCAAGAAGCCAAGAACCAATAACACAACAAAAAAATGCACAAATCGAATCGTGTGATAAGCTATCACACTCTACCGACGAGCATCATCTCTCTGTACTTGAGAACATCCACGAGACCCACAACGAGCACACTCACACACACACAAACAACAATTTTCAATATGAAGACTATATTTTCTTCGTGACAAATATCGTGATGCCTACAGTGTGGCTTTCACTTCACTAACTACCCTACCTCGAAAACACTGTCACAATCCCCAAAATATTCACTCACATCACCTTTAAAATCCACAAAATACAGTATACTCACCTTAAATGTCCTCACTTTCCTGCAGTGATCAATGTGCATGGGAACGGCGGTCGACTCACTCTTTTCCTCACTATTCGCCGCAGCGACTATATTGAAGAGGGAACAGTCACCTAAAATATTATTATTATCATTATTATTATTATTAAATTCAGATAAAAGACATCTCCACTTTTTCTAATGATTGTCTAATCACGAAATAATCATATATACCCTCAAGTTTATACTTCATACCTCATAAGAAACGAGCCTTGATAATGTGATTCATTTCAAATCAACAAAGGTACGGTAAGGGGTACCAGATAACACTTTCCACAAATCCTCAGTAACCCAGAACCAGCCCACATACACGCACCTTCCTTCATTCATCTCAAACTAGCAAAGGTAAGGTACAATAAAGTAGTGCCTCCTATAACTTACAGTGACCTAATAACTTACTTACGGTAACCCAAGAACTTACATAACCTAATAACTTACAGTAACCCAATAACCTACAGTAACCCTATAACTTACAGTAACCCAATAACCTACCATAACCCAATAGCGTACAGTAACAGTAAGCCAATAACCAATCCACTTTCACTTACCCTGTCCACCGTGCCCCTCAACGCGGCTTTCGCACACGTACACATCGCACTCGGGAATTTCAGTCGGGCGAACTAAATATAATAAAGATAAATAAAGCAAGAAATTCAGTTTTCATTTACAGTATAGAAAATAACAACCTACAAAATGACCTTGACTCATTTCTTCCATTGAGTAATAATTCACAATGACAAACAAACAAACAACAAATAACCAAACAAAAAAAGAGACAAAATCCATACCTCGGACCGCATCCTTCACAATCAGCACCGCACATTTGCTTTGAATGTCCGAAACGTTGCGAGTCTGATCAGGTTGGCTCACAGCGAATACCTAAAGACCCCAGATTAGTCACATACGCAAATCGGATAGCGTACATCCTAAGTAAGCTAGGGAATGTTCCCCCAATACGTTAATGGCATGATGTCTAATTTTGGCCCACCGAATTCAGAAAACTGGTCCACACGTCGGACAAGAAAGCGATCAACAGCGAGTTCGCCCTGTATGCATGCTACCAACAAACAAAATTCTCACCTCTCTCAAGTAGAACATACGTCCTGAATCGTGCGACACATCAGCCGGGCGGGCAAACCATCCACCAGAGAACAGTTCCTTGCCACTAAAATCAAAACACAAACATAACATCCTAACTATGTAAGTACGATACCACACAGCACTCCAGCACTCGTCTCGCCTCGCGAGTACAAAACCAGGCAATTTCAGAGTAACTGCAGAGCGAGTACTAAGATTCCATATTCAAGAGAGTCCTTACGTACTTAGCATGAATTTATCGCATTTACCATTAAATAATAATAAAAACCAACTCCGCCTCTCTCCACAGCTTGTCTATCCGCATCACGTCGCAATAGGCTCTTTGCGGGTTGAAGACGAGCACAAAATTGCCAAGCGCATACGTTTTTCCACCAACGGACGAAACCTGAATAATAGTTCGTGTTAATCAAACCAGTAACCAGTACCAGGGTATAAGTTCCGTGCGTATATGGAGGTCGTTGGAGGGGATTTCTTTAGCTTAGTGATAGACCATTTTAATAAAACACCATGTTTTAATCAAATATTTTAATTTCGAATTACTTCCGAGGTGGTCAAAACCAATCCGGATGTGGTTCGCGCGTGTTTTCACGCACCAACCTGTACCCCTGACCAGTACTGAAACACGACAAACACTCCATTATTACTTAGAGTGTTTATATTCACTTTTCTAGAACCTTGGCCCGTCCTCACTTGCAGTAAACTTGAACACGTGAACCAAAAGCATGTCACGGGCGTCACGGCATATCTTAGCGACACGAAAGCACCAATGATGAAATATTTACGAGAGTCTCTTGAGCATCAACCTACCAGCTGCTGGAAGTAAGTCCGACCGTCAGCGTCTTCCCCATTTCGGGTGGCCACTTCCGGACGGTCGACGTCGAGAATAGTCATGTCGGCGCAACAGTCATCCTCGTCTACGGACGACGTCTGCAATAAATCATGGAGCTCAATGTGGATAACAAAAAAAACAGGCCAGATTTAACCAACAAAAAAGATAAAGAGTATAGCAACCGAATCCGCAGAAACGGTGCACCGGGGTCCAATTTATTTCTGAACCTGGACAATCTGGCCTTCGAGTTAAAAATATAAAACTTCGAGTTAAAAATATAAAAGGAAAAGTAAGTGTTCAAGCGCGCTCGCTCATTCACGTAAGTAAATTTTCTACAATCACCTAGTAAAAGTAAAAGGGTTTGGGTCTCTATACTTTTAGTTTTCTCACCTCCTCACTCGTCGAGTCCTCCCTCACAAAAACACTTGGCACACGTTTAAGTTCCACGGGTTCCGTTCGTTCTTCCAACTCAATCTTCGAATCATCATACGGCCAGTCCTGAACATTAAAAATAAAAGATAAATGTAATATTGACATTATAAATATTGCTCAAACGAAAGACTGAATGAAAGCAGTATAAACAACAATGTTTCAAATGTTTGAGCATTAAGACCGTCCCTAGCCAATTTATGGTTTTGATTGCCCGACCGAAACCCCAATTGTTTCATTTACAATCAAAACAACAACAATGATGTTCAGTTGGACGAGCAGAAGGTCAATAAACATATATAAACCCTTGTCTCACTTCTCATCGTTATTAGACAGAACCTCGGGAGCAAAAACTACAACAAGCATGAAATAGGCAAGCACTAAAACTGCTAAAAACTTGCCTTCAATTTCTTAAAGTGTAGTTGTCTTCCCAAATATTTGAACTCGCAGACGTACGTGTCCTCGGGAGTAAAGGCCTAAACAAAACGTTGAAGACATAAAAAGAAAACAGCGAATTTAGCGAATCAAAACAAAAGTAAAACCAGGCGGGACTGGCGGGACATCACTGCCAGAAACAAACGTGATTAAAACAACATGTTTCAAAAAAGTAATACAAAACATCAAAATACTCAGGGTACATTAACAACAACTCACTGGATCAGTTTCCACACCTCAATACTTTAAAGCGAAAAACATCACGTGAAAATAAACTAACCTTTGGTACTTTCTTGAGATACGTGGGCAGGAACAGCACGGTACACTTTCCACATATCCTCTCAGCAACCACCATATCAGCACTGTTGGTCAAGAATACCTGTTTACAAAATGTTAATCTTAACATTGGAAATTCGAATCACAAAAAAAATATGTCAAATTTGAATCCGACGCTAGGAAATAACACTTCCATATTACAGTTATTAGACTATTCGTACAATACAATGACAAGTGCCGCACTATCCGGGAAACAGCCGGAGGGGAACCAAAAAAGACCCCAATGAATAAATATTTATTTCATGGCTCCAAAATCCTATAATAATTACCATACCAACCTCATTTTCGATAAACTTTCGCGATTTCCTGTGGAAAGTTTCGTGGGGCCGGAACACCCATCGACCACGTACCATTTCTGTACCATCGGAATCCTAAATTAAAAGGATTAAAGGATTACTGGGACCTTCCTTCAGGGCAGAAGTAGGGTACACATTAATATAAAACACAATTATCCACCAAGACACGATTTACATCCTATTCTACAAAAAAAAGTATTCTACAAAAAAGTACAAAAATACAAACCTTGTATATCCTCTCCACTCGCATAATGTGATTTCCATGTTTCGACGTTTCAGCAGTGGGTGCCACGTAGACAAAGTCACCCAGCTCCACCTTGGTGCCGTTACTTTCCAAAGCATCGAGCTCTTGCTCGCCCTCCTTAAACTTAACCACATATATGTATCTTTGTCAAAATTCGAACACCGATATTTTGTAATCAAAGTTGCTAGTGGTAAGAACTAAGAACAAATAACCAAAAACCAAAGAGATACACTAAAATGCCCTTTTTTCTGCGCAGTGCAGTGACAAGTAAATCAGTCAATAAAAAGTCAAAACAACCTCAAATCGATAAAATACTAGAATATCAAATACCAGCCGTTCAAAGAGCCCTACGGGCTC
This sequence comes from Pelodera strongyloides, assembly GCA_036852015.1. NCBI lineage: Eukaryota > Metazoa > Nematoda > Chromadorea > Rhabditida > Rhabditidae > Pelodera > Pelodera strongyloides. The sequence continues at coordinate 233,707 of JAANDG010000152.1, read as the reverse complement.
TTTTCCGACTGGAGGAATCGGCCTTCGGCCGATTGTTTCCCTATTTAAAAAAAGGATTGCTACAATTTAAAAAGTTAACTCTCGTCTCTTTCTCCTCCCACACATTCACACGTCTCTGATTGTGGAAGTGTATAATAATCAGTTTGGATCACCACTCGACTAATGCTACCATGCAAATTTGCTACTGAAGGTGCTGTATGTAGGGCAGAGGATTATCCTTGTGATAAGCTAGCATAGCTCAGTAGGTAGAGCGTTGGACTGTGAAGCGAGAGATTGTGTGCTGCTGTGGGTTCGAATCCCGCCAGCGTCAAAGATTTTGTATGTTCTCATTCGATTGTGAGTAGAAAATTTTCTTTATGAAAGGATTTCGTTGCGTGCATACAAACAAAAGACCAAGTAAACTCTTCTCCTTTATATAATAAGATCATCATACCTGGTTGCTCTGGCTAGCAGACGCCTCCTTGTCCGCCTTTCTATCGTCTTCGGTTTCTTGTTTTGCCTTCTTGTGCTTTTGCAGAGCAATCTACAATAGCTTTGAATATCAAACCGCAACTGGAAATAGCTCGAAAACGCCGAACCAACGCATAAAGACCGTACGTTATCGTAGTGTTCTGGCAATCTTGATCCTATGGTGATGGTATTTTACACTGCGCTTTACGCCAAAACTCAACATATCTCAAAAAGGCTTACACTCCATAAGGGACATAAGTAACTCGCTATCGCTCAAATGTCTATTCAATTTGTATTTTATATTTATTTAATTTCCTACCTGTTCGATAACCGTATTCTCTACAACCAGGAAAGCTCGGCTGGAAATCAGACCCTTGCACCGTTCATCTCTTTCTTTAATAAACGCCAACTGAAGAGCCGCCGCGTCTTCGAACATCTAAAATTTTGTCGATTTCACAAGTTTCATCGTATCATTCCAAAGAATCTAATACACAATCAAACAGCAAAACAAATACTGATTCGCAAAAAAAAAAATCAAGTGTTTTGGTTCAGTAGTTTCTGAGCTATTAATTGCTAGGTGCTCCGAGGTCCGGGAAAAACCCGGCGAAGAAATAAAAGGCGCCTAGTCCCAATGTTTCAGCGGCATTATGTCAACACACTGCTAAACGCTGAACCGCTCCCATTTTTCTTTACCTACGTTCACGTCTACCGTCAATCAACCTCATACTCCAAGTTCGCGCATAGTGCACGTAAAAAAGGGAAGAAAAAATACCTGTGAATCACTGCCGCTGTACTCTCTCGCCATCTCAAACAAGTCGAAAAAGTCCTTTTGGAAACGGTCCAAACGGCGATAACGACACTAAACCACCACATTGAATATACCTCAGGGCATAAAATTCGTCGGGAAACGCTCAAGACCACCATCCAAATTTATGCAATATGCTAATTCGGATGGTCGTCAGTTCGTCAACTCCTCGTCAACAAGTTGATGCTATAATATACCGAACTGAGCGGTTCCAATGCTCTCTACAACTCTACACATTCAGTCCCACTAACATTTCTCATATTGCGTAACATATTCTTCAAAAATTACTATAAAAAAATCCACACTAGAAATACAAATAAACAATCCTAAAAAGAGGCAATTCAACTATGAACCGCACAACATCCTGAATATTCTCAACATTCATATAATCAACATCACACTGACAAAACTAAAACATGAAACCCCCTCACCTTATCAATATTCTTCTTGATCTGCTCAAACGAGAAGGGCCACTTCTCCTTGGGCACGTTCATCGCCTTTAGTAGGTCGGGCAATTCGGACAGTGAATCGGAGAAGCAACGATCATCGGCACCCTGGAAATATAATATATTGAAAATGACGACGATGACTGTTAAACGATGAAAAGCTCCTATGATTTGCTGCAGTGCAGAAGGAAACTTTTTTTACTAATTGAAAGGTAAAAAAAAATTGCCTAATGAAAATGCACATGTTTCAGCACTACAACAAAGAAGAACCCAGCGAACGATCAAAACAATGCAACTTCCTGGAGAACTGGAGAGTGGAATAGTTCTGAGGCCGTATTCACCAATTTGGGCACAAAATAAACAGTATCCATAAACACCACTCACAAAAACCACACTTAGACCAGCGATGTAGTAGCGGTAGCGCCAAATCATCAGAACCAAGGCAAAAAAGAAAGATCACGACAAAAACAATAAATCCATATCCCAATTTCAGAACCCATACAAGAGAAAAGAAAAACAACCAACCTTCTTATTAAATATGGCGGCAAAGATGTTGGTCAGTATGGCTCTGATCTGAACTTGCACTCGAGGCACCGCCTCCTCAGCACCCCACTCTCGCTTCCTGGTGATCACCACAGAAGCCAGTGTTACGGCATCCTTTAAAAGATAACATAAAATAAAAACAGCCCTAACTGTAGACTCTGCGGGACACAATCGCCAAACGTAACCTCCCAGGGATGCATCTACCAACTACCATGAACTCAGTGTAAGACGATCGATCGGTCGTACATCATATATATAAATATAAAGCGCAACTAATAATAAACATAAAAAACACATTATTCGTACTAATAGGCACACAATCAACACAACAAACCAAACAAACCTTATACACTTGACTGTCCGGCTCATTATATTTACACGCGTTGTCAAACATTAGCGTCAGATCGGCGACAAATTCAGTGGGAGAAGCATAGCCCTGAAATATGCTTATATCAGTATACGCACCCAGAACTGGCTCAACAAATAAAGTACAAAAAAAAGGTTTCACCAATTGACTAAAAGAAAAAGAGGAGTATGTGCGCAGACAACACGACCAGGTGTGGCAACAATAACTTGACTATACTGATAATATATGTGGTCATTTAATAAACTTCGCAGGTTCAATATGCTTTACCATTATTAGAAACAATATATACGGCTCAAAGTCAGAGGTAGCTCTCCCAGTACGCCGAAAGTAGTAAAGTAAAAAAGGAGTTCACCGTTACGTCACACAGATAGAAAAATTGTATACTGTACACTGAACAAGGGGTAGGGGAGAGGCAGTGACACAAGTGACTTATACTCATTTTGCACGTATTAGAACCCACCTCAGGTTGGCCACGCCTAATTTTGCGAGAACACTAAATTGTTAGTGGTGACAGGCGTATAAAGTATAAAGTGAAAAATGCAACTAATAGATAAAAAGGAACTCTACGCAATACGTGAGGGTAAATACGTGAGGGTGAGGGCTTACTCTAAATACTCAAACTAGTTTAGCTATGTAGCGCATGCAGACTCCTGCGGGCGGAGGGCGGTTCTGATGCTAGGTCCCTACTTTCTTGTTATGGCCCTGAGCTATTTTGACATTGTTCAAGTATACTGTTGTATTTTGGAGTGTGGCACGTTTAGGATTGCTGATATCGTGTGCACGTAGTTTTGTGTTGAGGTAACGTGGCTAAACTAGTCTAAAACTACAAAATTGTTAGCTGCTTGTGTGAATACAGTTTCTTTGATGATATGTCAGTTACAACTATTCTCTGTGGAGTTTCTTTTTATCTTTGGTGGATATATATATATATATGCTATGCATTTTTCCGTATTTTATCTTTAATAATTCCTTATATTGATTATTTGATTTACTACTTTGAATTTTAAAACTATTGAATCCTTTCATCGTCTCTTATGGCGTTGCGCTCTTTCTAAGAGTCTAATAAACATTTCTAAACATTTCTAAACATTTCTAAAACAACTAAACCAGAGAAAGAAAATACAAAAATCTTATATATATAAAAAAGAAACTCACATTCGCAGTCAAGCGATATTGCACCTTGCTAAAGTCCATTGGCTTCTTGATCACCTCATAGTAGTCGGGCATTTCCTGACAAGTTAAATATTCATCAGTTGAAAAGCTAGTAAATCTACCCTATGCAACAGCGAATAAATTTGCAAATCAATGAACGACAAAAAAAACTCAATATCAATAAAACGAAGCAAGCAAAATCAGCAACGAAATCAAAATAATACCTGCTTATTGGGTAGCTTTCGGAACAGTTCAGCGATTTGCCTGCCCTTGTGGTCTCTGAAAAAAGTAGATTAGTTGTGTATGTTTATGTTATATCAATTCCCGTAAAGCGACTAGAAACCAACATTATACCACACCGCCCAAATCTCAGAATAAAGATCCAATGACAGGGTGCCACCTCCCGGTGCACTGGGAAAAATAATAACAAGAATACTAAGTAAATCCACCCACTTGTATTCCAGGAGCTCATTATACAGACTCCACATCTTCTGCTGTTCAGGCGTCTTTCCTTGCATGTTCGACACTGCCTTGGGTGTCTTCGGCTGAGCCTTCACCGGGGTGTGATGGGCTTGATTATGATGATTATTCATATGCACTCCCATATGCGGAGGCGGGAACGGAGAGCTGAAATATGTAAACAGTGAATGGTGCTTTCAAAGCGGTATGACAGGCGATTTGTGAAATGTACATCAGACAACTGGATTCCTGCGTGGCACTATTGTACAAATTTTCTGGTATATTATGTAGTCTACTCATACAGACATTTGCATACAATAAATGGGAATACAGTTGTCTTGCTGTTCAACACGTTTCACAAACCACGTGTCATACCGCTTAAAATATGGACCAGTAAGAGTGAAGAGAAGAACAAATCAATCTCACAAAGATCCAATCAAAACCCACAAAAACAATACCAGAAAATCAGCGACCAACACAAATCACCAACAACATGAAGACATGAAATCAATTTGCTTTGCATGCAATAAAAAAAAATACTCAAAATGAACATAATTAGCAATTAGCCCAATAAAGATGCCGATGCCAATTATTAAATGAACCCATAAATCTGCTTCAGATGCGATTCCCTTCTACTCGCCAGGTTCCAAAAACCTCAAAAATACCAGAAAACTCACTCCCAAGCCAAGAACCAAGAAGTTGTGCAACAAAGCAGTGACCACAAGCGATAGTGCTCAAATCTCAAACAACGTGATGAAATGTGCCAAGTGTGAGGACCAAGATACCATGAATATGCATGCTTCTATATCTACCGTAGGGCAAAGTCGGGCGGCGGGCAGTCCATGAAATAGAATGCATGATGGACGATGGGCGGTGGTCGGACGTACTCGGCTTCCTCCTCTAAGCCAGCTCGCTCCTTCCGCAATTGTTTTCGCTCCTCTTTCCGCTTACGCTCCTCCTCTTCAGAGCGGACACCTCGCGGAGCACCCAGAGCCGACAGATTCGTTTGGTGCCAGCTATAGCCAAATACTTCAGTATTTTCTCTTTCTATGCTACTTTGTTACTTAATTTACAAAAAAAACAGCCCGAAGTCTTGCGCACGCTCACTGACAAGTTTGCCTATCTAAGAGAAATACCATAAAAAATAGAAAATACTTGAGGCAAGACAATAAATGGAATTTAATCAATGCACAAGACTTCGAGCCAGTCCGAGCTATACATAATGCAACCTCCACCTCAACCTGTTAATATTTACACGGTAAGTATTCTTAAGTGGTCATTTTAGTTACTCGCTGCATGTGCCAGCATTTGTTCTAGTTGATTATTGGTTAGAAACAAAACAGTATACATTACGTGATGTATCTATAAAAATAAGTTGCAGAGTAAATCCTCAAGGAATGATGATATTAATAAAAACTTGCTTATTCTCAAGCAGTAAGTACAAGCATGATAAGCAATACACACGCCACACATTCGTTTTCTAAAACTACTTGCTCACAAAATCAAAATTAAAATGGAGAAACGATGAAGAAGAAGCAGGCAGAAATGGTACGTACATAATTTTAAGGGATAATACATAGAATGGACACAGCCCACATCTGACATCATTAAGCCTGGTAAGCGTTTCCTACAGTGGTACAAAACTACAGCCTACAAACTACAAACTACAAAGTTCAAAATAAATAACGTACCCAAATTGCTCCTTGAGTGCCAACGGGCTTCGGAACGGGGTCCCGGGAGTGGTTGAATGCAAATGTCGCACGGTCGCCTCCAAACGGTTCGCATCACTTTAAATACATGTATTTACAAAAATGTATCAAAGTCAGCAAACAGAGTACTTGAACGACACACCGTTCATTTAGCGCCTGTTTAAAACACCTAACAACTGAAGAACAAAACGGCGAATAAATATGAACATGAGATAAAGGAAACACAGGTAAACATGTACATAATAAAACGACTACATACTATCTTACAGAAAACAAGGATACCAAAACAACAAAAACAAACACACTCATAAATAAATAATAATAATAACAGAACTCACTTGTGCAATTGGGATCCCGGCTCGTTATACTCGCGACAGTTGTCGAACATTAAAGCAAAGTCAGCAATGAGCTCATCGGACGAGGCGTACTGGAAAAGGTAAATTTACAAAAGTCATAAAAACGAGAACGAGCATAACCAATTCGTACACAATAACACCATTTTGTCTAACCAGTTTAAAACTCGTTTGTGAAAGCAAGATGTTTCACGTTCAAGATAAAAGCTCAGTTATGAGCTGATCATACTATGAAACTTTTTAGCAAGGGGCGTAGTATGACATACTAAAAATAGATGTCTTGTAGAACTATAACCTATAACTTCGAAAAACATTTACAACTATAACTTTTCAGTGAAATTAAATTTGAGAGAGAGAGAAAGAAATATAATAATAATTTATTACACACAAAGGTGCGCAAACATACATAATTAAGACAATAAATACAGTTAAGAAAGAAAAACGGTCAAGAGCAAAAGAACCAACCCCATTGTTCTCGATCTTTGACATAATCTTCTTCATATCAATTGGATCCTTGATCACTTCATAGTAATCCGGATACTCCTTTCGCGCCGGCAGCTCCATGAATGCGCCAATCGGCCAATAGTCATCGTTTTCCTGAAGAACAATAACATCAAATTAATGAAAACTGTAACTAGCCATCTATTTCAGATTTCAAACACGGGACGCCCACAGAGCTCAGTTCTCTGCTGCATGCTTGGGTCTAACTTTGCCTTATCAGCAGCCAGTTAATCCTTAAGCACTCAAAATGAAATAACATCCATCATCCATCGCCAATTCAATATATAAAAATGCTCAGCAACAATCAATAAAAAATGTAACACCAAACATGACAAACACTAACGAAACAACAAAACACAAACCTTCAATTCATACAAATGCTGCCAGAACTTGGCCAGGTTGATTCTGTATCTCAGTTGTAATTCGTCCAACGACTTGCGGCCTGGCTTCCCGGGTGTGCTCACCGAGGGCGTCAATCCCGTCGAGACAACCATCTGCTTCTTACGCCGGGGCTTGCGCTCCTTTTCATCAGACTGTAAGTAAACATAACGGTTTCGCATATCTTAGTTTCTGGATTGCATAAGTACATAAGTTCCGCATACAAACGGTACGGTACCGACGCAAAGTATAGACTAGCCCATTAAAAGAAAAAGAAAACATTCCCATAGTGTAAAGTGTAAAGCGAGCGTAGAAGTATGAATGCAGGAAAGACGAAATCACTATTTCATCTTGAACTAATAATCTTCCCTACCTTATCAGACTCATCATCGCTTGCCACTTCCTTCTTTGCTCGCTTCTTTGGACCCGGTGTAACAACGGGCGAAGTCGTTGGCTCACTTTCCTGGCTGATTTTGAACTTCTAAAAAACTTTTCAAAATTAACATTTTTGGAGAGGAAGCAAAACGGTACGGGAAGGGGACCGGGAACAGTCAATCCTTGCTTGTTTAGTTAAAGCGAAATGCCAGCTCCTTTGGAAAATTTGCATATGATAAGCAAATCCTATGTGTCCTATGCTAATTTTGCGCGATAGCCGTGGACGATCGTGCAAAATTAGCATAGGATACATAGGATTTGCTTATCATATGCAAATTTTCCAAAGGAGCTGGCATTTTAAGTCTGATGTGTGAAACACACGAATAGCAGCAACACACAAAAAACTATACTACGATATGTACGAATACGAACTATATTACGGTAAGCAGTAATAAGCATCAATAAATGGAAAAGTACCAAAGTTAAGTAGATTCCAAAAAGCTAAGGATAAACACAAACCAAACACAAATAAAAAACCCACAGACTATGAAAACATTGAAACAAATAAGATAAGAAAACATAACAAACCGTGATATCAATTCCATGAACCAATCTCCGCACTGTGCTCAGCGTTAACCTCTGCAGTTTTCTGGCGGCTTTATATATTTCCGATCCCTCCATATTATACGAGCAAGCGTTTTCGAACATCTACAATATAGAGGAATTGGGACTAAACAACGGTGTCCAATAAATAGCCCAATGCCCAACGTACATCCAAACGAAATAAATATAAAAAAAGACAAAACCTTCGAGATCAGAACGACAAGCTTCAGACAAAAAAAAATAAAAACTTCCAAAACATACCTGGATAAGGTCAGCCACCAGTGATTCAACATCCGTGTACTCCGACCTTTTCAGTTTCTTATTGATTAAAAACAGAGAGACTGGCTTCTCAATTTCATCGTAGTAGTCCGGATAGTACCTGTATATGGAATAATCTATTATATCTAGTCTCTAGTAGTCTCTCCATAAAGCCCAAAACTATGTACACGCCCGATATATGTTCCAGCTACAGACTAGTACATCCTTCACCAGATGTAGGCGTCTCTACTTCTCGCAAGTCGACGAGCCCTAGCAACCCCCATAAAGAAACTACAACAAGTATACAAAAAAAACTTACGACTTTTGTGGCAATTCCAGAAAAGGATCGGCCAGATTGCTATCCGAGTCATTCTCATCGGGCTCATTGCGGATCGTCCAGTAGAGTTTCCATCTGATAAAGGTTTAAATTAGAATAATCACCAAACAAATTGGCTTGCAAGGCTCGCATGCATACAGTTCTAATTACCTACGATACCATGTCGTAGAATAACTCGAGCCAACACCGCAAGGGACTACCACCGGTTAGAGACCCTACATAAATCAGTGGTATACGGCTACAAACGTACAAACTATATACAAAGGACTACAGATTAAACTATAAAGACTGCATACAAACTACACCAAAAATCACTCTCACCTAGCATCTTCTGCCGTCTCCGTGTCCTCATCCTCTTCACTGTCTTCACTGAATTCTTCAATGCCCATAGAAGATGACGATTGTGCGATCAGATTGTCGATCATCTCTTTGTTATAGTCGATCCTACAATCAACAATTCAGAAGTGAACAGCAGAACACTAACAGAATAACTGGATACCTCGAAGCCCCCAGTAATTCGGATAGCTTCAAACTAAATGGCCAAAATCGCCAAAATAAACTATATAAACACTATAATAAACCGATAGATATAGACTAAACAAGAACTGCGTGGCTTCTAGGTAAAAAGCATCAGTCAGGCACACATTTATAGATTTACATCAATCAAATAATGACATACAATTAAGCATAAAACTCAAACCTCTGTTGATCAAGCGAGTCGAGATGTCCCGTGTTCGCCTCTTTTACTTTCTTTGTGAAGAAACGAAGGATTGACGTGGAGTCACGGTGGATCACCGATCCGGGCTCATTGAACACCTGAAGAAGCACCGTTTATCATCACAGTCATAAAGTGGCAATGAAAAAAACGTAATAACTATAGCATAGCAACATAAATCCTAAAGCATGTCAAAGGAATCCCGACTCTCTGTTTCAGTTTCTTATTAAACATAAAAAAATAACATAGACAACTGAAGCAGACGCTCAATGCACATTGTCAAGACAAGCGAGTTGCAAACTTGTTCTTTTAATGCAAAATGTCAGTTTTTTTAGTCTTTAGTAGTAATAAAAAAAACTGTCAATGTTCAAAGTACCTTGGCATTTTTGCACAGTAGTCGAATATCAGTATCCAACTGCGAGAATGATGAATAACTGCCAGCTCTTGCTTTCTCAGCAATCATTTTCAGGTCGATCGGCTCTGTGATCTTTTCGTAATATGTGGGGAACTCCTGAAAGCAATTGGGATGATAAACAGCAAAAAAAAACATACTCTTCGTCTTATAATTATCAAAGAATCAGAAAAACTGCATCTTCGTTTGGGACTTAAGGTAAAAGATCAATTACAAGTGCAGCATATAATAAATCAAACAAAGGGCAATTTTCCGAAGAGTGCAACAACACATTCATGGGGTTTACAAGTACGGTGAACGTTCACCGTATCTTAGAACTAAACTAGATTTTTTTTTAATTTTTCCATATTATATATGCAGGTTTCGTGCAGCAACACGGTAGTATTGACAGAATCACACCGAATTTTTCGGATACTTGGAAACCCCAGAATCCAGAAACTTCGTACCTCTCTGCTCTGCAGGACTCTAAATGGGGGACTTAGAAGGCGTCCCGAGTCATCAGTCAAATCCAATATACTGGCCACGATGTCTTCTACTATCTTTTCATTCAGTGGCTCCCGCTGCGCAGACATTCGAGAGTTCGAATTCGGAGACGCTGATCTGAAAGGAAATAATAAATAATATATTATACACTAGGTTAGCTTAAAGGATACGAAAATCGCACAACTACCAGTAGTTAAGTTTACTAAACTAGTCTAGCGCACAGAGATAAAAGAAGAAAATTTCCAGACGAACAATAAAAAATGAAAAACATAAGACACGAATAAAATGAACCGACCTCATACTCATTCTGCTCGAAGGTGCCGGACTAGCATCAATCGGTTTATTCTCACAGCCGTTTAGCTGCCTTTCTCTCCTTTCGGCGAATACAGTCTCGAGTTCGTTTACCACTTTCTGCTCATCGCATTCCTCCTAGAAATAACAATGTAACAAAAACAATAAAAGTTGTCAGTTGTAATTTGTAATAACTAACTGTGTTCAGAACAGAATATGCGAAAACGGGAGATAACTCAGACAACAGCAGCTGATACCGATTCTAGATGTTTAACAACTGGTTGGTGTCAGTGCCAACTATACGTGTGCACAGGTGCAAACGTATGAATATAAATAGTTGGTATATGAACATGTACGAAGCTCTACCTGTAAAATGAGCAAGAAACGGAACTACGAAACCGATAAACAAAACTAACGCAGAAAGACACTACACTACTACAGTATGAAACAAATAGAATTTTCAAAGTCATACCGTATAATAACTCTTATTATTGCCGATGAGCAGCTCCACATCTGTGACAAACTCGTCAAAGTTCTTATATTCATCCATTTTCAGCTTTTGCTGAATTCGAGCAAAATCCATCGGCTGCGTCACAACTTCATAATACTTTGGATCAGTTCTGAAAAATCGAAAATAAGTAAACGAAATTCCACATATTATTTTAAAGTTATATGCACAACGGTCCTGTCCCACTAATTTAACGGCAACGTTAGAATAATACCTACATTTCCAAATTGTCATACAAATGAAGCGTCATAGTAAGATTATTTATTCACGTGTGTTGTAAATTATTTATTCAACGTGTGTTACAATGAATACCATTGGCGTCTTGGATGAAAATTGAAAAGGGGATGGGGATCACAACACGGCAACGAACAAATACGACTCCTTTAATAAAATGATGAAACATACCGTCTCGATGGAGCTCTCAAAAACCATTCTGTCAACGTTTTTCCTTCGAGCGTCTTATGATCTTTCAGTACTTCAAATATTTCATGACACCAGCCAATCTAAATATGTAATATTCCTTAGATTATAGTATTCACTCTTCACTTTTCAAAAACTTAAAAACTAACATTATAGCAATTCACAAAAGTCAAATAAATAGTAAAATACGACAGCGAGCATAGGTACTACCGCAATAAATCTCGTCTCACCCTACTTCATTTCTTCATTACTTCTTTATGTGCAATCAAAGTTTACAAAAGTGAGGTCTCAGGCCCCATTAAAGTAATTTCGTGTCTTTACATGCACTTCGAAATGTTTGAGTTAATTATTTTCTATTCACTTTGTATTTTAAACATGAGCACATAAATACAGCCATGAGAAAAGACAAAGAAGGATAGAAATAGTACAACAACGAACAGCGAAAAAAGAGGGAGCGTAGAAAAATACAACGACTAACGAGGAAGAATAGAAATCAGAAGAGTGTTGAGACAGAAAGACGAGTTGGCGGAAACCCGTTATTAGTTATCTTACCTGTTCGGCATTTCTGTCCGCCTTGGTACGTCTCCTCTTTGGTGTGCCCACTCCGGGAGAATTCTCCAAATCAGTGAGCCGCTTCCGACGAGCGGCGCTCATCTGCAAGAACACAATATTATAAAATTAAACTCTTGATCCATTTTACATATGCTTGAACTGCAGGGAGAGAAAGAGAGAGAAAGACACACTATATTATAAGTGAAACTAAAATACTATATGAAATCGCAAAGTGTGGTGCAGTGTGCCTACTAAAAACACAACACGAACAAAAAAAAAATGAATTAATGAAAATGAATAGATTTTGTACCGAGACAACCAAGATAGATCTTGTATTCATTTGCGTGACTGTCCAGAAAGTCACTCGCATTGGAAGAAAGCAAGAAATGGCCAAAGAAATACCTCATTTTAGGATTTTAGTTTTCATAGTTCTTCTATTTATGTGGTTACTTCATAAAACGCCTCTCTTTAATACTTTAAAGCGAAATACCACCCGGTTTGGGGTTTTTTCACCAAAAATAGTTTGAAAAAAGTTATAAACGAAAATAAACATAAAAACACAAACAAATAAGTGCATCTTGCACAAAAATGTTCTCAAACAACCATATTTTGCGATTTTGTATGGGAAAATTCGCTTCAGGCGATTTGCCGATTTTAATACTAGCACGGCCCTGGAAAAATCGAGGGATGGCCGTTTCAAATTATAACACACACCGCAGCATCCAAATGACGAAATGTTGACAAAATATTTTGAATTTGGCTAGTAAAATTCCAAAAACACACGGTTTGAAAATGGTGGTCAACGCACGGTTGTTTACTCGTCCTCTTTTTGTATTTTTTTTGTTGAGACCGCCCGCTAATTCGCTTTAATTCAGCAATGGAAGTCGAACTAAAAATTAGAAACTACAAAAAACGCCGCAAGCGCTTTATGAGCTACAAGTTTCAAGCCACTGCTGGATATGGTATGGATGGTAACGTAACATGAAACATAGTGAATAGAATGATTCAAATGTTTGTGCACATTGCACACTGAGCATTAAGGCCGCCCTTAGCCGGTTTTATGAATTTGAACTTTGAACTGCGAAATTAAAAATTGAGGTTTCGGTCGGGCGAAACCTCAATTTTTCATTTCGCAGTTCAAATTCATAGTGAATAGTGCCACTTTTCGCTCTAGTAAATAAATGCGCAATAGTCTCATAATCAGGAAATTGTTGGTATGGAGTTTGATACACCGTTTAGCCCAGTATGGCGATGGAACTAACTGCAAACGCACAATATCTAGAAACTACAGAGAGACGAGAGACAGAAGGAGAATGGTCAGCGAAGCGAATAAGCAATGTGTATGTTGCTAATGATTCACATGTTCTACGACTACGACTACGACTACATGAATAGATAATATCATGAAAAAGCGTCCAGAGAGCAGAGAGCTTGGCCGCACAAATAAGAAAACAATTTAGCACAAAAAAAATGAAACCAGGGTATAAACACGACGAGTTGTTATATACTACTTTCTTTTCATCATTTCATTGTGATGCACACCCTGTGGTGTTATTTAATTAATAAAATAAATAAATAAATCGTATAAATTCCGCGCGTAAATGGAGGTGGTTTGAGGGGGTTTCTTTAGCTTAGTCATCGAACGTTTTAATAAAACACCATGTTTGGGCCAAATATATAAATTTCGAATTGTTTTCGATCCGGAGGTGGTTCGTGCGTGTTTCAACGCACCAATCTATACCCCTGAATGAAAGGAACATTCAAATAATAAGAATAACCACACTATGTCCTGTGATAAGCTACAAGCTTCCAAGCCCAAGCCCCCAAGCTAAAAGCTAACGTGTTTAGAGAACACTGAACACATATATCTGCTGGCCAGCTGGAGGATAGTTTCAGGTTGCAATGGTTGCATCATAAAGTAGTTGCCTAATTTGCGAATTTGCCTTATATGTATTTTCTTTACATTTTCTTACTACAGGAAATGACAATTCGTATTGAAAGTGTGCCAAACATAAATAGTATCCATGAGCAAATGTGTGTGGATGTCAGGGGAAATATTCTTAAAGCCAAAATGCAAAAGAAAAACCATAAGCTATTAAAGGCTTCAAATAACAACACACATTTAGGTTTATTTTCCTTTCCAGTGGTCAACAAGACAAGAAGAGTGACCACAAGACTAGCGGGCATAATCAGCAAAAACAAAAAGAAAGAAAAGCGGCAAAGTTAGCCAAGCGCAGCAGAGCAGAGCACGAGAAAGGCGTAATTCGGCGGACTGCGGACGAAAATTATCACATACTACTCATAAATAGAGTTCCACATACTCCTTTCACCAAATTTACCACGCTAACCGGCGCGCTTTCGCGATTCTACACTAAAAGAACAAAGTAAGCATAAGTGCGCAATAAGTAATACACATTTTGATTAGCGTAACCACAACTAAAGCAAAATAAAACGTAAAGTAAAGCAAAAGGTCTGACTCGTCAGTCTGTTGCCGTATTGGAGGAAAAGAGTGGACAGACGAATACGAAAGCGCGCGGCATCGAGCGACGCGGCGTCGCGAACGACTCTGAGGCGCGGCGTGCGGCGTCGCGGCCGCCGCGAGGGTTATAGCCCGGCACAGGGAGTCGGGCAGTGCTATGGGGGACGCGGGAGCAGGGACGACGGGGGAACCGAACAGAGGAAAGGGGAGCGTAGACCATCGATCGGGCAACCAATGGGGACAGCAGACACGGCTGAAGGGTACCAATCAAGAGGCACCATGGGGGACCGACCAATCCAGCTGCATCACCAATACCAATATGTGAACTAGTTGTGTGTTGTGGGGGGACTAAGCTCTAGGCCAACGTGCACGAGATCCCCCGCGCGCTATATTATGCTACACAAATATGCGAAACGGGGGACGGAAGAGGATATGTGAAATGGGAATACATAGAATGGGGGCGTATCCACAATACAAATAGATTCAGGTTATCAGGATGGTATCATGTTATGAGAGCGAATCAAGCTATTAATTACAAAATACCAACACTACTGAATGTTCAGGGACGGAAATACAACATAATCACGCACAATACTGTCAGCGAATTTGAGTGCGAAAGACACTCCAAGTAGCTCATCAAAGCACCAAGAAAACGCGATGGGAACGAAACACTGGACGATATCAGAAAAGATAAGGTAACAGGTTTGCAATCCTCTTCCAAAGGGTGAGTATCGAACTGTAGGTTAAATCCGCAACGGAGAAAGCAACTATACAACCAATAAAGTGAAAATCAAACAAGAAAACTTCCAACGACAACAACACAATCATCAATGCAGTCAACAACGAAAACGAGTCGAAAAATCGACGCGCGCACGAAAACACTCCGAATACTGGAGGATTACGGTGGTTGGGCTACAAACTATATAATGTTCTCCTCGAGACTTTATCAACATACAAAATTTTGTCTGCGAAATAGCCTGACTATAAACTACACGTTTTTAGCTGCGATGTTGTTTATGCTTATTTTTATTTCGACAGTATTGTAAAACTGGCCATTATCGAGTTGTTGTCTCAGTAATCTGTTTTCTTAAAGCGCCTTTCATCCCCCTTTATGCTTTCTCTTCGGTTTTATTCGTATTCGTTCCGTGTTGACCCAAGTTTACAGTGCGTTATGATTCAAAATTTAAGTTTTTTTCCTTCCACGCGAAATTGACATTCGGTAGGGAACATTCATCTTTTTCTATCCGGAATTAACAATAATTATGGAATTTGCTTCAACTAAGAAAACTGTCTATAAATTACCGTAGTCTGTCTTCGTAATTGCACGTACAGTAAGTCTGTCTTGTAAAGTTACTGTAATTGTGTTTTTGATTATAAACTGTAAACCAATAAATCGTGGGTGGTCCTCTTTTATCCTATCACTCTTGTCTCCATAATCTCTCTCATTTTCATGTGCTCATATTCATAATACAAAATCATTAGTAATTCCGTAACAGGTAGAGCAAGCGCATATAAAGAATCGTAGCGCGGCGTTGTTCATGAATTTCGTGATTCCAGTCGTTTCACTGCGTCCTCATTCCTCATTGTGCTATGTAACTAATGCTTTCTTAAAGCGAAATTCCGGCCGGTTTTTGAAAAACATCGCGTGCAACAGCATTCTTATGCAGCTTATGCAAATGAGTATAAATTAGAATAAAAAATTGAGTTAAATTCGAACAAATTAGCATAAATATGTAAGAATTCACTTATCCACGATGCGTTTCAAAAACCGGCAGGTATTTCGCTTTCTCTTTGTTGGTATTGGTTATAGAACCTTCTATGTAGGTAAATTATTGTTTGTAATGATGAGGAAGTGCACGAAACTATTTGTTCCTAGCATAAGTTGAACGAGTCTTAAATGTAGAATTACGGTACTTGGCCGAACTGTCTAAACTGAATAAATCTGTGAGTTCTAGGCGCAAAGAAATGTGGTTTTCACAGTAATATTTCTGAAATTCCGGACATTCTGTGCTAGGAAATCGAGGAAAACTTTTTTCTCATGGGCCTGTCCCCTGTCCCATTAAAGCGAAATACCGGCCGGTTTTTGAAACACATCGAGCATGCCTGAATTCTTATACATCATATGCAATTTAGCTAGAATAAAAAATCGTCCCCAGTCAGACCCAACTTAGCATCAATTTTATTGCGTAAGAATGCAGCCGTGCCCGATGTGTTTCAAAAACCCGTCGCTATGTGGTTATGTCGCTGTAGGGCTTTAGCCACTCATACACATACTTTACCCTTTACTGCTCATTTTTTACGAGTGATGTTAAAATAATACGGTAGTTGTTTTTATTTAGCATCCGTCCTTTAAATTAAATATTTCCTTCAAAATGTATTTATCATTCTGTGCATTGTTATGTGTGTTTACTGTGAGCATTTACCGTGTTCTTTCGATAAAACGAAATGAATCGAACACTCACACCTGGTGAGCCTCTTCCTGCCTAATTTATACAAGGAGTTATTCTTTTTAGGCAGAAACCGAATAATTATTGCAAGATGAGTAATAAACGAGCTCTCACTTCGGACAGTCCGGGTTCCAGTGGCAGTGGACGAAGAGCTAAACAGTCCAAGAAAGAAATACAACTGAAGAACATCAACATTGAAACTCTGAGAGGAGAGAACTCTCTTGAAATTCTTTCCACGATCAACACAATTAAGAAGGTACGGTATACCGCCTACGTGGGAAATTGAAAACCCGGATATGTGCTCGATATGTGCCCGATTATTGTAAAGAAACGGCATGTGGGTGGATCCACGTCCCTCAACGAAGCGGGCCGTAATCGGACACATACCGGGCTTTCCACCTTCCTGTGTACTTCGCAAGCCCCATTTTCTTTCACCGATCTCCTCCAGGTTCATTCTGAACTCTTTGTGGTTCTGAGGCCATGTTCACCACCTCAATTCCCCATGGAGAATTCCCCGTCTTTTTCTCTGCGTCTCTCACATTAGAATGCTATTTTCTGTCCCCATGGACTAGTTCCCCGAGGGAACCGGAGTGGTGAATATGGCCTCCGTAGATCTGCATAAAACACTTTATTATTACCAAGTAACACCGAGGTGTGCATCAAATCAAAATGCATAATGCAAAAATAAACGGTATTTTTGTGCCAGGGTATCGCCGTGCACATTACCGGTTTCCTATTAACATCTAGCGACTTGCGTATCCATAAACGGCTATCGTTCTGAAATGGCATGACATTTATTACTAAAGTTAGAACCAATCAGGTCTCATACAAAGAAATAATCCTTATAATTTTATTTGACAAATTTTTTCTAGTTTGCAATCTCGAAAAGCGCCGTGGAATCACTGCTCTCTAATGAAGGCCAAATTTTCTCCTGTCTTATACAAGTGCTACAGAAATGTGTCGCTGAACTGGCAAATAATGAGTGAGTTTCATTTTACTTTTTTTTTTTTTGAGAATTTTTTCAAGATTTTTTTCAATACAATAGGATGTTACTTTCATGTGACTAGTTAATTATATGGTCGTCATATAACCAATTCCTATTGTATTGCGCTTGGGGCACTCGCAACGCGACACCACACGACGTCGCCGCGAAAGCTTCAGCCACACCGGCGCGGCGCGCTCCCTCTATTGCACCACGGGTGCGCGAGTGCCAGGTGACGCACCTGACCCCCCCCCCCCCAAAAGTTGCGCTGCATTAGCGCCAGTTGGAACTGAGCATATATTCGCTCACTTGTGGCGCACCTCCGTGCACCCTGGAGGCGGTGCCCCCGCTGTGGCCGACCCTGTCTTTCCACGGCACTGGCGCGCAGTTCCACCGGTATGGGTAGTCGTTCCAGCTGGCGATAGATACAGTGAATTTTCAATCATACTTTACAATCTTGTGGTATACTTTCTCGTTAGCCTGACACTTTGAAGCGAAATACCGGCCGGTTTTTGAAACACATCGAGGAGGTCAGCATTCTCATGCAGCTTATGCAAATGAACATAAATTAGAATAAAAAATCGAGCTAAATTCGAGCAAATTAGCATAACTACGCAAGAATTCAATTGTCCACCATGCGTTTCAAAAACCGGCCGGTATTTCGCTTTAAAAGCCGTATTCGACACTTTCATAGGTAATTATTCTCCTTTCAGAAGTGTTTGGATGTCCGTCCTGCGTGCTCTCCTCAGTCTGATCGCCAATTGTTGCAATCTGTCTACAGCTGCATGCCTTGAGGTTGTTAAAAATAGGATGCATAAATGCATAAAGCATCAAATTCAAAAATCGCGGTGCAAATCCTGTGTGGCTCCTACTTTAGACCAATTCACTAATGTATCAATATCCAAGGAATCCGTAACCGCATAGACCAAATCTTAACCATACCTGACCACTGAGTTCCCCATGGGTTCCCAAGGAATCGGCGTGGTGAATATGGCGTCAAAACCGTATAGACATTTTTGATCAACTAACTCTATATTTTACCCTAATCATATCACTATCAACTAAAATTGCTTGTTTTAGGTCAAGCGTCCACATGTACAGATCAACCTTCTTTCAGGTGTGTTCGCCTATAACTTGTAGTTACTGTAAGATATGATAACATTACATTGATAACTGGGCTGTAATTGTTCTAATTATGCTCTAATTAGTAATAAACTTTTCGCCCGGTTCATTTATTGCAATGCTGGATGCCAATTCACCTATTTCGTGCGCGGCATCTGTGACACAATCACGACGGTTTAGTAGATCAAAATTATAATTACCGTATGAATTCACATACACAGGAAAACGAAATCATTGCCGAAACCACAGAAAAACCCGTCGTTGGCCCATCACCAAATGGTTTTTACCGAAAAAAAACATCTGATGACTGGTTCGTTGTGACGATTTGGTGACCAGCTGGTGACGGTTTTCGATTAACTTTGGTCACAAGTTGGTCACCAGATGGGCAGGCCCACGAAAAAAACCAGTGGGTTCACTCATTTCCTATGGAATTACTTCATAGTGGTTTATTGTTTTATTTTCAGTACGGATTCTGGAAAGCTCGAGAGCTTCTGCAGAGATAAAGAGCACCTTGTTGCGGCTTCTGGGAAATCTGTGCGCTCACAAGGTGCGTTTGAGAATGAATACAACGCGAACTCGGTTGGTGCGCGGCGAAAAAGGGGGGTTCGCCCAGGTTTCGCCGCGCACTTCGCCCAGTCTTCGCCAGATTAGCGCCTGGTATGCCAAGAAACGGGGCAGGCAAAAAGTGTGTGCGGCGCTTCAGGCGATTTAGGCGTGGGATTGCATCACTTACCGTATCACAGATACTATGCATGACAGAAACTACCGTACTACTGTTAGCGACTACCACATTATGAGGGGAACAAAAACTCACTAATTTGTACATGAACGTTAATGTATTTAAAGCGGTATAACACGCGAACGTATATTGGAAATGTTCATGTCGTACACAAATTAATATAATTATCGCGCAGTATTGCATGCACTACACGGGAATACAACGTCCAGGATACGTTACAAACCCGGCTGTTATACCACTTTAAGGCCAGACATACAGTACCCCCTTTCAGGAAACCGCGCTGTGCATTGCGAACCACGCAGCACTCATCGACGAGATTGTGCGGCTAACCGATTCCCCACAGTCTTCTCTACGATCCCAGGCTGTTAGAACTATCAGACTGCTGTCAACGTCGTCATTTTGTAAGGTAAGGTTGCATTCAAATTTACGTAGGGAAGCGGAGCTGCCATGAGGTATATTCAAGCTGTCGTTTTGTAATTTAAAATGGAGTAAATAATGTAAACATAATATATGTAAAAAAAAAGTGATAAAGTGTATCATGTTGGTGTATCATAACATGGGGTCAGTTGCCCAATGCATGAAACTACACTGAGAGCCGACGAGTTGCGCGCCGCACCATTTCGGGAAACAAAATGCGCGCCGCAAAGGAATGGGAAACAAAATGCGCGCGGAATAGATATGGCGCGCAAAGTGTTTCCCGAAAAGGTGCGGAAACGGTGCGGAAATGGTGCGGCGCGCAACTTGCGCCCCGCACCATTTCCGCACCTTTTCGGCAGCGTTTTTAAAAGCGCTCGGAGGATCTGCCGTAAGTGCAGTTGTTGTACTAATAGTCTTCTGCAAGCACAGGTCACTGATGTGTTGTGTGGTCTAGTGGTTTAAGGCGCTGTTCAGAGAAACTATCTAACAAGAGTGTAGGGTTCGAATCCAACACTGCTTTCTTTTTGCAGTTGCTACTTTTCCCGCACCGTTTCCGCACCTTTTCGGCAACAGTTTGGGGGTGTTTCCCGCAACAGTTTGGGGGTGTTTCCCGCACCAAAACGGCAACCAGTGTCGGTGGAAAAACTTTTGCGGCGCGCATCAAATTCTTTTGCGGGAAACACCCCCAAACTGTTGCCGCGCGCAACTCTTGAGTTTCGTTGTACGTAACCTTGTGTTACCACCCATCGAGAGGAACGAAAACTGCCGCGAGATATTGTTGTTAGATAACCAACCACAGTGCCAACTTATTATTGAGCCAGATGTAACTTGATAGCACCAATTTGGTGGCCTGTGAACGGTAGCAAACCACTGTGAAGTGAATGTTTAATCAATTTCTGCACACCCTGTCACACCTATATTTCTTTACTCCCTGAATATTTCCACTCCCTCTCTTCCTGAAAAAACAATCATCACCACAATGCTTCTGAATAATTTATTTACAAACCGCTTTTCAATACTCGGAATGAAACAATTGATATTTCTGAAAAGAGGTATTTCTGGTTTACCGCTCCCCTTTAAAGGTACGATTGGCTCGAGAAGCACTAGATCCTAGCTAAAGAAGAAGGCGGAGCGGTAAACCAAACCATGGACAAGAAACAGAAACTAGCGAAAATACAGCGGGAGAAACGTATTCTACTCTACATAACATATTAGGTATACACACAAATATTGTTTGTACCAATTTGGGGTGAAAACTGATAAGTGCTTTAAACACTAATATAGCGTGGTAAACAAGAAACACTGAGAGAAAACATTGTCACGGGTGAAATCCGAAAAAAAACCGTAAAATGAGAATGATTAACAATAAAGGCTATGTACACATACATACAAGTATGCAGCCGTTGGATTAACTAGATTTTAAAGTCTAGTTAAGGTGCTTGGGCTGAGGCTGGAATCGCTGCATACGGTCGCGGTCGGGGACGTTGGCCATGGCCTAAAAGAGTACTGTACGATTGAGGTATGGGATGAGGACAGCGCTATGCAGTTTGAATGACTATTATCAAGCTAGTACTAACTAAACAGCAACCATTGGTAATTCCATGGCGGGTACGGGTGGTATACCGGTAACAAATTCAAGTAAAATAAGGATGAAGAACATACCTGCTTGTTGGGGTGTGACACCACTGGCTTGGTATGGAAGTGCTTGACGGCTTCCTCGGGATACGCCTTATTGGCCTGAAATTAATTATTACGGTTAGACGAATATTTGTCGCCCATGTATGCATTGTTATGGCTAGCTAAGGATTTAGAACGTAGTAGCGATAAAGACGACCCTCCTTAACACTGCTAGAGCTAAGACGTAAGATCATCAAAACATACCTGCGCGGCAAGATCGGTTCCGGCGAGCACGTTCTGCGTAACGCGGACCTCGTCAGAGCTACCACCCTCGTTTACTTCGGTGGTAGGAGTGGCATTCTCGGTCTCGGACTTGGTACGATCCTATAAGAATAATGGTTAGGATGTGGGACAGTTGAACCCCAGAAACCAGCACGAGGAGAAAATGCCTTTCACTGAGGGGGGGGGGACTACCTGGGTGGTCCCATATGAGCGCGCAACCCGGGAAACATTCAATTCGTAATAAATACAAAAAGCGATAAAAGAAGCATCCCGGGACCGAGGGGTATAGATAGGTATTGCTATCGGTAAACTACAAAGGGGTCTTTTTGCACAAAGCATTTAGGACACCCGTATAAAGAAAGAGCCCACTCTTATGTATGAAAGGCGGTCGTCCTGGAAGAAGGGCTTTAGATTAACCTAGACTGGTGCAGCCTAGATACCGGTACTTAAAGTACCGCTACAAACTTTGGGAATTCGTACCGCTTGCCCCCCGGCTACCTTTGTGGGACTCACCTTTCTGGTAACTCTCATGTTTCCCGCTTTGGTGGCTGGTAGGTGACCGGCTTTCAATTCAACGCTCTCCATTTTTGATTCTTCACTGAAAATGATTGAATTTGGTGGTGAAAGTAGAAATTACTAAGCAAAAGTCGATTGAACGAGTAATAGTGGTAAACGGGGCATACATGGCTCTGCGGTAGGTCGCCACGCGACTGCGGTAGGTCGCCTACCGCAGTCGCGTGAGGGATACACCGTTTATCAAGAAAAAGCATTACAGTGCGCTAGTATCCATTAGTACAACTACAAGATGTGTTAATGTTTGTAAACAAGTGAAATGATGTTTAAGCTGGTAGCGGATAGTACTATGACTGATGGGTACTAACACTAACTTGGAAGCACTGTAACTACTAAGGATGCTGAGTACGGTTACTACGAAGACCACTAACTGAGTATTACGACTACTAAGGATAACTAAAGTATACTAGGAAATGAGTATAGAAGCTAAGAAGTACAGCAAGAGGCAACCAAGCAAGGCAAGCGTTCTATGGTATATGAATCGACTGTTTTGCGGGGCGACATTGGCGCCCGCCCCACTCTGCGCTCCATGCCCGGTCACGTTTTGTTTGGGGCAGGCAAAGAACACAAACAAGTTAGAGTTAGAACCGGCGAGATACCAAGGGAAAGAGAGAGGGCACAGAGAAAAGAACAACGTAGAAGAATTTTTTTTTAGATTTGAATGCCCAGGATAGCCACTAGAACATTATTTTCGATATATTCTGGAAATGAATGAAACGGATGTACACGACCTTTGTGAAATGGGATCGAAATAGAGCGTTGCAACACGGTAGCAAACATATCTGTGGTTGTGGAGGTGGACGTGTATGCTATTTAGCCATTAGCTAATTACCGTACATAATTGATGGCCGGCAATGTCTGTAGTTTGTAGTTTAGGTAGTACTATAAATTAAATGAGGCTTATGGGATTTGGAACGTATTTGAGTTAAGCACTAACGGTATACATAATTGAGTAAATACTGTAAGATGAATAGATACATCTAGATAACGAATGGTTATATGG
Source organism: Pelodera strongyloides (assembly GCA_036852015.1). NCBI lineage: Eukaryota > Metazoa > Nematoda > Chromadorea > Rhabditida > Rhabditidae > Pelodera > Pelodera strongyloides. The sequence continues at coordinate 209,929 of JAANDG010000152.1, read as the reverse complement.
TCTGAGAATGACTGCTGCGCATATAATAGCATCGCATAACAGTCCCAAACAACCCTCGTACTAACTTCCAAAAGTTGTAGCACTTGTCAATTGTCAACCGTTAGTAAATAATTGTGGAAATGTTATAAGTAAGTGTACGGTAAAACATTTCTATAAACCAAGTTATACTGTAACGAACGACGGTTAAGTGTCTAAAGAAAGTCCTCTGCTTTGAATTAATGTTCAAACACATAGAGCTGTTACTGTTACTGGATGTTCAGGGCACATTTTGATGGATGTCTGTCTAGCCTCTTTGGAAAATTTGCATATGATAAGCAAATCCTATGTATCCTATGCTAATTTTGTACGATTGCCGTGGACGATCGTACAAAATTAGCATAGGATACATAGAATTTGCTTATCATATGCAAATTTTCCAAAGGGGCTAGCATTTCGCTTTAAGATAAGTATAAGACACCAATTTTTCAGTGTGCAATTTTCTCACCGAAAAAAATCAGCAGAACTTTGTTACGTGTGTATGAGCTATGAGCCTTAGCATCATTTGACGATCTACAGTGCCACGATACTCACTCAAAGTACTGTAACACTATCACGTCATGATGACACGGTATGAGCGTACCTCAGCATGTTAGGAATATGACTCGTCGACGACATTGACATCCAGGGTGCGCAACGTCGCGGAGTGTCAGAGGGTGCCACCAACGATTGGCACCTATACATTTTAGAATTCTGCGGGTTCTCGATGTCTTCCAAGGGGTTGTTTTCTACACCTCGTGTCTCTTTGTCCGCTGTGTATGACTACTATCTTTCTCTGAACTCTCCATTCGCCGCTGCTCTTTTCACAATGTTGTTTACCATCTCAGGGGCACGTTATTTCGAAACACAAAAGTGGAAAATCAGAAAACAGCATCCCCGGTCGATGAACTTTGGATCTTTTATAGATTTTGAAAAGCGGGAGAGGAACAGGGCTGCGAGAAAAGGGGAGTGTGAGAGAGAGGGAGAGACGGACAGACAGAGAGAGAGAGAATATACGTTCAAATTTTCAAAATGTGTTTGATGAATGATGTGCATATTTATTGGGTTAGTTGGAAATATCAAATAATCACCCTCCTCCTTAGACCACAAAAATCAGTAAAGCGGCGGGGCTCGCAACGCGAAACTCGGCTCCAGTGCCGCACCAGATTTCGAGGGGTGCGGCACCAAAAAAAGTGGGGTGCGATACTAGATCTGCACCCCCCGAGGAGTGCCGTACAGGTGCCGGGCTGGTGCGTATCTGGTGCCAAAATAGGACAACAGGCGTGGCTCTAAATCGGCACCAGTTTGGCACCTGTGTCGCACCCCGGCTCCAGTTTCGCACCTATGCCGCACCCACACTTTTTCTGACCTCCGCAAAAACCTCGTAACTAGAGCCTGGCAGGTGCGTATCTGGTGCCGCTCTCCTTTTCCGTGCCGTACAGGTGCGGCACTGGAGCCGAGTTTCCCCAGTGCGTGGACGGAAATACCGGGAGATCTTCAGGTTTTTCAGGAACCACGTGCCACACCGCTTTAATGATAACTATTTCCCGAGTGATTGACATGTAGAGGGCATATCAAACACCTTTTTTTCTGATATTGCATCACTCACAATTCAATAAATAAAAAGTGCGTGGCGAAATCGACTCAGCATCGGCATTACGATAAAATGTTTGTGACCATCAAAAAAATACATAAATAGAAAAGCGATTTAGAGGGCCAGTTCATGATTTTGTTTAGATTATGAAACACCCGGTGTCTAGCCAGAAATCAAAAATAAGCTGGTGCGCCTTCTGAGAACAAACTAAGAATTGAGAAAGAAGCATGTTCCACACGTGCACATATATTTGTGCCATTTTAAAGATTGATAAAAAATATTGAAATGATGCAACACGCAGGTCTAGATGTAATGAACTGTCTTTATTAGTTGTGAGTAAAATTACTTGTAATATTTTACATAAGTATTGGAGTTCAGAAAATTGCAATGGCAGTGTGTTTTGGGTATACAGTATACACAAAGTGTAATATAGCGCGCTAACCGCGATGCTATTGTGTGTTTTTCAGCATTTTGAAGTGACAGTTGTCATGTTTATTTTTCCTTTTAAACGCGAGAGAGATTGCTCCAAAAACAAGTCATTTTGTTGACCGCTAAACTAGTTTAAAAAAAAACTTGGCTTGCTTTTGTGAAAGGCTAATTTACATGTAGTAGTTTGTTTGTTGAGTTGGTATACAACAAGGGTTTTTTAGTCTTTCTACTACAATACCACGATACCGATGCCCCTTATGCATGGTTATTATCATCGTGGTCAACTGAATCTCACCGTATTTATGCTAATTTGCTCGAATTTAGCTCGAATTTGTATTCTCATTTATACTCATTTGCATAAGCAGCATAATAATGTTTGTCAACTAGGTGTTTAAAAGACCGGCCGGTATTTCGCTTTAATTTGGTTACTGTGCCTGTAACTACCACGTGAATCGTTGGCAAAAAAAATGAGCGGAAACTCCGTTTCGCTCTTTTTCGCTATCTTATCTCGGCAAGAGAAGTAGAGAAGTGTTTTGGTTTTGAGCGAAACAAACAACCGGGTTTTTATTTTTCCTTAGTGAGTGAAGCAATGGGAAAGGGCTATTTCTATGGTGGAATAAAAGATAAAAATTGGCAACGTGGGAGGAATAGTGTTATTGAGGAGTGAAGATTTTTGAACCATTTAATTGTTTATTAGTATCTTAGAAAGATGTGTGCAAAGATATCAGTGTAAAAATGCACAGCACTACCACTAAAAATTCAACATCTATGATATGATTAGCTTTTCAAATATTACTAAATGAAGGTTTATTCAAAACAAGCGAAAAAAAAAAGTTTTTCAACGAACAGATGCATTCCCGTGTAATAAAAAACGGGACAGCGGTTGTTCAACATACGTTTCATGAATCACCTGTCATACCGCTTTAACCAATTTCCTTCCAGGCACTGTTGATGTCGAATGTTGGCTACTACTTGGGACGGGTTCTGATCGCCGAGAAGGAGAAACCCACTGAGGAGATCGAGACGGATCTGGTGAAGGAAGTGGTCACCGTGCTCATACTTCTCGCCAAGTCGTCGGTTAGAGATTGTGGACGACAACTGGCTTCAAGGTTGTTATATCTTAGTTCATCTCAGAACTTAGTCCTCTTCGATGAGAGATGTAACAATATAGAGGCTATACGTTGTATGATCATACAGTGGCCGTATGCTATGCGGTATGCACGAACGCGCCGGGAAGCTGCCAGCCTCCCAGTGGGAGGTGAGAGAAAGAGAGGGATCACACGAATCAGAGACATATAGAGATAAATTCTCCCACCCTGGGAGCTTCCCACTGTTCGTGCATACGGCCACAGTAGTTACAGTGATACACACTTCTTTTTCATTAGCCTTTCAGTAAACTATAATGTACAAAGTTGTTGAATCTATGAGTTTTCGGTATATAGCTCTTTGAGAAAACGCGGAGGATACATAGAAAAAAAGAAATACGAAAGTTAGAGCTTCTAGTTAGTAGAATCCGCCTGAGTTAATAAGGTTACTTAAATTCGTTCAGTGAATGTTGTGCTCGTCTTCTGGAGTTGTACCTGGACGGTGATGTGCCCGGGATTCGAACCCTGGTCGGCCACCTGTGCGATGGGAGCTCCGACGTTAGGGACCGCCTTGGCGGAGAGGAGAAGCTTTTTGATAAGGTTAGCGCTCTTCGTGGTTTGTTGATGCGCGGCCCAAAGAAGCGTGTCAGTGTCAAAGTACTTCAAAGAAGTGTCTGTGTCAAAGAACGCAAAGAAGGGTCTGTCAGTGCGGGAGTGGCGGGTCCAACTTAGCGCCCAACAATAAGGTGCGCCGCTGGTCGGGCGCGCACGTGCGCCAGTTTTCCACAGTAAGCTTTTTTCGCCGTAATGTGCAAATAAGTATAATTCGATGCATCAGTTGTTGGTTTAGATACCGTAGAACATTACGCGCGTCGTAGATAAAATATCTAATAAATAATAAAATATTGTGCTGGTAAAGTGATATAGTTTGCATTTGTTGTTGTGAATTGAAATTTTTAATTGACAGACTTTGACGCTGACAAATGATAACTGATAGCTGAAGATCAACTACTTACTTGATTAGTTCTTATCTTCAGGTGCTCGATCACAGCGAGGAGGGTCCATCTGCGGCATACTGTAGACTTCTGATGTCATTTACTCAGGTATTCAGTTTCAGTCAATGTTGTAGTTTGTAGTTTGTAGGCTAACTATTAGGAAAGTGTAGCTACCGAGGTAAGTACCGTAGGCTGCTGTAGTTTATAAGTTTGTAGACACGTAACTGTAAATACATAAACCATGTTCACCGACCGGTGTTCAGCATGCGTTTCAACCTGCTGTTATACCGCTTTAAATTAAGACCTCCATTTTAGGACGCTTGGGGCCGCGCTAGTCTGCGCACTTCTGGCGCACTCGATCTACTTGTATTGAGACTGGCGCGCACAACGGAACTACACGAGAAGGTATTTGAAAGTAAATCAGGGGCGGTGCACCCTCGAACGCGCGAGGGGGGTTGCGGCACAGGTGCGCGAACAAAGGCTGAATTCCAGTTGGCACACGGATTCGCGTCAAGCGCGCAGTTTGTCCTTCTCGCACTCACCCGTGGCGACTCGACTCCGCTGCGCACCCAGAGGTGGTGCGCCGATATTACGGACTCTCAAATTGTGCGCGGCGATGGCGCGAGGTTGCATGTTGTACTTGTGTTCTCAGTGCCTTAACCGATTGGATTTATTCGGAACACCATCGTTATTAAAAGAGGCTGAAACGTAGCTTTCTGTAATTTTTTTCATTGACAAGATTCAAGCTTAGACGAGAAATTTTGTATTTTATTTTCCCTCTAATTTGGTCCTTTTGCCGGTTGTACAAATGTGAACCCAATGTTTAGCGAAAAATAAGAGAGAAATGGTAAGAAAAGTTAGACTTTCCCACGAAATTCCCAACAATAATTGTTATTGCATCAACAATGAGGCAAGCCATGGGTGAGGGTTTCCGTTCCCTGTGGAGTACTCCAAATTTTTTAAAGCGAAATGCTAGCCCCTTTGGAAAATTTGCATATGATGAGCAAATCCTATGTATCCTATGCTAATTCTGCGCGATCGTCCACGGCAATCGCGCAAAATTAGCATAGGATACATAGGATTTGCTTATCATATGCAAATTTTCCAAAGAGGCTAGCATTTCGCTTTAAAGCAAAATACCGGCCGGTTTTTGAAACGTATCGATAGACCAGCATTCTTATGCAACGTATGCAAATGATAAATTAGAATAAAAAATCGAGCTAAATTCGATCAAATTAACATAAATACGTAAGAAACCAGTTGTGCACGATGCGTTTCCAAAACCGGCCGGTATTTCGCTTTAAAATAGATTCACTAAACGACTATTATTGTTCCAGCTTCTGCTCGTCTCGTCTCTCCGTCACTATATACACGATCGTATTGGATTGGCACATCTCTGCCGCTCCTCTCTCTTCCTCGACACTCTCGTCTCTCACGTGCGCAACTTTCTGGAACATCATCGAGTCGTGTGCGAGGTTGGTATAGAACTTCCTGGATTTCAGAATTCGGAACTTGGTGAACATTGGAACTAAGAAAGTCAAACTCTCGGCATTCGCTTCTTTGAGCGGTAATGTTGGCCAGCGGTAGGATCTTACCGGGAAACTTTAGGAGTGGCTAAAGCGTAAGTGAAGTTAGTTAGAGCAGATTGCGCATCATATATGAAATGGTCGGCTGCCTGTACTTGATGCACTGCTGCATGTTGATAAGTTCTTGTTTTAAAATATCGATTGATTGGTTTATTGATTTTTATAGTAATCTCATCGATTGCCTTTTCAGCCCTCAGTAATGGAAGAAGTGCGATTCCGTGCCGATAGTCCACTTCTACTGGAAATTGAGAGCAGATTGAATAGAGGAAGCAGTCCGGAGTCGAGGGTAGGGGTATGTATTAGCAAATTGGCATTCAATGATCGCAACGTGGGCGATACTGTAACTGTGTAGTAGTATTTGAAACATGTGCACTGTAATGGTATAGTTTGTACTTGTATCAAACAGAGATGTGATATACTTGTGCAGCTCGTAATTGGGACACATTTCGTGTAAACTGTATGTGGTTGTGTAGTTTGTGGCCGGGCCAACCTTTCTGATTCAATCACGTAAGTTTATAATGTATTATCTTTTGCCTTTGATAGGGCAGAAGCACTGACAATAGACACATGTAGGACCAGAGTTGTCACTATGTTGGGACTTTTTCAAGCATTAATTTCAGGAGCATCACCTTTACAAGGATTTCTGCTCGATGTGGTCATATGGTTCACAGTCCCCTTACAGTAGGAATAGTTCCTACTCTGCGCTCTCCAGTCCGCCCTCATCGTCTAACCTCTCACCGTTGAATAGTGGACCGTCGTCACCAGATCGGATGAGGTAGGAACTAAATTGATCCCGGATTACTGTAGACTTAGATATCATTAGACCAGCCGTTCGAAGAGCCCTACGGGCTCTTCTCCGACTGGAGGAATCGGCCTTCGGCCGATTGTTTCCCTGGTTAAAAAAGAATTGCTACAATGTAAAAAGCTAACTCTCGGCTCTTTCTCCTCCCACACATTCACACGTCTCTGATTGTGGAAACGTATAATAATCAGTTTGGATCTCCACTGACTAATGCTACCATGCAAATTTGCCATTGAAGGTGTTGTATGTTGGGCAGAGGATTATCCTTGTGATAAGCTAGCATAGTTCAACAGGTAGAGCGTTGGACTATCAATCGAGAGGTTGTGCGTTGCTGTGGGTTCGAATCTCGCCAGCGACAAAGATTTTGTATGCTCTATGCCAATAGAAAATTTTCTTTATGAAAGGATTTCGTTATGTTCACACAAACAAAAAAGTAAACTCTTCTCCTTTATATAATAAGATAACGGCTTGAATTGCGTGTGGTCCGTCGTTACCAGATCGAATGAGCACTATTGATGTAGGGACTCAGAGATTACTATAACTTGGTAGGTCAACACTGAATCAGGGTACTAGTTTCCAGCGTTACTAGGTTGTATTACTGTATGGAATGAGAAGTGTGCTCTAACTCACGGAATGAGTCTTCTGAATTAATTGTTTGTCGGTATTACATTCACTATTCCAGTTGTTCTCTAATGGAAGAAGAGCCGCCGTCGTCATCAAATGATACGGCTCCGATCACTATGAGAATTGATAAAGATGATGAGACACGGACACAAAGACATGTGGGAATATCTACATCTTTTTTAATCTCTTATTTTTAGAACCATGGTCGTCGTACTAGGATGTCCTAACCTGGCAAATCATAGTATATGACAGAAGTCGAGTCGGGTTCCGATACGTTTTCTTCACTTTATTATTGTAACTTGGTTTTGCTTTTAATTACAGCAAACCCTGAGGATTTCCAATTTTTATCATATTCATTTCCATTGTTTGCAGATGGTCGAAGGCGAACTTTGGTTGTGGGCTTGGCAAACTCAGGAAGATGCCAACCTGCCACTGCTAATTAGAGAAGACGTGGTGGTAGGTGTTGCTTCAATTTAATATTTAAAACTCGGGTACGCTAGTAGCCAATGTACCGTACCCTTACCATTGCCTTACGGTCGCTCCTTTTTCACCAAGGGGAACAATAGATAGAGAGTGACCTTCTTCCGAAGCACTACTGGGTAGCCCTATTGAGAATGTGTTTGTATATAACCTAATACGTTGGTTTATATCGATTCTGAGGGGTATTGTAGGAGCTTATAGCTTATAAATTAGGTGTTTACTTATCCGCGAGGCTTTTATTGTTGCTTTTCCCTTCATGGAAAAGTGTACCTTGAAATACCGCTTGCTTACAGACCTGTCTTCTTGACTACCTGTCTGGTGCCTCTTCGGTACACTCACGTGTCGGCCGATCTCTCCTTCGTATGGCCGCGTCGCGTACCTCCGTCGACGCCCTACTGAAGATGCAGTTCCATGTTAGGGTGCTCTTTCAGTTGTGCTGTGCGCCGTGCCGAATAACTAGGTGAGGAAATGTGCTGTGGGAAATCTGAGTGCCTCTGATCTCACTTTATTTGCATTCCTGAAAACTGGGTTTACTCTCTTATTGTACATCTAGGAATAACTTGAAAGGCGCATGACTGGTAGCTTGGTGGGTAGAAAAGACACTAGGCCGGAAATTTTGGCGCTATTGAAGTGATATGGCATGTGGTTTGTGCTGGACAACTGCGCTATCGAGAACTGTCGTTTTACCTTGAACACTTCAAAAACCACGTGCCATACCGCTTTAACTTTCGCAGTTGCTTGTTTTGCAGGTTCGCTCGTCGCTGTGGTCGGTGCGAGAAGTCGGCGGATTGTGGGCGTGAGATCCTGCGCGAGTTCTCCCAACACGTCGATTCGGACTTTGGACATGCTTTTCTGGTCAGACAGCTCACATCGGAGGATCCCCTGGAGAGGGTGAAGGCCAATATTGCACGCCTGATGTTGGTTAGGTACGGTAATGATGCTCTCTCTCACTCACTTCTCCCTCCCTCACTTCTCTCTCTCTCAATCTCACTCTCTCTTTCTCTCTCTCATTCTCTCTCTCTCTTTCTCTGTACTTTTTATTTTCTCTCTATCGTTTCTCAAAGCCCTGGAATGGAAATATCTTTTGGGACAGTGAAATGTCAACGGCCTCTGCTATTATATCTCTAACTATTCTAGAGACCGTTTTGCTGGGAACCGTGTGGTTTCGGCCGAGCACGGCAAACCTCTGGACAACATGCTCCGCGTGCTCAGCGACATTCTATCTGGTGGCAACGTTGAGGAGGACGCCAAGAGAGTCACTTACGAGAATGGGGTTAGGACATTTGCCTATTTAGTGTTTTGGGTTGGATTGGACGTCTTCTGACGTCGACGTCAGACTTCCGAAGACGTCGACGTCGTCGTCTTCGGGCAAGACGTCGACGTCGTTGTCTTCGGGCAAGACGTCGACCTCGTCGTCTTCGGGCAAGACGTCGACGTCGTTGTCTTCGGGCAAGACGTCGACGTCGTCGTCTTCGGGCAAGACGTCGACGTCGTCGTCTTCGGGCTAGAGCCAGGAAGGATCGCCCACTATTCCCTCACCGGACTATATCTTTATTTGTCGTTTAGCCTCCGGTTTCCTGTCAGACGGTATTCGCCCTGTCCACTTTTGTTTCATCGCGACGGATCCAGCAAGTCTTTGAGGTATATCTGGATTTTCTAGATATTGGCATGCAATTCCCACGTGTCCGTTTATTTTATTTATGTTTTCTTGTATTTTTTTGTAATATAGTTTTCTTGTAGTCTAGCATAGTCTTATTGTTTGTGTGCTTGATAACAGTCAAAGAAAGAAAAACGACGATAATTTGAACTTTTCGCTTTAGGTGGACACAAGCTGGAAGCCTGGAGATTTCCGTGTTTGTCGTGTAGTGACCGAAGATGACGTTCGTGATGTTCTGGATCAAATTGAGGAAAAGGTACTGTACTCCAATTCTACTGGTGGGGGGGGGGGCTTTGGGAAAGTTGTTCCCCTGGGGAGTTCTGCCCTGGGGTCTAACTTTTGTAAGTGATCCATCTTATGAAGTGCTGGTTTCAGGACCAGGCAGACCATATCCAAACGCTGAGATTTGTCGACAAAGAACATCGACTTATTGCAAAAGTGCCCATGGAGGATGTGTGCGAGAATAGTGATTATTTTAAGGTAACGAGTTTTAAGGTAGAGAGGGAGTGAGAGTTATAGTTAGAGATAGAGAGTGAACGAGAGTAAGAGAGAGATTAGAAAGAGATTAGAGTGAACAAGAGTAAGAGAGAGAGGGAGGCAGAGAGAGAGAGTAAGAGAGAGATTAGAGAGCGAAAGAAAGAGAGAGAGTAAGGGAGAGGGAGAGAGAGATTAGAGAGAGAGATTAAAGATAAAGAGGTTGGAATCCTTTCTCTACCCTTTTGTACCATTTTTTCAGGGCATGTTCTCATCGGATCTTCTGGAAAAGACGTCCATGTTGAGGGAGTTTGTATTCGACGAATCATTGGGTTAGTTTTTTTATTAGCAATCGTGAACTTATGTATTTATTCATTAAAAAAGACTTTATTATATGAAGTTTGTCTCTTTGTTTGTTTGTGCGGATTCACGTTACGCTCGAAACTATTATTATTTTCTAGAAGAAGTAGATCGTGGATCGTTCCTCCAGTTCCTGCACTTTCTGTCCGGTTGCAGATCGTCGTGCACTTCGGTCACGTCAGCGCGCACCTGCGCCGCGCTCATTCAGGTACTGTACTTGCAGCGTGCCATGAAATTGTCCCCATTTGATTTGAGGCTTTTATGTAGTGCTAAACTAGACTATTGTACGCCTTGAGCTCCTCATAGCTCCTACTGGTTTGTTATTGTATTACTGTAATTTGTACTTAACACCACTTGTGCTTTTGGTGTTCTACCCCCTGCTAAGGAAACTAACTATGTATTTTTTCAGCTGGCCGATCGATATCTATGTCCATCCGTACAAGAATTACTCTGTGCGCCGCATGGTCCATCTAGGAGACTACTCACCGGGGAGACCTTGCCACTCTTTGTCCCAACCATTTTCTCGATTGGAACGAGTTCTAGGTACGGTAAGATTACAAGACTGGTCTTACAGTGCGGTAACTGGCGGTGGCAAGTTCTACGTACTCGTGCTGTAATCCTACGACAATAAAGGGGGATATTTATTGTGTCAGCAATTACTTGTAAACAAATAAATCCCATATGTAGCCTATAAACTACAAACACTCTATGAGACCAACTGTAAACTACAAACTATGGGCAACATTCCCTTTTCAGCCTCCTCGATGCCTGTGTCCTGGTCTTGCTCCGTTTCACCACCGTCGATCAGTGCTTGAAGGCCTTAGCAGAAGTGGCCCACACGCCACTTATCATCCAGCCATTTATCACACACCTACGCCAGTTTGTCAGCTCAACGATGCAGAATCCTTGAACGGAATTGGGCTACGATAGGTTTAAAGTGAAATAACAGCCGGTTTTTGAAAGCATAACGTTCAAATGTTCAAATACGGTTGGTAGTGGCTTGACGTTCTGCCCTGCGATGAATTTCTTTGTTGGACGTTGTAAACTGTTGTACCAACGACAGTTTTTTGGGACACATGCAATTTACCTAGTATCCCCCCCCGCTAATATCGGGCATTTCGGCCCAGCTGAGTTAGCCGTCCCGTTGTGTAAGAAACCAGAGAAAACCCCAAGGTCCCCGTTCCACTACTCATGCTCAGTCCGGCTTCTTCTTTGTAGTGAAAAACAGTGAATCGGATTCGATTCAAGCTTTTGTAGAAGATTGCTGGAGTAGATATGAGGATCTACAGGCTTTCACTCCCTCTTTATGTTCCCCGGTGAAGATTTTTATCTTTCTGTTGACATGTTCAGGATTCAAAGAGGGAGAGAGAGAGAGAGAGAGAGAGACCGTATTTGAAGCTAGGGGAGCTTGAAGCTAATACTTTGTTTCGTTTGAGATTATGCGTATTTGAATATAAGGCCCATCCTATGAAAGTATAATATGTGGTATTCAGAGGTTTCTCTGCTTTATGTTTATGGGGTAGTGGTTATGGGGAGAAGAGCGTTTCAGAGGGAGGTTTACTCCCTTCAAGTGAACATACTCTGTTCAAAGGGTATGTTCACTAGTTCAAAGGGTTCGTACCCTGATGCATCTTCAAATTATGTTCAGGGTTTGGTTTCGGGTAGACGTTTCACTGTTGAAAATGTTTGCTATTTTCTTGCTCGTACTAAATTGTATTTGTTTGCTTTATTTGTGTTGTTTGTGTTGTTTTTTCATGTATTGTTTCGAATAAAGTTATTGATAAAAAAGGAGAGTTTGTGTTTATTCATGGCCCATGACACTAATATAATAAACTTGGTCTATTTTTTCTATGGAAATGTATCATAGTGTGAAACATTATGTAAATCATGTAAATGTGAGGATAAGTTGGCGTGCAAGTTGTAAATTGTAACTTGTTCTCGAGTAAAACCAGATCCCACGTAGAGTCTAAGCCTTGAGGTTACAAATCCTGGATTTATCCAGGTCAACGATGTTCTCTTGTGATTTGCATAGGATCAATGGTAGGGGGAAATGCCCCCGATCGTTCTTTCAGTTTTTGGTTTTTTTAAAGGGACGGGCCCATCAAAATAAACCTATAGTTTGCATGTTTTTATAATTTGTATAAAGGGGGTTTATTATAATATATGTACACTAAGTTACGGCTAGACTTTATCCCGCTGAAATTTTTTGGTGTCGATAAACTCAAAAGTATACCGTAGAAGACCAACAATTGCACCCGTATTTCCTTACCGCGTCTCCCGAGGATACCTCGCTCTGATTGGGACCCGGGAGACTATCTGTCCATATAGTCACATTCCCCCGGGACACGCGACAAGAAAATAGGGTGCAATTGTTGGTCTTCTACGGTATACTTTTGAGTTTATCGACACCGAAAAATTTCAGCGGCATAAAGTCTAGCCGTAACTTAGTGTACACATATTATAATAAACCCCCTTTATACAAATTATAAAAACATGCAAAATATGGGTTTATTTTGATGGGCCCGTCCCTTTAAAGGAATCTACCCACCATGATTATGTACGCTATCCACATGTCGGCAGATAAAGCCTTATTTAAAGCGAAATAGCGGCCGGTCCTTGAAACGCCGCGTGGACAACTGCATTCTTATGCAGCTTATGCAGATGGACATAAATTAGAATAAAAAATCGAGCTAAATTCTAGTAAATTAGCATAAATACGCAAGAATTCAGTTGTCCACGATGTGTTTCAAAAACTTGCCGTTATTTCGCGTTAAATTTTCAGAGTCGCGCTTTAGTTACAGATGTATTCAATTTTGGTGAAATTATTGCCCCGTCGCGCAAACAACTTCATAAAAGGACAATTGACCGGGGTATGCACTATGAATAATTAGTTTTTAGATTTAGTTTAAATGTTCATTCTACTTATACTCTAATTGAGTTTAGGGTCACAGTCTGCTACTTTTGCAGTATCAAGTTCTATTGAATTCAATATATTTAGCCGAAAGTTGCAGTGAAAATTAGCATATTATTTCAAAAGTATGAATATTTCTCATTTCCTTTCAATACAGTAAGCAAACAAATCACCACAGGTAGGAGTAACGTTGACCTTTTATAGACTTAGGTACCACATTGGTGCAAACATTGATGCTTAATCGACTACATCTTCCCTCTCTATCTCTCTTCCTCCTTCTCTCTCCCGCTCTCTCTCCCTCTCTCTCTTTCTCTCTCGTTCTCTCTCTCCTCTGTCTGTCCCCCTCTCTCTCCTACTCTCTCCCTAGTGAGAATGCCAGTCCCCTCCTTCTTAAGAGCGTTTCAAAACCTGTATCGCTTCTTCAAGCCTTTAGGCTCAAGCGCTCTGCGCGCAACCCTTTTCGCCCTCGGGCGCGCGCAGTTAAATTGGCTGCCCGGGCCCGCCAAACAATTTCCACACCACTTAATTTATCACTTTCTTCTACTGTTAATGGCATTTCTTTAAAGTGTCGTGAAAAGTCAACTTGATAAAGAAATGAACTTTTCTGTTTGCTTTGGGAATTATGTGTTAGTGATTTGAGTATATGATCGTTGACCTTTTTACTGTGTTGATGTGATACGTGACAATGATATTCTGCGGGAGGTTATATCTAGCAGTTCTGGTACTCATTTTGTTGCGAATATTTTTGCCAGCATCCGAGTTGTAAGTGAATGATCTTTTTTTGGAATGTTACCGACGTACCGAAGTGGTATCCGACGTACCGAAGTGGTACCGACGTACCGACGTACCGCTGTACCAAAGACTAACCGACGTACCATACCGACGTACCGAAGACGTACTGACGTACCAAAAACTGCATTTGTATCTTTCTTTGGCCGCCTTGAAAGCTGATCCTAGCTTAACCCCTTATTCTTCTAGTTATATATTTTCATTAAGGGACCTCTTACTTTATCCAGTAAGCTTAACCCAAGGGTTTAACCTTTTTTTATATCATCGGCAATTATCTAAAAAGAAGAAGCTTTCCGGCAACCAATTCCCAATAAAGCAAGCCAGCTAGCCATCTTCGCTTTTCACATTGCTAAGCATTTCAGTTTCACCCACTGTGTTCCACTACGAGAAAAAAGGATGACTCTTTATTTAAATTGTTTTACAGCGAAATACCGGCCGGTTTTTGAAACTCTTACTCCACTTATTCAAATGAGCATCAAATGAGCACGAATTAGAACAAACAAATCGAGCTAAATTCGAGCAAATAAGCATAAATACGTAAGAATTCATTTGTCCACGATGCGTCCCAGAAACCGGCCCGTATTTCGCTTTAATTTTCTGTGTTGTTTTCTGCGATTTCTGCGATTATTCTATGCGTGTAGAAGGGTTTTGCACTTATTGTTAGCAAACTTTTCTATGTGTCAACTTAACGGAGCTTGCATGCCAACCGTCGGTGCTTTAAAGCGATATAGCAGCCGGTTTTGAAAAGTATGCAGGTCGCTGTATTCCCATGTAATGTGTGAAATAACGGCGTGCTTCTGCGCGGATTTTTTTTGTATGGGATTCCAGTTGCCCAACCTAGGTTTCAAAAACCGCTGTTATATTGTTTTAAATATAACAGGATAATTACCAGAACACTTCATGATTCATCTCTACTTGTTTATCCGTTGGGTAAGAAAACCGTCTCACCATTCAATCACTGTTAATATCACGTCGCAAGCATTGACGCAACAGGGAGGTCTGGCTCCTCGCTCTCTCCCTCTCTCTGTCAGTATTTCTCTCTCTAGTATTTCTCTCTCTCTCTGTATCTCTCTCTGTATTTCTCTCTTCTCCCTCTCTCTCTGTATTTCTCTCTGTATTTCTCTCTTTGTATTTGTCTTTTCTTTAGCTCCCTCTCTCCCTCTCTCTCTGTCTGCTTCTCTCGTCGTCTATGTGGTTCTATCTCTTTCCCTCTCAGCTTCATCCTCAGTCTTTGTATTGTTAATAGTCATTGGTAAAGACTGGTCACAATGCATAGCTTGCAATAGCTATGTCGAGAACAAGAGTCCGTTCCGGTCTTGAACAGAACGTCAAGAATTTGACAGACTTTTTCATGTGTCTGGCCCTTTATGCATACTGAATAACATCATTTAATGATATATTACCGCTTTTCACTGAAGTTGTTGTTCTACGTACATTGCAAAAGCCGGCCGTTATATCGTGCTAAGGTTCCAGGTCGCTTATTTTTATAGTAGTGACAACGATTCTGTGTTGCACAAAGTACTGTTTTCTGTATTGTGTGTAGCTAAGATTGGGATGTGTTGATCAGGCCTAAGCGAAATATCGGCCGGTTTTTGAGATACCGAGTACACCAGCACTCCTATGCAGCTCATGCAAATGAACACAAATTAGAATAAAAAATCGAGCTAACTTCGAGTAAATTAGCATTAATACGTAAGAATTCAGTTGTCCACGATGCGTTTCAAAAACCGGCCGTATTTCGCTTTAACTCGAGACATATTCGTGACGCGAGATATGTTGCGATCCCAAACTATATTCGATGAATCGTAAAAACCTTGCCATATTTGCTAATATACTATAGATATCTCACTTAAAGGGATAGGTTCATCTCAAATCACATTTCTTTTTATTGTTTTTATTGATAATGGCACAAATATCATTCACAATAAAAATTAATCAATCACAGAACAATACACCTCGCAGAAGAAGCTTCCGTTATTGGAAGCCAGTTGATCGGAAGCCAAAATCTAAACGCAAAAACTAATATCGTACACAGATCGTGCGGGCCAATGGCAATTAGCCAAGCTACAAACTACACTCGGCAGGTCATTATTTTCCACGGGTGGTATCATTTAATTTGCTCTTGGCTAATTGCCATTAGCCCGCGCGATCTGTGTACGGTATTAGTTTTTGAGTTTAGTTTTTGGCTTCCGATCAACTAGCTTCCAATAAAGGAAGCTTCTTCTGCGAGGCGTATTGTACTGTGATTGATTTAGTTTTCATTGTGAATGATAATTGTGCTATTATCAATAAAAACAATAAAAAGAGAGGTGATTTGAGATGAACCTATCCCTTTAATCTTTGATTCTAGTCAATTTATTGTTGGGCTTAGTTAGTCTAAGCCGAGAACGTAAAAGGCGAGAACGTAAAAGCCGAGAACGTAAAAGCTTGCACGCACAAAAAATGCTTGTTGCAAAAAAATTGTCTCAATCTTGCTTTCGTCTATAGTATTTGGCTTGCTTGATCTAGAGACAGAGACAGAGGGTGAGGGAGAGGGGGAGAGAGAGAGAGAAAAGAGAGAGAGAGAGAGAAATGCCAAGAGACCGGTTTGTCCGAATGCCTAAGACATAGTGACGGAACTGCCATATACCAACAGCTAAATAAGCCAATCCAAT
This sequence comes from Pelodera strongyloides, assembly GCA_036852015.1. Classification (NCBI taxonomy): domain Eukaryota; kingdom Metazoa; phylum Nematoda; class Chromadorea; order Rhabditida; family Rhabditidae; genus Pelodera; species Pelodera strongyloides. Next base: position 193,474 of record JAANDG010000152.1, on the reverse strand, counting down.
GATAATGTCTCGCTGACGTAGAATGTTTACCATATACTGTCATTGTCAAGCTTTTAGTTACTTACACGGCGTATTTTCACTAGAAGGAGTTTGTAAACCAGTTAGTTTGTTAGTTAGTTTGTTTGTTTTTGAGACTGCACGTTACGCTTGGCAGCCCTGCTATGTGGCTCTCTCTCGAACCGTTTGCCGCCTTACTACTTGCTCTAGTTAGCATACACATATGCATTGTTTGAACCTAATTTGCCCCTGGTTGTGAATAACTACTATCATGACAGCAGTCTTCATGGTTAGCAGTAGTCTATATCTTGTATAACATCTTAACATCTTTTGGGCGCAAAAAAAATCGTAAAAATGAAAACTATAGCCTAGAACTAGCGGATTTCAGGAAAAGTTGCTTTCGCTTTTACATAGTCTTCTCTCCCTCTCTCCCTCTCCCTCTCTCTCCCTCTCTCTCTCTTCCTCTCTCTCTCTTTTAACTATCTGACCAGGCTAACCATTTTATGAATATTACTTTCACGATTACATATAATAACAGGATCTTGCACGAATATCGATTTTCCAGCGATCATCGATTATGGCAATGGATCCACTTATGAAGGCTTAGGGGGATTAGGCCTAAGCCTAAGCCTAAGCCTATGTAGAATTCTTGAAATATAAAGCGAGTGCTTACCGAAAGGCAGCACTCTTCTCGATACCGCTATCTTTATATACTAAAGTTACGGTGTAGTCACACTTTCCAACGTTATAGACAAGCCATTATCTTTGAAAACATTATATCAATATATGTCGAAGTGCTGAAGCTTAATCTTAATCATTTTCTTTTCACGTTCTCCTTATGTCAATCATCTTATAACTTGCCATCCGGTAGTCCTTAGCTTTGGCATAAGAAGTGTTATCCAAGTTCGGCGCGATTTACACGAAACTATGCCAAAAACGAGCGAAAACAGGCTCGCCGCTCTTCTTACGGTATGTTTTATGCAAATTGGAAAGGGAGAAAGGAATGGGAATTATGACACCCATGCGCACGGCAGCGCGCGCGACGTTTGCCATTCTAAGGCAAAAGCGCGCCCTTGACTTTTTGCAGGCCTGCCCGCAGCTATATAGAGGCTGGCGGGCTTTCACTATATCTCAAATGCAAACCGTTATCTTTGATACAATGACAACAAGGCATTCCATATTAGAACAACTGTTTTAAAACAGTAACTGATTTGTAATTTTGTTGTTTACGCTTACATGTGTGTATTTCAAGTTTAGGTTGTGAGTTCGACCGTAAATAATCTGGTTTCTTCGAGGTTTATGTTTTAGTAAGTCTTAGGGAACCACATCTTAGCTGTGCTTTGATTTTTGTTCAACAAAAGCAAACAGGGGTTTAAGCTCCTTGCTAACCTCCATTTTTCTCTCTCTCTCCCTCTATCTTTCTCTCTTACCCCTCTCTCTGTAGCTCTTTCTAGCTTTCCCTCTCTTTCACAAATCTCTGTCTTACTTCTCTCTCTCTCTCTCTCCCTCCCTCTCGTTCAGGATTCCCTCCACCTCTCTCTCTCTCTCTCTCTCTCTCCCCTCACTAAAGACTCCCTCTTGACCTCTTTCCTCCCTCCCAACAGTCCCTCCCTAAGTTGATCCCTCACTTTGATATCTTTTCTATTCACACCCCGCCTTTCAACCTCACCCGTAAACTACTTTCACTTATCGAAATCCAAATCCGGTACGACAAGGGGGCTCTTTGGTTCAAAGATTTCTGTAAATCCTTTCTGAAAAGGGGTTAAAGCGTTTGGTTGAATTGTCACTTGAATACATTTCTTACATGAATATGTGCCTCTCTCTCTAGCTCTCTCTCTCTCTGTCTGTCTCTCTGTCTCTCTTTCTCTCTCTGCTTTCTCTACCTCTTTCTTTACATGGTCTTTACATCTCTCACAGATAACCGATAGTATTTTTCATCATAAACCACTTTTTTTATTGCCTTTTGTGTTGATATATTTGTTTGCTTTTGTTTAGTACCCTAGCTTGTATCATTTTTATGTGTTTACTAGTGTGTTTCATGCTTATCATTACCAAGAAGCTGCACAGCACAGTTAGTTTTCGATTCTGAGATTGATACTTAGTATCGCTAATTTCTTTGTATGTAACTTTGTATGTTTTACTTACGATATGTTACTTCTTATTAAAGCTGTATAATAATGCTGGTGTTCTCGATACGTTTCAAAAACCGGCCGGTATTTCGCTTTAACTCGCAAGAATGCACGTCTACTTCCTGCGCCTGAGAAAGTTGCGCATAATTTGCCGCATAATGCAGATACAATATAGTACATTGACAAAAGTTTCCTATCCTATATTATATTCCTCCTAATCGCACAGTGTGTGTCCCTCAAATCTGCATATCCAGTTTGAGTGTACTGTAAGATCGGATATCAAATAGAGGGGAGAAAATCAGGGTCAACGGTGTTAGAAACCTCAATCTTTTCTAAAGTTTCCAGTATAAAAGAATCCAGTATAAAAGAGTTTGCCCCATCAACCGGGTTTGAATGGATCGCATGAAATAAAGCACAATTCTGCTTTCTTACTTTGAACTGAAACGATTTCTGATCTGTTTTTGCTCAGTTTAGGTGTGTATGTCCGTGATACTCGTCGGATCAGAGATACTTGATGTATGCAGATGTTTAGAAAGACATATCATGGCATTTAAGAATTGTGTAACCTTGCAGATACTCAATAATTGGTTAACCTCTTGATGAGAAATCATATTCATGTAGATCGTAAATTGAAAACTTGTGCGTCTTTTCAACAAGAATCTACAAGAAACTAATCTACTACAGTACCAACGGTTCTAGTTATATGTTATATCTACATTGCTTTCTCTTAATCATATTATTTGATGCACCCCTCGATGTTACTTAATAGATAAAAATATCTTCTGAGCTTATGTGATTGTTATCGAGCTTGTCTTTTATGTATTTCATAATGTGTGTTCTTTTTTTAGCTCAGAGATTATCAATATTTTCGATTGTTCCAGGTATGCGGTCCAAGGACGGAGGAACGAAGGATCGATGCCTACGGGGACAACTTCACGTCAGCGTAAGTTAATTTTACATAATTTGGCCTCTGAATAGAAGACAAGTTTGGAATAGTGCCTCGCCCCTATTGACAACTTCCCGCAATGCGGTTTTTATATAACTCTTTATTCAATTAGTAAAATACAACAGATATACAGTGACCATTTCGTGACCAATTCGTGGCCAAGTTTCATCGAAAACTGTCATCAGATGGTCATCAGATGTTTTTTTTTTTGGTAAAAACCATTTGGTAAGGGTAAGGGCCGACGACGGTTTTTCTGTGATTTCGGCAATTATTTCGTTTTCCTGTGTAGCACCTTGTAAGTGATAATGACTATACTGTGGCTCATGCTCAGACTTAGGCTTAGGCTTAGGCTGTTTTCATATTGCCAGTGTTCTTGTCTTGGAATGCCTACATACGTATGTTTCCCTGTTTCATATTGTTCCCCTGCCATGATGTTGCTCAATTAGCATTTAATACATTAAAACCGGTCCTGTTCATCAAGCGGGGTGTTGTCACGGGTAAATGATTTCGACAATTCGTAAATTATCAATTATCAAACCGTGACCTTATCAATAAGAATGACGGGGAGCAAATTTATGTGTCTTGTCACATTACGCATAAATTAACATCAAGTGAAAGGGGGTGCGTAGTCCTTCAATAACAGGCTGGACTCTGAAAAAATATCATGAGAAGCAAATAAGAATAGCTATTGCTATACAGTGTTTCCCATAAAGGCTAGAGTGTGTATGAATCCAACATAATAAAAACGCGAGAGGTGTATGGTTTAACTTTGGAAAAATAGTTACTGGTGATTATAAATTTACATCCAAAAAAATAGAGAGAGAGAGAGAGAGAGAGATCTATTCCATCTAGTATTGTTCGCGGGTTTGGAATTTGTGGAAAACCCCAACCAGAAAATAAATAATAAATTAATAAATAAAGGTATTTTCAGAATGGTGTGAAGTTATGCGCCGCAATAGGAACAATTGTCGTTTTGTGTATTGCCACAGGACTTTACTTGAAATTCAGAAAGGTAATGCTTTTCAGAGAAGTAGTGAACTTTTAATAGTGCAGCTAGGAACTTGTAACTTGAAAAACGAGAGGTCATCTTTAATATGGATTCAGAAGCAGAACTTTTTTCAAGGAGCCAAACTTGCCCATAATTTTGGCTCATGTCAAACCACGTGCCATATCACTTTAAAGTTTATTATTATTTCCAGGCAATGTTCGTACTCCTCCTTCCCTCTACCGTAATCCTCCTCACATTGACTGCAGTGATCAAGAAAGAGGCAGTTTTGATGTGGCCCATTATTGCGTCATCGGTGAGTTGTCGCTAAAGCGCCGCGCATCTGTGGCGCACCGTTGGCTCGCGTGTGGCACACAGTACACCACAGGAGCACCAGCAGCACACCTACCATTAGTTTGGGCTTCTAGCTTCGTTATCGATTGCTGGAGGGTTGACAATGAGGACACTTTGAAATACAGTATCTTTGCAGTGTTTCCATCTGATGCTATGTGCATATGGTCTACTGGTCTTCTCTTTCTACTTCATCTTCAAACCATTCTACATAATCATGGTGCTCAATTGGGCGTTCGATAGTAAGTTCTATATTTATGATTTGGAAAACCACATCCACTATGTCGCAAGTTCGAAGTGTTAAGCTTCGCAATGTCGTACACTGTGGCAATATAGAAGGAATTGAAAAAATGTAGGATTGACAACTGTGTTGAATATCTCTAAATCATACATTTCAGCACTTCACAACGACAAGACCGCATCATATTATGTGCAATGTGGATGTATATTTCTGGGTTTAATATCTATAATCCTCTTCAGTCTATGGCAGGCATCCGTAGCACTGGCTTATAAAGGTAACTTTGTTGCGTCATATCACGAGTTTACATACATAAGTCTACGAGTAGTATTGCTAAAAAAAAGCACAGTACATTCCTTCATGTAAGAAATACCAATGAGCGGCGTAGGTTTCAGCGGTAAGAAAATACATTTATGACGAAAACAAAATATACCGTTTAGTCAATATAAGGCTCGCGGTTTGTCAATATAATGCCATTATCAAAATGTTGGATGTTATTTATTTACGGATTGCACAATAAAAACGCAGACGACTGCGCACAAGTTTTAGTTTTCTTTTCTCCCCTAAAATACGTAATTTTCAGAAGTTCTCCTAAGGGACCGTCGGGTGGTCCAATCTTCTCAACCCACTATTCTTGTGGTCAACAAGCCTCCAGAGTACATGTCGTCCCAGTACTAAGACCGTCTCCACCAGGGAACTAACTCCCCTCCGTCAGGCTCCCTCCCGTTTCCCTCCCTCACCAACTCTCCCCAGACAGGCTCCCCTCCCTTTTATACTATTATCGATTACACCTAGACTGAAATTGATAAATTTACAAGCATTTAATATAAATACTCTGGTAATAAGTATTATTTTAGTCTTGTAGCCGGGCCAGGTTCATTATGAAGCTGAAGACTGATCCTGAGAATATATGCAATTTTATTCTTATTTTTAAAATTTTGAAATCTCCAGCTCAATCAATTTGGCAATGACTCTAAATATACTTTCGTTTTTTTTCTGATTACAAGGCAATTGCATGCAGTTCCCCCTAACGGCCTAACTTCTGATGCCGTATTCACCACTCAATTCCCCATGGGGAATTCCCCGTCTTTTTCTCTGCATGTCTCATATTAGAATGCTATTTTCTTTCCCCCCATGGGCTATTTCCCCGAGGGAATCGGAGTGGTGAATATGGCCTCTGGCTTCTGGACTCTGATACAAAATACAAACCCGCCTTGCTCACAGCTTTAGATACGTCCCAATGATCTTGCAAACCCCTGTTTTGCGTTCAGAGATTGTTTCTTTACCTTTTTGTTTATTTATTATTGATTTATTTTCATTGATATGTTGTATTATCGATTGATTTATCGATTAATTTATTGATTTGAATGTGTATGTATAAATGAATTTGTTTTTATTGTTGAATTTCGATCAAAGTCAAGTTCACAATGAAACGCATAGTGGCATAGTCACGCTTCACATAACAGTATGAACATGCAAATTTGCTCATGTGAACTATAAATGAATGAAAATTATCCGCAAAGTCAGTTTATACCTCTGTCACTATCTAGGTTGGTTATTTTTTTCGAACAACTTGTCATTGTAGTATCAGCGCTGCACACAACAATCTGCACACAACAAATTCAATACAGTGTGAAAATCTTATGACTTCTTCCGAAGAGGTTTCCCCCTGTGCTCAGCACCTCTGCGGAACATAAGAATCATGGGCGATACCTCTCCTGGTCCTCGCCCGAAGACGTCGAGCAATTGTCATCTGAAACTCGTCGCCTGTGCTCAGTGCCTCTGCGGAACATGTCATAAGCAAACCTTGTATTTGAACTCCCTAGCATAAAAGGTGGAGCAGAGTAAATCACGAATTCCCGAGGCAAAATTACACGGCATTTTATTATTCCAGCGATCTAAATGAAACCAAAACCCTAAAGCTACTGGACCGTATAGTTCGGCCAGTCCCACGAGTTCAGTTCTTTTGCAAAGATGGGTCTTTACCTTATCTTACTCTAACTTTTCTTATTCTTCCAGATTAATTAACCTTTGGCTTCGGCGATGTCCTCGGATGACGCTAAGGCTGCGGATGAGCCGCCCGGCGAGTCGACTGCTCCGCCACCCGGCGAACAACCGGCCGAGCCGGTGGCACCACCGAGCGATGAGAAGAAGGTTGGTAGAATAAATAAAGAGTCATTCAATTTTTTTTTTGCAAAAAAAAACGTTAAATAGAAACCGATTCGAGCGGATTATCCAATACCCATTCTTTTGGTCAAGCAATACTTGTTTGAATTCTCGCATACTAAGTGGATGGACTACTGTAACAAGTTGTTAAGTCTTCCACAGACTCTTGCGATCTAGACGGGACTAAAGTGTATGATAATGTATATATAATTAGCCTAACTTCATCGTGAACCCGATATCTAGTGGATCAAGTATGATATATATTCCTAGGTAAACATACAATTTATTCAATATCAGTGGCGGAATTCAAAAACACGCAGGGAGCCCTCCCTGGCCTCCCCGGGAAGCTAAAGAGTGCGTAAAGAGTGCGAGAGCAGAAGAGATTCAGAGCGCTCGTGAGCCGAACGGAGGGCTCCCTGTGTGTTGGTGAATACGGCTTCAGTACTGTTTCACTTGTTTCAGGATGACGGCGGCACCGCTGCGGGGAAGAAGCAGATCAGTGCGCTTCAGATGAAAGCCGCCCAGAAACGGATGCATGCCAAGAAAGCCGCCGTGTGAGTGTCTGGTTGTTTTTCGGCCCATGATAGGTTTAAAGCGGTATGGCATGGTTTGCAGAACAAATACTATTTGTGTTGCCCAAGGGGACACATAAACAAAACTGTGTTTGTATTGCCCAAGAGGCCACAAATTCACATATACAATACACTACTCGGAAACGAAACTGCAACTCCAGAATTCCATTCAAGCTCACGCCCTGCTATGCTTTAAATTTTGTAGCCTGTCGGTTTCGTTTATAGTCTGTAAATGTAGCTCGCCAAATTTAATGTCGTTTTAATTGTCTAATTAGCTTTGACATTCTTTCAGCGCCAAAGCCAAAGAAGAAGAAAAGAACTACGTTGAATTTCGCAAACAAGAAATCCTTTTCGCCTATCGTCCCAAAACAGCAGGCGCACTTCGACCAGCCGACGAGGTAGGACAGTGTTGGCGAGAAGAGTGCGGCACACATTCTGTGCGCGAATCATGTGCGACGCATAAAATTTGTGTGCGAGAAGGGTGCGGCAATTTTTTGATTGCCAGAAGAATTATGTTTGAATTTTGCAGCAATTTCCACGTCGTCGAAGAGGCATATCGATGGGCTTTGGAGAAAGAAAAGCCTACTTTCTCTCACTTAGGTGGGCAGAGATTCTTTTACTACGTTTTCGCTCCAAGCTTGCCTTACTTTTGCTACCAATTTTCTTTACCGAGTTATTACACGGTAGCTCAAAAATTGAGGCGGATTATTTATTATTGATCTAATTGGCTCTCTTTTTAGACCGAATCCCCAGTTCGCCACTTGGTTCGGTAAGAAGAACAATCTTAAGACGAAGGCCAAGACAAAAACGTGTGTCATTTTGCGCATTTATGACTTTGTGCAATGGCAATAGCCTTGGGTCTTAAGCTCAAAGGAGTCCAATTTGTAACTCTCTACTCGCAACTGTGATTTGCACAAATCTATCGTATTTGCACGAGAGCTGCTTGACGACTGTTTTTTTTTGTCTTAGTCTTAGGCTGATGCTTCGGCTTAGGCTTTGATTTAGGGTAGACGGGTTCTCCCACACTTTGAGAACGGTTTCAAATCCCACATATTCAGGATGGACCAGCCAAATCGTATTATGGCACCCTGTGCGCCGACTCCAATACATAAAACAGGTAGGGTAGCGCTTGGGAGGAGAAACGCTCAACACTTAGGCCGTTTATGATTTACGAACGTTAACTTGAGACTCACGCGCCACCTAATCAGCAGAGTTACATTGCGAATGCAGTTAGACTTAAGAAAGTGGTATATTTTGTGAAAAACACATTTGAACCATTATACCCTAGCTTATGTACCCGCGTTTGACTAACATTCACACTATTTCTTCAGCACCATCCAATCAACGGAAAGTCAGTAAAGCGAACCTTGTCAAAGACAAGAAAGACTCGAAAGAGAAAGAAGATTCTGAAGACTCTGAACAAGAAAAGAAGAACGAGAACGTTCCGAAGGTTGGTGTTCAAACAAACTATAGATAACGTTGAGGACCGGAATCTCGAATATTTAGTCAATTGGCGGTGCGGGACTTTGTACTTTGGACTTAGCCTAAGCCTAAGCCGTGGCTAAAACATCATTGTGATCAAGGAGATTAATCAAAATATAAATAGTTTTTCCGTCACACGGGTCTCACTTGATGGTATAATCTTCTGGGCAACTAAAGTTCACGTAACAAATAATTATTTGCCTAGCCTAATATCTCAATAGCCTAATTACCAGGATAATTATCTTATTGATAATTGGCAATTACTCTCTACTTTAGGGTATAAATGCCAGTAAACCTCTAGTCCGTGGTGTACCCTTCTGGACAGTTGGTACAGAAGGCGAAGATGAAATCACGGATGATGATTTACCCATTGATATGGAAATTATCGATAAGTTATGGATTTTCTGATTATTTGTTTAAACACTCATGTCCTTGTTTGTGAGGAGAAACTCTAGAAAAACTACCGTAGTCTTACTAGTTATGATGACATGTGCCTCACCAAATATATATGTCATTATTAACTTATTGCACCAAACACTCTTCAGACTTTCAGGTATGTAACGGCGAGAAACTTCTAGCAGAAAAACCGTTTGAAAAACTGAAATTTGACCCGTGGGACAATATTGGTGGGTGTTCGTTCACTCAGTAGTTATACGGGTCACACATAAAGCGAAATTATACCACTATGTGTGCGGAACACTTGGTTGAAACTGTGGGCGACGGCACCGCCGCTCGCGGGTCACTGTGCGGCGAGCGCGCGCCGGTTCTTCCAGTTGGAGTATTTCATAAACTTTGATATAATAACACATATTTTAGATAACATGAAGCACTATGATAAATTGTTCGACCGAGAAACGATACTATTTTCCAACACTGTCGAAACGGTATTAAATCTGTACCCAGAGAAACAAACAAAACCAGTGTAAGACATTTTTGCTATTCAATTTAATATTCAATCGTATTTAATTACACAATGTTTAGGCTTTTAACTAAACATCACACTTGCGGAGCTAAATTGATTAAAAATACAGTATTTATTATTGATATCAAAAATTTAGTGATCGACCCGAGTTACCCAAAAAAGTGAAATGGTCAAAACAAATAACAGGTACGTTTCAGCCACCTTGTATATTCTCGAATCTGTTCTTCATTTATTCGATCTCTCAATTCTTTCCAATAAAGTTCACCTCTCATAGTTCATAAATTTTGGATTGAATCTGAATTTACCTAGTCCGACATCATTCTAAAATATATGACATGGAGAGACTAACACACTTTCTGTTTACTTCAACTCGAGCCTCAATCTTTCAAGTTTCCCATTGTAGGCTGCAAGTCTCCAGCCTTGTAATGTAAAGTCTCATTCCCAGGATAAAACTCCCAGGCTATAAACTACAGACTCCAAACTATAATTACTCACTTCAGTTACCTACTTTGACAAGGCGAATCGCGATCCATCGGCAGAGAGGAAACCCGAAACTGAACCAATGCGAGACATAAAGAGAGAAAAGTTGTAGTGTTCAAGGAGATGAAGGCGAAATACAACTTGTACATATACTAGATCCAGCACTTGTAACCATAATAAACTTGTTCGCACTCGTAATTCGGCCTAAGTTCAATACTACCACGACTTTTCAAAAGCCAACACTAAACGGGCACAACGACGGCAACGTTTCGTTCCAGATTCTAGACTGTTCAATTCAAAATCATTACTAAAAACAAAGGTTTCATCCACAGTTCTGTGTTAATCGACTACAGTACAAATGGTTTCGTTATAGTACATTTCTTTCTCTTCATAATATTGTTTGATACACACCAATAAATAAATAAACATGTATAGGCATACAACATACACCTTCTTATTTACTGTCTGTGTTTACTAAAACAATGCTTTAAACTGTTTTCGTAAATCCACCTCACTGACTTTTGTTCTTTTAATAAAGTATTCAATAATAATAATAATAATAACTGACATACTCATTTTATTGTCTAAAAACGACCACATTTAGCAAATATTAAAACCGCGAGTAATACAACGCAATCCAGTCACCAACAATCATAAACGTTAGCAAGTACACCAAGAATAATGAAACAAGAGTAAAATCGATACAGAAAGTTGACATAATAGACCGACAGCTATCAATAAAATCAATAAATAAAAAAATTCATATTTGTGTAAGAGATCTAGAAGAGAACCGAGGACAATAGCGCACGAATGAATGAATATATATGCTCCTTTTTGGCGAAACGCTCACCCAGCCGCACAGCGAAGCGCCAAGATTTTCGCTGAACGTTTTGCTAGTTTTTCCTGCGCCTTATATTTTCACCCACGCACTCTCTCCATGCATGCCAAATTCGCTGACCGTTTCGCCGAAAAGGAAAAGAGATATAAATGAAGAAACTTCACATATTAAGACAAATGAATCACACAAGTAAATTTTGTAAGTATAAGTACAGAATAAGAATAAAACACGTTGTTCATTCTTGTTACCTATATTTTTGTAGTTTTCATTTCACAAAAAAAAACATTCTTTCCACAATCACCAAAAACCGGGCTAATTATGAAAAGTTATAGCAAAATACAAAAAAAACAAGCACACAAGAAAGTAATCACTTCTTTGGATCCTGCTAGCCAACTTATGCAAAAAGTCAAAAACCAAGTTGAAGCGAAACAACACCCGGTTTGTGAAACATAAACTGGAATAGCCGCAGAGAAAAAAATACACTTAATACGTTTCAAAACCACATGCCATATCACTTTAAACCAGTCCCAATAGCGGGGCGGGAACCAAACTACGCAACATGAATGGAACACGAATGTATATATGAAAGTAAGAAAATATTGATATTGAACACAATTTGACAGACTTATTAAGCAGAACTTCCACTACTCACCTCCACCTTGAATCGGGGATGCGCATCGAAAGCCGGCCTCTGGCCCATGATTATCGCCTGAAACGGGAAAAGGTTAACTTATTTATTTATTTATCATGACCGCGCCTTGAACTAGCAAAAATTTGTTTGAAAACCGGCCTGGCCTAACCTTGACAGAGGCCATATTCACCATTCAATTCCCCACGGGGAATTCCCCGTCTTTTTCTATGCGCGTCTCACATTAGAATTCTGTTTTCTGTGCCCAGGGACTATTTCCCCGAGGGAATCGGAGTGGTGAATGTGGCCTCAGGTCTATATAACCATCATAAGCTGAACAAGAAAGGCAGTAAACCGATCGCAAAACCTATACAATTGCACATCCCAACAACGAAGTTGAAAAATATAATCTCAAAAAGATGTCAGCTAAACATACGCTATACGCTAACTGTTCGCGTCAAAAATAGAATAGGAACCCATACTAGTTTGAAAAAAAAAACAGACAGACAAACAAACAAACAAAGAAACAAACCTGAATCAACCACTCGCTCGAAACGCAGTGTCCTCCCGCGTTCTCTACCGCATCCACCAATGTGCCATCACAAGTGGTGTCCGTTAGGAGGATATCGGCGCCTTCATCCACTGCAAAAGTGATAGAATGTTTAGCGATTTTTTTTAGCGATTTAACGATTTGTGAGCGGTTTGTTTAGTGTTTAGCGATTTCCTAAACGGAGCTTTCCTAACCTCCGTTTAAGAAAGCTGTTTCTCTGCTCTCTGTGTGATACGAGAAACTTTTGTTGCACAACTTCTTTCCGATGCATTACGAGGCCAATTCGGTGCAAACTAGGCAACGTAGTCCTTTGTTTACAACTCACTTTAATAAAGCTGTTTCCCTGCCCTATATCTCTCTCTCTGTGTGTGATACGTAAATGTTCTACAACTTCCTTCCTATGCATTATATGCAAATTCGGTGAAAACCAGGTGTCGTATCACTTTAAAAACAAAACCCAAACCTGTGCGCTGATCATCCTGCAGTTCTGCACCAAGCAACTGAGCGATCGGTTCCCAAATCTGCTGGAAACTCAGCGATTTCTTTCCGGGATCGTTCCGCGAGTAAACACACATCTTCACACCAGCCAGCAGCCGTCCACGGATGTTCGGACTAAATATTTCAGTAATATTTTTTACTCTTGGTGTTTTTACTCTTTTTATAACGTTGGTGATCAGTTACCCTTACTCCCAAACTTATAAGAAATTGGTCGGGTACTGGACGGGTACCCTTACGCGGGTACTTCTTGACCTATGTCAATGTTCGTGTTATGATTAAAAAAATCATTCACCATAGCATAGTCTAAATTCTAAATAATATCTACCCTTATATATTGGCCGCTAAAATAGGGCACGTAAATTGTAACACAACTTACACAAAAACACATTCAGAAGAAAGTAAGAACACATAACGATCTACTCTTATACATAGGATGATAAACCGCTACAGTAGGGCATGTAAATTGTAACAACAACACATATAGAAGAAATTAAGAAAACATATGAAATGAAAAGAAAACCACATAAAACAACTCACAGATCATAAACTTGCGAGTCCAAAATTGAAACTCCCGCTTTGAGCACATAGGGAGCATAGTCAATGAACGTTTCCTGAAAATGTAACAAATTACAAAAAACACGAATAATAATAAAAAGTGCACCCGACATAACAAAAGTGGGTCTTCGGGCGCATTCGAGATGGACATTTTCCGGAAAAGAAAAGAAAAAAGTGGTTCGAGATGGACACCTGAGAAAAAAATAATACATGCAAAATAATTGTCGAAAATGCAATTGCACCGTAATCGAAAAGAAAATCAATCGATCGTTTGCATGCATAGGTGACTCTAGGCCCGCAGGCATGCATTTAAGCAAATATGCCCTAGGGCGTGCCCTTCAATTGTAGAAGGCCGGGATAAGGCCACAAACGGGGAAAATGTCGGTCCGAACCTGGGGCGTGCCCTTTACATGGCACTTTGCCGTAGCCTTGCATTTTATAAAGCGCGCGAAAATTGGGATTTAAATTTTTGTGTAGCAGCAGCCGTAATAATTCGCAACCAGCAGAGACGACCATACGCGGTATGGCCGAGTGGTCTAAGGCGCTAGTTTGGAGTACGTGTTTAGCTAATGTCGCAAGTTCGATTCCTGTCCGGTGCATTTGTCTTGCAAAGTTCTAGGTACTTGAATGTTGTGTTTCCGGGTGTAAGTTCGTGGTGGGTTAGCTAAAACGGTGTATATTCCTTTTCTTCCCGGTTGAAAATGGCCTGTTTGTGGCCCTTTATTATGCCCTCTAAAACTCACAAAAGCCCCAGGGCGTACCCTGGGCACCCTCTAAGGCCGGTAACGGGCCAGCCCTATTCCACTGAAAAGGGCACGCCTTCGGGCCTAGAGTCACCTGAGTGTGTATGCGTGGCAATTGCATTCTTTTCTGGTGAAATCCATCTCGAACCAAAAGTTTTCTTTTTCTTTTCCGGAAATGTCCATCTCGAATGCGCCCTTCCTGTGGCCGTATGCACGAACGTCGGGAATATACTCCCCCTCCCAGTGGGAGGTGAGAGAAGAGAGGGATCCCGAAGAATCATAGATACGCAGAGACAAATTCTCCCAACCGGGGACGCTCCCGGTGTTCATGTCATGCACACGGCCACTGGTACCGACTAGCCGCCCGTGATGTCCTTTCGCTTAATCAGCTCAATTTTACTTATCGATTGATTTTATCTTCATCAATAAGTATTCATTATGTAAATAGAAATAAACAAACCTGAGCTACGCATCGTTGAATCCATTCGTGCGAAACGCAAGGCATATTTCGCGATAGTGCGGCGAGGAACTTATGCGTGCGGTAGTAGGTGTCCGAGATGAGGTACGCATCCGCGTCCAGGGGTATTTGCTGCAAACAAGGGATAATTATATTTATATTAATAGACTATTGTATGCTCCATAAAAAGAGCATTTTGACAGAAATCCAATACACCATACCCACAACTCAGAGAAAACAAATATTTTCCTTGCGTACCACACAACAGTTATGCTATTCAGTAACTACTATACTATCCGCGAATCTAAACAAACTATTATCTCGCGTCTACTAATCTTATTTCTGTGAAACATGCGATCTTCATCTGAATATATCAGAATATATCTGCGAGTTCTATATGCAAAGATATGCTGTTTCCACAGTAATATTTCTGAGATTCTGGACATTCTGTGCAAGTAAACTGAGGAAAAGTTTTTTTTCTCGTGAGCCTCTCCCTTTATAAAATAAAACACACATTGATATCATCGACAACGCCTCCTCCACGTTCCAGAATTCGCAGTTTCATCTCGTTCTTTCTAAACAAAAGTAACATTATTAAAGAGATCCACAAAGAGTGGGTAATAAATATCGTCTCACGAAATGAATGTATATACATATACATACTCTAACATACGCCTTTTCTTCTTCATTCCTAACTTTAATTGCAATTAAAAAAAAAAAAAAAAAAAAAAAAAAAAAAAAAAAAAAAAAAAAAAAAAAAAAAAAAAAAAAAAAAATAAAAAAATTAAAAAAAAACATTTTACTAAAAAAAATACCTGAACGACACATGCCCCTCAGCAGACGATCGATTTGCCGACGTGAGGATAAACGTCTTGTGGAGGAACAGGGAGACGTTCTTTCTCGCTGAAAAAGTGTAAATACTTAGAATTAAGAGTGAGCACAAGTAAACACTTGTGGTTGTGCTAACAAACGATTTTGTCCAGCCTGGGCAAAATCCTCGAAACGGGGTATCATGTTAAAACATGATTCATCTATTACACTTACTCCTCATACTTTTGTTAATAATATTGTTTCATATTGTTCAACTGATAACTGATACCTATGTACCTTAGTAGTATTCTCACTACCGATTCCTTACCTTATGAACGGAAACAATTCAAAATACCGCCGCACAATAGGTGCGGGATAGGATGTAAATTGCAAATTGCAAATTAACGAAAACAGCAGATAAGTCTAATTACAATACAAACTATAAACATAAACTCGACTCACGTGGCTCCTCTTCCATCTCTGTGCCCTCGTCAATATCGTCCATCTCTTCGATTCCCTCGTCCACCTCGTCTTCCCCAGTGTCGTCGGCAGCGGCAGCTTCTTCCCTTCTCGAACCACGACGACCACGAGCACCGCGGGCTAAAGAAAAGCACGGCAATTAGAAGAGGAACTAAAAGGCGCGTTTAAGATGGCAGAAAACGGAAAAGCTTGTGTCTGCGTCTCTCATTTTGCACACTCTATACTTATACACGGAAGAAGTAGCATGTTTTTCCGTTTTTCCGCCCATCTCGAATGCGCCTTGAGAAATTAAGCAATCAAGAAGTTACCGAAAAAAATAAGCAAACTGTGAATACCTTCTCTAATTCGAATAATTGTTGGGGAGTAATTACTAATTACCATATCTTCTTATTAATGAGGCAATTACAATGCCGTCTCGAATTCGAAAATTCTAATAATTGGTGAGGTAATTACCATTGGGCGTCGGCTCGTCCACCGAATCGCCGTCTTCCGAAGCGTTTCTCTCCTCCACTTTCTCTCCTTCTCCTTCTTCTTCTTCCTTAGAGGAACTGGCAGCAGGACGGCCACGGCCACGTCGCTTGCTTCCCGGAGCTTGTGCAGCAGGAGTTTTCTATACAACATTTTCTAAGTAATAATCTTTACAATCAAATACCCTAAGTTACTCTAGACAACAGTGTACACTGACCTAGCCTTGTCATCGTCACTTTTTTAATCCAAAAAGCACGAGTAGGGTGACCAATTCCTACTCATACAACAAACTATATTCATCCCCCAAACACTGGAAAAGCTAGACATCTTTATCAAGCATAACAAGACAAACGCTCGCCAGTAAACCAAGAGTTCAAGTTCAAAAGACCAAACACGCATATATGGCTCTACTAGTCTATGAACTACAGTAACTCCAGTATTCTTTGCCGCAACAAGCTTGGGTTACGAAGTAGCGGAAACTTGTAACCATGGTTAGCAGGGCACAATTTCCGCGTGTTAAATTACAGAAGGTCTCTTAGCTCTTAGTCGAAATAAAAATCGCAAATCCCGATATAGTTTATGCGTGATTTTGCGGGCCGAATTATACCCAGAATGTTAATAACAACACAAACCTTGACACTCTTAATCCTTGGTGTTTTCGGGGTAGACGCCGCTGCTGGCGTCGCGGGCAATCGACTGCGACGACGTGCTCGCTCTTCCAAACCCTCAATGTTATCTGAAAAATGGATATTACAAATAATACAAACGGGTACACCGCATTGCGAACGACAATACAATACTGATCAATGAATGAATGGAATGGGAAGTTCCTGGAAAAAGAAAATATGATCATTTCGTCATGATAATAATTTTTTGGTAACGAAACAACACAAATAAGAACATGCACAATAATTTAATTACTGTTCTAATGAGTAACAATCACTGGATGCCGGGTGGTATGAACATAACAGGATCCACAAAAAAGCAAATGTGAATAACAAATGACATAAGTCATTCAGGAAACAGGAAACACCAACCTGTTTTCACATCAGTAGCGTGCGCGCTCTTCGTTCTAATATAATCCTTCCACTCTTCCATGTCCAAGAGGAGATCGTTCCATTTACGACTGAAAAGTGAAAAGTACATAAATACACATAAAAAAAACACATACAACTAACGACAAGTGACAAGTTCGTAACTAGCTGGTAAACAGAAGCGTACACTACTCTAATCATCAACACTAAGTACTTCACGAGGACCGGCCGCATTGTGCCTGGCTACGCCGGCCTACTGGCCAATGGTGATGTTCAAGCTATCGTGGACCACCTCCGAGATTTGCCGTGTTTCGACGACTGGAACGACAGAGAACCTGATGTCAACTGGGTTGACAGTGGTACTGCTGAACGTCCAATCGACCCACCCGTTCCCAGGAGAGGTTCTCGAAGAGATCTGATCACGCTGGCCATCCTAAGCTTCTGGTTGCATACCCCTTTGTTTGGAGACCTTGCCGCATTCCCAAATGCGTATACCCCTGACATCGACATTGTTCTGGCAGCCCTCTGGGAGTGGTTTGTCTCTGACCGCGCATCCCCCGACGAGTTCGTTCTGAGAATCTCCTCCCAACAACCGCTCCAGTTGCCCAACGCCGCTGACCGAGACGCCTACATCGACGCTGCTGAGCGCAGAAAATCTTGTGTCCGCCCCCTTGTCGCCAATTGGGAGCGTGACGCTGACAGGTGCATGTTACGTGCTTACTGGCGCCTGGCCTCAACTGTGTCGCTCGTCCAGGGTGACAAGAGCGCCGGAACCAGACACGTGGAAGCGTTGGTGCCCATTAGGGCGCCTGGTGGTCCAGTGGCAGCGCGTTCGTCTCTAACGCAATCGACCCGAGTTCGATTCTGGCCCGTGACACCTTTGAAACCACCACCAGGCGAGGGAATCATGGGCGATCCCTCCTGGCCCTAGCCCGAAGACGTCGAGAAATTTGTCATCTGGAACTCGTCGCCTACTGCTCAGGACCTCTGCGGAACATGTCATAAGCAAACATTGAAACTGTATTTTCACCCTTGCTTGAATAAAGGTGCACGCTCTTGAAGCGTAAAAAAAAAACTTCACCGCCTGATGTTTGCGTTAAAAACGTAATGAATACACATACACACGACATACACCTCGAGCAAACTAATGGCCACAAAAAAAATACGCAGACTGCTGACGAAAGTAAAACTTACTGGTAAGTCTTCGGCTCTGATTCGTCAGGGTCAACAGTTGACAGCTCAAAAACACAATCGAGCCACGCCGATCTCTGCGGCACATCCTCAATTTTCACCTGCACTGTTTCTTCGTCCACGTTGATGGCGGCCTAAAGAACTATTATACACAGAGCAGAAATAAAACAAATAAATCGTTTACGTTTCAAGAGCGTGCACCTTTATTCAAGTGTGGTACAATACAATTTCAATGTTTGCGTCACCCGAAGCAAACTATAATAGAAAATTATGTTCTTGTTGCTTCACCCGGGAGGTTGAGACAAGACCGGACTATCGAACAAAAAAACACACACCACATTGCCTCACCCCAGAGTCACAAAATCTTACAAACTAGAAACAGCTCTCTCTCTCTCTCTCCTTCGCAGATCTTACGTTTCCAATCAGAAAGCTGATAACATAAAACAAAAAAAAAAACGCAAAAAAAAGTCAAAAAAGCGAAATAGCACAAACCAGTCTTCCAGGCTGCATGGATGCTATAGGAATCACACTGGCCTCGGGAAGCTCCTTCATAATTCCGTCCTCCAAGAAAAAGACCTCGAAACGGCCGAGACCGTCCCTGCTGAAACACGACGCAGGTTAAGGCCTGAGCTTGATACGCTAGTGGTCATTACTTGGTAAACAATGGGAAAAAAGAACAAGATTGATAATGAATATCAACCACCGAATTCTTGAAAATACTTTTAAAAAGTAAAGCATGACTAGTTTTAATTAGTCAAACACACAAGTTACGATCAGAGATAAGAGACCAATGTGGGGGTAAACATCTTGCTAACAGCCACAAAAAAAACGCCGGCAACAAACCAAACTTAACAAGCTACGACATAACGATCTTACAGGGTATAAATTCCGCGCGTAAATGGAGGTGGTTTCTTTAGATTACTGATAGACCGTTTTAATAAAACACAACATTTCGGTTAAATACATTAAATTCAAACTGCCGGAGGTGGTTCGTGCGTGTTCCTGCCCCCTGCTATCCATCCAAACAAAAGCACGCACCTGCGAACAATGGCCGGGTAGTAAACCTTTCCATATAAGGCAAACACCCTCGATCCAGGCAGGATACCAGGAGGTCCTTCTTCAGGTAGATCGGCTGCCAACTGATCGGCCTGATTAAGTTGGGGCAGCTCAACCTTCGGCTTTTTAGTAGGAGAAGTTTCTTGCGAGGGTGAGGCTCTAAAGTGTCGATTGGTCGTGAACGAGGCGGTATTTACAAACAAAATGGTCCGCGTCCCGCTCCCAGTCCCAGTTTCACAGTATCGCCAGTTCGTCAGAACATGTATGCCTTGCCTTGCTGGATAGTTGCCAATGAGCTAGCTTTACACAAACCGATACAGACAAAATTCCGATACGATAAACTAAAATACATGCAAGTACACCTACGCCTACGCCAAGCACAAGAAAATTTTAACTCACTTTCTCTTCCTTGACGACGCCGGAGTCTTGGGCGTATTTGCTACAGAAGCCGCAGGTCGGCCGCGCTTAAATTTTGTCATTAATTGAGCATAACATCTGCATTCATTCTGCATACCTAAGTACCTATAATAGCAACACCACAGGTTACCATAACAACTGAAAATTACCCAAGCATTCAACATTGCAAAACCACCGACCGATCACTAAGTTAGCTAGCATTAGCGCATTAGCATATACTAATGTGATAATTTGACACGCAAGTCTGTGATAAAAGATATTGAATATAAACATAACCAGACGGCTCTCGCCGCCTGAGGCGACTGACTACACACGCGATGCCCTACGAATAATTGGCATGCTTATATGAAAAGCCTAAAGCGTAATTTTCAAAGTTTATATGATAAGAAGAACACTCGGTTGTGCTTATTTTGAACAGTTGCTAAAAGTTGGCCTGCTTATACCAAATGCCTGAACCGAGGAAGAGTAATGGCGGATAATTTTGGTTTGCTCAACACTGATCTTCGACTCTCCTTTTATACCCGAAAGCTGGCGTCAGATATTCTAATTTTCGTTGCGTTCACACGCGGCTTCAAACAAAAAAGTAAACTCTTCTCCTTTATATAATAAGATATCGATTACGCATACTATCAATCAATCAATCTATTCCAGTTCAAATTTTAAGTGTGTACTATGGCCCCTTGTTAGTATGGGATCTTTTTATGCGCATTTCCGTCTTAGGGACCTTAGGGTTGGCGCATTTCCGTCTTAGGGTTGCCTTTTGATTATGTACTTTGAATGTAACCAATAAACATTTATTATTAATCTCAAACAAACCTTGGGTGTGGCGGACGGTGTCTCTCCTCCCAGTGTCTTCTTGGATCTCTGTGAAGGGGCGCTCTTAGAGTTGTGGAAATTCAGTTCGGCTTGCTTGTTTAACTCCATCAAACTCGTCCTCTTCACTTTAACAGGATCAGATGGGGATAGCTCGGCTAATACGTTCACCTAAACATTATTCATTATCATCATAAATAAATAAATAAATAACAGAAGATGCGGAAGAGTTGGCCGGCCTCGTCAAAGGCAATGGTAGTGGTTCCATGTAAAGGTGCGGAAGAGAAAGGCAATGTCAGTGGTACCATATAATTAACAGAGTGCCTGTACCATACATTTTGAAACACATGTTGAAAAATAACCAAGGTATAATGAAGAACCAAACAAAACGAGCTAGCACGCTTCGCTCGATTATTAAAGAGAGAGAATAGAGAATATGAAAAAATATAAGAAATATTACCCTTTCTTGCGCAGCCTTTTCCGTTTGCGAATATTTCCCGGTGCCCATTTTCGAGAAACGATAGCTACCGAATGATTGTTTTTCCATCTGAAACAACTCCCTGATTATGTCAACGAGTAATTTAATTGCTAACCAATTTAATCACTCTTTTTGTCACATTTGACTCACAATCAAAGAATCAAGCAACGAATAGTTATAGTAAACATAGCCAGAGTGTCTTGTCTCGTCGATAATACAATAAAATCAAAAACAAAACCTCACATGTATATTTTTGAGTGGCTCGGGGTGGTGGTTGTGCTCCTCGTCAAAGTCGTACGGGTCCTCATCCGTCTTGCCCTCTCCGTCGCTTGCCTTCGGAGTCTTTACGGGCTCTTTAGCGGCCTTCCCTTTCGCCGGAGTTTTCTTCGCCGAAGCCGGGGCCGGGGTAGACGGTGTTTTGGTCGTTGATTCTTCAAAATAGCAATTATTACTTTGACGTTTGAAAATGGCAAAAAATCAGCTCCAATATAATTTGTGCACTGAGAGGACAGGATCCAAAACGTTAGTCTAGCATATATCAATCTACCGAGCGGGTTATGGTACATCTGGAGATATCCAGCAAGTGTAGATATTGAAAACAACGATTTTCATTACGCTCGTACCTTGCTTCAAGAAACATGAGTTTATGCAAAAAGACAGACCATGATTGACAGCTTCACAACTCTAAAGAACAAAAGGTACAATGTACACTTTGCACAATTGCGATTACCGACAAGCTTAAATGCATAAGTCGTCAAAAAGTTAAAATTTAAAATAATAGATAAATACTTACGCCGCCCCCGTCCTCGCGGTTTCGGAGTGGTAGCAGCAGTGGGAACTGGCACCTCCACTTCCATTTCCTCATCTTTCTCTTCTTCCTCTTTAGCCGTTTTCTTGTTCTTCTTTTCTTCCGACGACGAGGCACTGAAATAAACTACATTTACTAATTTATTTTACTATTTATTTTCCATCCTCGTTGCACATCTTCTCATTCACATAGTGGAGGGAAAATAAAGAAAATCTTGAACTAAACAAAAACAATAATTATAATAATAATAATGCAACTTAAACCGTAATAAGTATAAGATAAACGGCCCAAACAAAAGGGCATAAAAAAGATTTCGATATTATGAGCGTAACCGTAACACGTTTGAATGTGCGCAAAACAACATGTGCTTCTTTCTTGAAAGTAAACAGAAGAGCGCGTACGTCACTACAAATTAACAAAACATAAAATGTAAGTTGATGTCTCATCACCAGCTGAGCGCAAACCGCAAAAGCTTACCTAGGTGTTCGTGCAGCCTTCGCTCTCAGCGGAGTTTTCTCCGTCTTTATAACCGCAATCGACTTGCGAGACGAGCGCCGCGCAGAAGTGACAGTTTCTTCGGGTTCCGGTTCAGCCTAAACACGAGTACACATAAAATTAATTTACAATCCAGAGTTCAGAGCTCATCAGCTCAACAGAAATAAATATAGTTACTAGCAACACAACACAAAAGGGAACAACTATAGCAATAAACTTGAAAAGGAACAAAGTAAGCAAATAAAGATTGGTATTTGATAAGGGATATGGGAAATTTGCATAGACTGAAAAGAAAACAGAATTCATAAAAAAAAGCAAAAAAAGAAAAGGGAACTTACAGCAACAATTTTTCGACCTCGAGGAGTTTTCGAAGTCGCATTGCTTTCTTTTTCCTCCTCCTCCTCCTCCTGTTCCTCTTCCTGCTCAACTTGTGCCTGAATACGACTACGACTACTTCTTCGGTCAAAATAAAAAACTCTCAAAGAACTAGAACGAGCGCAAATTTGAAAGAGTGTAGGCCAACGAATGACATCTAATCAATAAATTAATAATAAAAAAACATTGTATGGAAGTAAGGACGAGAGAGAGAGAGAGAGAGAGAGAGAGAGAAGAGAGAGAGAGAGAAGAGAGAGAGAGAAGAGAGAGAGAGAGAGAGAGAGTGGAAATAAGTAAAGAAAGAGTACACGGTATACCAACAAATTTTTTTGCTAACCTTTTGCGTAGATCGACGACCTCGGGCAGCAATAGTGGCTGAAGACGGGGTTTTGGCAACCGCTTCCTAAAATAAAAGATAAAATCTACTCCTGAATAAACACTTCATATCAGATAGCATTTGTGATTTTTGTCAAATTTTCATTTTAAAATTAATCTATTATGAAATAAAAATAATATTTTCTTATCTATGTTTACTGTACGGGTAACAAATGCTTTTGACTTTTCTATATTTGTAGGATCGTAGCTGTGTACGGGCAACGAAAATGCCCCACCTTTGCAAGGCTCCTTCTAGATCTCGGAGTCGCAGTTTCAACATCTTCCGTGGGCTAAAAGTGTCAGAATTTAGAATTATCGATTTTAAAAATGTAAATCTCGCGCAGTAAATTCGGCGACAGTATGGTGCATTGATTGAGTAGTACAAGTACAGTAGACTTTCCGAGCAGAGAAACGGGTACGGCGCAACATCCCACAGACACGATTTTTCTTACTGTTTTTAAAAGATACGATAGATGTCGCGAGGCACTACGTTGTCCAAATAATTCCGATTCAAGATTTAAGGAAGGTAAAAACATAGAAAAAAACTAGCCAATAGGCACATCACATAATGATTCCCGCGGGTAAATCACACTAGACAGCCATATCATGTAATGTATCAAAGATACGTAGAATACACAAGTTACGAACCAGGTAGATTTAAGTGTAAATACCACTTGATTTACAAATTTTCCAAGAACAACCTTTTCCTCCTTGTCTTCTTTTGGTGTAATAGCTTTGCGCGATGATCGTCGACCGGCTAAATTACATTATTACCTTATATATATAAAACATTTACAGTAGACAAGTGCCCGATATCAATATGTCATGGTAAGACAAAGACATAAAAAATAATAAAACAAAAAAGCGTCTTATTATAATCCAGTTTGTGAACTGATGGAGATATTCACTCCATGTTAACCGACAATGACAAATATTAAGAGCGGTAAATTCGGGGGATATACCCAAAACCCCCAAAGTCACTCATCTTCCCGTCTATATAAGACACATTCCCTTCTTTTCATGTTTTCATCTACGGTACCAACCTCCGAACTAACATCAAATTATGCATAAACATACCCGAGGTCGGGGCGGTCTGGTTCTTCGGAGTGCTGGGAGTGGCACGAGTAGAACGTCTTAGTGTCTGGGGCACCTCCTCTTCTTCCTCTTCCTCAACTTGTTCAGCATCCTCGGTTTCGTCCTTTTCATCCGCACCCTCCGAAACTCTACGAAAATAACTCTAATAAGATAAAGTCAAAGAGTTCGTAAAAATTGTATTTCACGAAAATAAATTACAAACTATACAATCATGAGCAATTGCCAATCTCCAATCTGTTCACATAAACAAGAAACAATCATCGTGGTCAATAAAAAAAATAAGAAAATTGAAAATATAATAATATATAAAACCAACTGCTCTGCTCCTTCTTCGTCCTCATTCTTCTCTTCACCTTCTTCCATCTCCTCAGCAACTTGTTCCTCGGCTACTTCTGATGCCGCCTCAACTTCGGCGACTTCAGCCTCCTTTTCCTTTTCGGGGGCGAGCTAAACAATTTCAATGAAATGAAATAGCATCACAAAAAAACAATCTACAAAACAGTCCACACTACTCGACATCATCAAAAACTGAATGCATTATATCACAATCACAAGGTTAAATACCTAATGTTGCCTTTTATCTATGAAGAACACGATAAATGTACCGTCTCTCCTCCTCCCTCAGCATCATCTTCGCCGGTCTCAGTCTCGTCAGTCTCCTTGTTCTCTTCGTTCATTTCTGACTCTTCTTCTACCAGATCCTTATCCTCTTCTTCAATAGGGATTTCCTCCTTACCATCGGATTCCTCAGCAACATCCAGACCTAATATGATTTCTTAAATAAACAAAGTTTCTTGGTTCAAAGTTCACATTGCGTTTAAGGAAGATCTAGGAACTTTTAAATGTATAAATGTAATGTAAATATCACGAACCCAACCTATTGTCTACCAATTACCAATATGAACATGAATACTAAAAGACTACAGAACTAGGCTTCACAGTTCACAACGTATTTATAAAAGGGCATATATCGTTGCAAGTATATAACCCGTTTAAATAAAGGTTACATACATAAAAACAGCATAAAGCTCAATGCTCAGTCCCAAGCATACTACTAAGGTACTGACAATGAAAGGATATCTCCACCTACCTTCTTCTTCTATCACTCCTCCTTCTTGATTCTCACTCTCTTCCTGATCCTCATCCCCTTCAGATTGTTTTTCATCCGTATCCGGATCCGCAATGGGGGAATCTTCCGTTTCCGCAACTTCTTGATTTCCATCATCATTAGTAGGTTCTTCGCTCTCCTCCCTGGCTTCTGAATTCTCCTCGGAAAGTACAGGAGCCACAGAATCCTCGATTGGTTCAGATTCCTCTTTTTCCTCTTCCTCATCATTCACCTCATTCGCAGTAGAATCAGGCGATTCCTAATAAAATATGATAGAGATAGATAAACGATAAAAGGCGAATAATGGAAACTAATAAAAGGAATAAAGAACAGTAGAGCCGGGCGATTCTTAATCAAATACGATAAAAAATGAAATCATATAACCAAGGCTCACAACTAAACTAACTGTGTGGGGCTGGGGCACAAGTACAACGCACATACAAAAAGAAAATAAATCGCCGACCTGCACAAGTCCAAATCTAACCTGTGTTGCATCAATTTGTTCGCTCTCTTCTGGCGTTGCCTCTTCAACTAGATGCTCAGAAAGCATCGGAAACTTTTCTGATTCAGCCTAAAGGACAGAAACTAATGAAGGCGGTTACTATGCTCATAATGAAATAACGAAGACGGTAATAATGAAGTACAAATTAATGAAGATGAGACGGTTGAGGGACGGACAACTTCTGAGAACCTTTGGTTTACACTATTAAAGCGTACATCTAGAGAACTCGCAACTTCGCAACTAAGTAATTTAAAAAACTACTTTGCTTTAAATTTAAATTGCTAAAGATATTTTATTGCTAAAGAAATATAAGTGAACGTGGAAAACAAACAACAATACAAAATCAAGAAACAGAAGTATACTAATACAGAAAACAAAAAACAATACCTGGTTATCGACAGTAGCTGGGTCTTCCGTTGACGTATCCATTGGTTCCTCATTTTGCTAAAAAAATGGAAACGAAACTATGTATAAAAAAATGAAGCTGAAAGAGTAAAAGTATGATATGGTGCTGCGACAGACGACGACAGATACAAGTTATAAGCTTAATTACATAAATAATAATAGCGTGAGCAGGTAGCATCATTGGATCAAACGTGTAAGGAACAGTACACCCATTATGCCGTAGCAGTTCTATCCACTACGAAGCTTGAAACTACTGAAGGATGATAGACAGTTTGCCACGCAACAGGTTGACCACGATTTGATTATGAACAGACCAACCAACCTCGTCATTTGCATTATCTTGTCCATTAGTATGTTCAACGTCGCGACTTTCTGTAAAGCAGTGTTACGTGTTTAATTTCTTTGAACCCTTTCCGAAAACGCTCATATGCTTAAGTTTGAAACACGCAAAAAAACAGTGCTATTTGCTTTTCGTAAGCCATTAATAGGAACGATTATTACTAATAATATAAAGAAGAAGAGTTTGTGGCCGGGTGAATTTATTTGTGATTACGTCCACAACGAAACGCATTCATAAAGTTTTTTCGACATTAAAACACAGCGTAGAAAACTTTTGAAGCTAGACGGATTTGAACCAGCGGCCTTCCACTTTCGAGTCTAACGCTCTACCTGTTGCGCCAAGACGGCTTGCTTCGTCCGCCCAACAAGCACTACACAATGCGCTCGTAATGCCTTAGCATGCAAATTTCACCACCGCATCCACGATTAGTCCACGCTTACTTTTCACATAAGACGTTTTCGGGCGTGGTTTCAAAAAAAACAATCGGCCGAAGGCCGATTCCTAAAGTCAGAGAAGAGCCCGTAGGGCTCTTCGAACGGCTGGTTACTAATATAACAATAACACAGGTAATGAATGTCTAAACATTGAATACATAGACGACTATTTGTCTATTTGTTTCGAAACTTTTAGTTTCTTTCTTTCTTTTTTAAAGCGAAATACCGGCCGGTTTTTGAAACGCATCGCGTACCTCCGTTTTCTTATGCATCATACGCAAATGAGCATAAATTATAATTAAAATAGACCCCAATTCGACCCCACTTAGCACAACTGCATTAGAATGCAGATATTTGAGATGCGCACGCGTTTCAAAAAACGGCTGGTATTTCGCTTTAATAAGCGCTAACCCTAACCTTCCTCTCCTGCCAGGGAGTCGTTTTCTTGAGGGATGGAGGGGGACGGATCTGTTGAAGGAGCCTGAAAATGAGGCAGTACGCATAAGCTAAACGCTACCAAATTAAAATAAGATTATATAAAGGAGAAGAGTATGTGGCCGGGTGATTTTATTTGTGATTACGTCCACAACGAAACGCGTTCATAAAGTTTTTTCGACATTGAAACACAGCGTACAAAATTTTTGAGCTGGACTGATTTGAACCAACGGCCTTCCACTTTCGAGTCTAACGCTCTACCTGTTGGGCCAAGGCGGCTTGCTTCGTCTTCCCAACAAGCACTACACAATGCGCTCGTAATGCTTTAGCATGCAAATTTCGCGCCGCATCCGCGATACTTTTCAAATAAGACGTTCTCGCGCGTGGTTTTAAAATACAATCGGCCGAAGGCCGATTCCTCCAGTCGGAGAAGTTCGAACGGCTGGTAAACAATAAAGAAACAACAAAGCAAACACCTTTTAGCAATAAGTGTACACATTACAAAAGTAATATTACGCTTAAAAACGTACTTTCAGCAAAGAAGCGCTGTTCCCAAACAATCCTTTTCGCATCAATAATGAAGAGGAAATCGGTGAACTAAACAAAATAGGATTTTAAATAGCTTATTTGGATGGAATCTCTAAACCCGAATATCGTTTACAAAAGTAATCCGTTCAGGGACAATTCGCACGTACGCTCTTTTCCATCCAGCCCGGAAACTAAGCAAAATGTTATAACGTGAAAATAAGACCAGAACGGAACTCTACCTGTTGGGAGGCGAACCGAGCATATCGTTAGCTGCTTCCATAACAGGAGAAGCGCGCTCTAAACATTTGGTGTACAACATGTAGAACTAGTCCAGATAGGCGGAGTTATAATAACGACACACATGTATGTACGGTAAGTGTTATAATTATTTGAGCTAGAAAAGTTTACCTGTTTCAGACATAGCTCTGGAATCTCAAAACATCGGCAACGACAGCGTCCTAAATTATTGCATTACTGCGGAATCCGGAAAATGAGGTAAGTATGTAGAAAAGCACATCACGATGAAAAGCACGACTGCATGACTCGCTTTAAACACAATTTCAGGAGAAAAGCAATTAGCAGCGTGCAAGGTCAAATAAGATCCAAATTTCAAATCACAAGTAGTGCTCGCTTAGGTATGCTCTTTTTTTGTCTCTTTACCGTATTGGCGAGAGTAAGCATAGAGAGCAGTTAAAGCAAGGGTCTTGACATGCCCCGGTGGAAATTGTAATTACACGTAATTACAATTTCAAGTAATTGAACAAAATATAAAAGAATTTCCATTGCAAGGCCGCAATTGCCTCAGGTCGCCCAAGGCCAAGCCAAGGCTCTTGTTTGTGATCATTCTACATCCACATACTCGCCTACACGATAAAGGTGGAGACTTCAGATAAAAAGAGCATAGCTAAACGATCACCTGATCTGATATTATATCACTACTTTATTCACACATACAATCAATCAGATACAACATCAATTAAGAACATGGAGCAAGTGAGGAGAGTTACTAGCGTCGTGCTTCTTCAATCCGCGGGGGAATACGTGGAGGGGAGATTTTTTTTCAGAGAAGGTCGACCCTTGATCTTTCCAATGAGGTTTTGTGGAGTTATACAGAGTGTTTGACGACAAATCGAAAGGACAAATCCCTCGGACTCTTCAGGCTAGGCAATGGGGGAGTCGCCTCGATTTCGCCGCCTGGGTGGCATTGAGTGAGCGTGTGTGGTTGGATTTGAACTCGCTCGGGACGGCAGACTGCGAAGAGCGGACGTTTCCAATGGGCCACCCAGGAACTGGGATCATGGTTGACTGAATTTTTTTACGCACGATAAAAAATATGACAAACTAAAGGTCGCATAACGGTCCTGACCCTCGAAACCCACACAACATGATTCCTTCTATTTTGCAAGTTAGGAAAACCCTTGTTTTTTTCTTTGCAAGCTGGGAAAAACAAGACTTGTTCCGTAGGAACAGGCAAAATCAATCTATTACGAGTTATTGTGTTATCTGATAAAGGGCTATTAACGATTTGCGCAAAAAGAAGCTAACCAACGTCAACAAAACTTCCGTCCCGTTCCAAACAACAATATGCACTTTGCGCGCACAAAATCTCGACCTGAAAAACCGCTCGCGCGAAAGAAATTTTCCACAACGCAGTGGAAAACAATAGAACATGCACATCAGTTGGCTATCTACTGTAGACCGGGACGTTGGCCGGTCCAAAGAAGTGTACTTTCTAATTTTTTGGTCTTTTTTACGTGATTTTTGGGGAGTTTGGTTGCGTTTCAATAGCTTTTAGGGTATTTTATCACCATTCCTGCCTGGTGCAGAATTATGCAATCAAAGTTGACAACGACGCCATTATTCTGTCCATTTTTTATTTTATTAATTTTCGCGTTTCTTCAATCTGTGATAGTTATACAAGGTGTAGACTATTTTTTTTTTGTGTATAGTAGGTGGACTGTTTAGTCATGTTTGATTTTTTTTAGGTGTCTTTGGTTACATGCATGCTTCGGATTTTTGTTGTTTGTATCCATTATACATTTTTTTCTCTTTCTAGGTATAGCGCCATGTCAGACGAGCGCCGGAAATTCGTCAAAGACGTTGACCAGACTGAGCTGGTGAAGCAGATTGCCCTCTTCCTTAAGAAGAGTGGAAAGGTTCAACTCCCACCCGACCATGATGTTGTTAAGCTTGGACGCGCTAAGCAGAGGGCACCTAACAACCCCGATTGGTACATTCTCCGTGTTGCCGCAATCGCTCGCCGCATGTACTACCACTGGCTCAGTAGGTTGTTTCTAATATATTTTAGTTTTATTAATGGTCTCGTAATATGTTTATTCCCATAGTTTGCTGGCAATTTATGCACCATTTTTTTTGAACCGTCCTAGTTAACTGTAATTTGTTTTTCTGCGAGATCGTATGACGGTCCCATAATTGTGGTCATCTTTTATTGGTGAACTATGGTTTTCCGAAAGGATTCGTCTTAGTCACCAGTATTTTTGTACCAGTCGCTATTGTACGTTTCGTCGATGTTATTGCATATGTTAGTAATTCGGCGGTTTTATCCCTATTGATATGCGTTTTTTTAGCTGTGAAGCACTTGCGTGTTGATTTCGGAACCAAGAAAAACCGTGGAGTCGCACCCGAGCACTTTGTCGCTGAGGGAGCTGCATTCATCAAGGCCGCTCTGAAGACCTTGGATGCCATTGGATGGTCAAAGCTGAACGCCAATGGAAAGGGACGTATCATCACTGAAGAGGTATAGTATTATATTTTGTTTTCTGAAAGCGCTTAGTGTGATCTCACCTTTACTACTTACACACTATTACCTCCCTTGGTGCTATTAAAGTTGGGGGGGCCAAAGTGGGCGGGGCCTCAAAATTTATTTTTTCGACCTTTCTTCGAGCCCAAATGAACCTAATTCATTCTAGTTCTTCTGTTTCTTTCCAACAACATTGAGCATGAGGATTTATCTACCATAGGTTACATTGATAATGGCTAAAGATAACAGTCAAATTTTTGTAACAGCCGGTACCGGTACACTTGGATTTCTGTGATACCGACGGGGAGCTTAGGCCTAGCTATTTTTTCGGATTTGGAAAGCACTTTCACATTGATAGGCTGAGCAGGAGCTAACAGTCGTCAGCGTTTCTATTGGTCAGTAGGTCAGTACTATCAGTGGTCGTTTGCACGAAAGCTTGGAGCATGCTCCATGCCTACCACTCCTACCAGTGGGTGGTGAGAGAAAGATAGTGGGACAAATTCTCCACAAGCCTTTCCTTATACTTGTATACGGCCCCAGACGATGGATTCGCAGTTGCTGCTAATGCTAAAGGCTAAGGAATTAACATGTCTGACTGCATTAGAGCGCCGCACTGACAATACAGTCTCCTTGTAAAACTAAAATGGTGAAAACTTACGCAATGCATCATAGATTATGTGAGCAGTGGAATGCCCGTAGTCGTTTATCCCAATTTTCATATGTTCAAAAGGTCGAAAAAATAATTTTTGAGGCCCCGCCCACTTTGGCCCCCCCCCAACTTTAATAGCACCCCTCCCTTGCCGACTCCATTGTTTGTTTCATTGCGAGTTATGAATAACTTCTAGACGATAATTGAATGCATGGCTGTATTCCGTAACTCACCATGTAGGCCGCGTTCGGGATTGCGAAAAGAAAGAAAAAATAAATTAAAAAAATGTGCACTCGCAATCGATTTATGAAGATCGATTACACCTGGTTTTAAGTCTGAAAACTTTATTTACGCTTGAAGACGGGAAAATGGCGAAATTGCCCCGCCCCTTTTTGACTGGACCCCGGAGGGCCGGACTGCACCAAAATGTCGTTCATCTACGAAAGGAAGTCTTTCAAAACTGAAATACGCTGCGGGTGTGAGAGATACCAGCAAGCATAAACTTTCTTTTCAGTCAATCCCGGACGCGCCCTGAATCTGTTTCTTTATTAGTGCTATGTTGCTTCTGGTATTTTTTTATGCTCGAATAATCTTTAATTGCGTTGCGTTTGTAAATAACACCAACCATAATAGTCCATTTGCTGCACAACGCACATATACTTTAGGAGTTATATAGTTATTTCTATTTACTGTCTTTTTTTAGGGAAAGAAGGACTTGGATCGTATTGCCAGGACTGTCCTTTCAAACCATACCGAAGAGCTGTTCTAATTGTTATAAAATAAATTGTTATTGTTTTCTTCTTCTTGTGTTAGTTAGTGTACTGTTGATAACGAATTGAATAAGAACAACCACAATTCACAGCTTTTACTTTCTTTGCGTGGCTCTAATATTCTTCTCCTTTTCAAATTCTCGGAGATCCGTTCTTTGCAGGAATTCCACTTTATTCAAGTAACCGTCACGTCCTTTATTGTGAGTTGATAGCTCTTCCTGCAAACACGTTGTGTTCTTCATAACAAATTTGTATGCAAACAGTATAATTATCATACTGTAGTATAAACTTTTCATGTGAAGAATTCGGGGATACGATAGCAAATCGCGATCTCAATGTATGGATAAATGCTAAATTGCAGTTACACATTATTAGGGACTATTCAGATACGTGCTTTCAAATCTTATTCTCTTCGTTGCATAGACGAGTTGGCGTACCGTGATCTGATTTTCCTCCTTGAAGCTATTCCAGTCGAGCGAAGTTTTGTCCAACACCGTCATCTTTGGCTTCTTCGATAAAAGAGTCAAGGCATTTCCCAGACCAGTTCGCCTGAACTGCTTTATATTGGGCACGTTCATTTCCAAATTGAGAGTATTCAATGATTCCCATTTTAACCATTGTTTTGTAATGAAGCCTCAACCACTACACTCTCGTTCTCGACCACTCGAGTTTGGTGGTTCAACAAACCTAGTTTCTTGAACAATTAACCTACTTGACCACAGGTCGCTTCTCCGGCTGTTTCTTGGCATCCCGCTTAGCCAGTTCTTCTTGGCTAATCTCCTTGTTCACGCTGCAAATAATATATGATACATAAATGGTGACACAGAAAAACCGTCATTGGCAGGTTTCCAAATGTTCACCGAAAAAACCATTTCATGACTGGTCAGTGACCAGTTGGCGACGGTTTTCGAGAAAATGGGTTGGCCCACAAAAACCAGGGAACCGTCACCAAATGAGTCTCAGGTTTCTCATTTCCCATGGGAGAAATCAAGGTCTCCATGCAATTAGAATAATTAACTTACGTCACTTGTTCTCCTGCGAAATCATAGATTTCAGTGATTGTTACTGGCGATTCGGCCACCGCAGTGGGAGTGATCTTGTTAACAGCGCTCGTGTAGGTTTTAATCGGTTGCAAAACAGTTGAAGTCACTACAGGGACCGGGACACTGAAAAGCAAACGACTAAAATAACGACGTATATGCAAACTATTAAAATAAAATTCAGCAAAGTTGAAGAAAGGGCTTAGGCTTAGTCGCACCTCGACGACGTGGAAACAACGCCCAGAATCGAGTCGAGAAAGTCGTCCGAATAGTCATCGTCTTTTGATTCCTGCGGGATAGGCACTTCAGCCCTGAAATAAAACCAGTAATCAAAGCTATAGAGTATTTGAGTTCCAATTTGCCCACAAAAAGAAAAGGTGAAATCTCTATCAGTGTCAGCTTGCATTTATTTTTTAATTATATATGTTTCTGTGTGTCTGTGCGCATCTTGGTGATGTAAAAAATTACTATTATTATTATTATTACAGTGTTGCTAGTCTTTACCATACACCAATGGTAAAAATACGACCATGTGGTGTTTTCTTTATTCCCACTGAGATTTCGGATATGAAGGCTCTGTTACTCCAACCTACGAAGTGTGCAGAGGAAAGATAGAAGAAGGGATTCACCTTTCAGACAGCTTAGATTTCTTACTCTTGCGCGTTTTTTTCGTACTTATCGCTTCACCGTCATCGTCAACAAATTTGTGATCGTCTTCTTCGCTCTCGCCGCAAGCTGAAATCCTATTCAATAAAGAGCAAACTGAGCAAACTACATACAATAATTAATCTTAGGTATATACCCTAATACCTAACAAAAACAAAGCTTGTCTGTTCATTTGATTGTGAGGATATATGTTACGAAAACTTATCAGGCGTTTGTTATCGTGTTATCGTGTTATCGTGTTAAGCGCTTGTTATCCTGGATTCTACATGCTTAAGTCTATGTGTGATGATTGTATGTCTGAATTCTGAATAAAATGGTATTCACACATTTTTAAGTACATAATTAGGCCATTTTCTGGTTCATACGTAAAAAAAAGTAGAGAAGAACAAGCTACAAATAGGGAGGGTATAAAACGCACCGCAGGATCGCGGACCGCGTTTTATACCCTCCCTACAAATAGAACTCAAGAAAAACGGATTTACTCAATTTATACCCATTTTTCTGATCAATTACAAAATAAACAACAAACATTGCGAGTTCTCGGGTTTGTAATCCTCATCTTCTTCAGAAATATATCCATCATTTTCTTCAATGTTTTTGTCGGCCATTTCTGAAACAACTAGGTCTTATATATAAATACTGTATTGAATTAAAAAAGGAAACCCAAACTATGTTGGCGCTATTGCGCTAACAAAGGAAAACAATAAAGTGAGGAGGTGGGAGCTAGGAAATTGATTCTACAGGGCTTCATCTGGAGGACAAAGTATACGAACACGATATTATATAACGCTACCGAGTGAATCGATATAGAGTATTTATATGTTAAACTTTCGCTGCGAAAAGTATCATCCATGTTATCGCAGTTTCCCATAGTGGAATTTTACATACAGTAAGAAATTTACATACACCTGCAGCGTTTTTTTGCATACATCTAATGTAAAACTGCACGAAACTGGAAAAGTCTACTTGGATGGTACTTTCGCGGCGATCGCGCGAAAGTGTAACATAAATAATCCAATTAGAAAAATCAAAGACGATTGGAATGTTTTTTGAACAAACAAATTCTGGTGGCGGCGTGCATGCACGTTGTTTTTGGAAAAGTTGGATACGAATTTTGGTGATGCACTACGCGATATTAAGAATGACGAAAATTCTCCATTTGTTTGGGACAAATATTAAGGGGTCTCGATGTATGGCAAAAACAGCGCATTTTGCTTCCAAGTATCAAATATGCATCTCGTGTACAATTTTGCATACACCTTTGAAAGCTAGAAAATGCACCATTGATAATACTAGACGAGGCGAAAATGCACAGTTTATGCACGCTCGAAAAAAATAGTCCCGTGGCTACCTGCGGTAATTAAAGCCATACTTGGAAGCAATTTTTGCCATACATCGAGACCCCATGCAAGTATCGAAAAATTTACCGTATCTTGGAACTACACGAGAATATCTACCGGCAGTTTTCACGACCGCTCGCCACGGGACCATTTGTTTTGACATTGTTTGAGGGTGAACGTCGCATGGTTTGAGCTTAGAAATATGTTGAGACTTGGGGTGCACCCTTGTTCAACCCCGAGAACCGCCGCTTCTCGAGGAATTGGCTTGGATCAGCTTGAGTTTTGACATTGTTTGAGGGTGAACGTTCGCATGGTTTGAGCTTAGAAATATGTTGAGACTTGGTGTGCACCCTTGTTCAACCCCGAGAACCGTCGCTTCTCGAGGAATTGGCTTGGAGCAGCTTGAGTTTTGACATTGTTTGAGGGTGAACGTCGCATGGTTTGAGCTTAGAAATATGTTGAGACTTGGGGTGCACCCTAGTTGGCTCGGTCCAAATTCTATTTCATGGTACGATTACGGTACCTGGCCTTCGCGCCAAAATTCAATTTAAATCGGGCGGGTAGGTGCAATATTAATCAATACAGAGAATGTGGGCCTTTCGCCGGGCCGGAGAGCATAAGTGCCTCTACCTTCCCCCGGTGCCCTTTTTCTCTTATTATGATTTTAAATAATAGATTATTATCATTTTTTGTTTTCCTTATTTGTTCAGCCACTGAACTGATGAGGGTCAGGCTGGGTTTTTGCCCGTCTTCAGTAAGACCCGAAACGGGATTAAACTATTTAATTTTATAATTTAATTGTTTTATCCCCGCCCCTCAACCCGCCATACCAAACATGGGGGCCGAACCGGGATCCTCTATAGGCGTTAGCCATGCAGGCTACGTCTATCAAGTTCATGCCAGTTGCGTTGATATATTCCGCTACTTTTTCACACATTCTGTTCTGGGGACTGCCATGGTCGTATTGGCACAAACCAATGGGAATGGTGAGGCATGAAGGGAGGTTCCGAATCTGTGGTTGGCCGGGTTTGAGGGAAATCTATTATTATTATTCAGGACCTAGGCCAGTGTTGTCATGCGAGAGGTTCGTCCCTGAGCCGCAAGGCCACACGTTCCCACCAGACCTCCAGTTATTCTGACTGAGATGGCAGAGCGCAGACTTCTCGCCAGGTTCCTTAGCGCCTACCCAAGACCCGGGACGTGTCTCTTGCTCAAGGGGGGCAAGTTGGCTCGGTCCAAATTCTATTTCATGGTACGATTACGGTACCTGGCCTTCGCGCCAAAATTCAATTCAAATCGGGCGGGTAGGTGCAATATTAATCAATACAGAGAATGTGGGCCTTTCGCCGGGCCGGAGAGCATAAGTGCCTCTACCTTCCCCCGGTGCCCTTTTTCTCTTATTATGATTTTAAATAATAGATTATTATCATTTTTTGTTTTCCTTATTTGTTCAGCCACTGAACTGATGAGGGTCAGGCTGGGTTTTTGCCCGTCTTCAGTAAGACCCGAAACGGGATTAAACTATTTAATTTTATAATTTAATTGTTTTATCCCCGCCCCTCAACCCGCCATACCAAACACCCTTGTTCAACCCCGAGAACCGCCGCTTCTCGAGGAATTGGCTTGGAGCAGCTTGAGTTTTGACATTGTTTGAGGGTGAACGTCGCATGGTTTGAGCTTAGAAATATGTTGAGACTTGGGGTGCACCCTTGTTCAACCCGAGAACCGCCGCTTCTCGAGGAATTGGCTTGGAGCAGCTTGAGTTTTGACATTGTTTGAGGGTGAACGTCGCATGGTTTGAGCTTAGAAATATGTTGAGACTTGGGGTGCACCCTTGTTCAACCCCGAGAACCGTCGCTTCTCGAGGAATTGGCTTGGAGCAGCTTGAGTTTTGACATTGTTTGAGGGTGAACGTCGCATGGTTTGAGCTTAGAAATATGTTGAGACTTGGGGTGCACCCTTGTTCAACCCCGGGAACCGCCGCTTCTCGAGGAATTGGCTTGGATCAGCTTGAGTTTTGACATTGTTTGAGGGTGAACGTCGCATGGTTTGAGCTTAGAAATATGTTGAGACTTGGGGTGCACCCTTGTTCAACCCCGAGAACCGTCGCTTCTCGAGGAATTGGCTTGGATCAGCTTGAGTTTTGACATTGTTTGAGGGTGAACGTTCGCATGGTTTGAGCTTAGAAATATGTTGAGACTTGGTGTGCACCCTTGTTCAACCCCGAGAACCGTCGCTTCTCGAGGAATTGGCTTGGAGCAGCTTGAGTTTTTAATTATTAGGTTTTGGCAAAGTATTTTTCTTTATTCGTTACTAAATACAAGTAAACTCGAAGCAAGATGATGATTTTGTAGTGACTGCGATGAGGTAGAGCAGCTCTGTTCAGCGCTACAGATGGGGTTCGATTCCAGGGATTGTCCTCTGCCCACAGTATTCCACCCAACTTGGGTTCTACGTTTCGAGTTTACCAATCATTCACTTATTAAATTTACTTTTCAGTGTCGTGTTGGATATGCTGAATGCTGAAAGCCGATCTCCAAAGGAGACCAGTATCTCCCCCAATGGAAGTTAACCTACGATATCGTCACAAGAGTCCGAACATGAAACATGCTCCACTGGCACAATTGACAAGCCATTAGACTGTCGAGCGAAACGTGCAGGATCGAGCTCGCCCAAGGCCATAGACCACAACATCTCTCTCTCTTCTTCTACTACAAGTACCATATGAATATTATGTTGAAATGAGGTAAACATATTGCCTTTGCACACGATATAAAGTTGAAGTTATTGTAAACTTTTGAGATGGGGACCATACAACACTATAAAACACTAAATGTCATGTTTTGTTGGTAGAAGGAAGAGTACACATTACAAAGGTTTGCTACGTTTGCTTCGCTAGTTGACATCCAACAATGAGTATTTTTGACAAATCGGTCTCCAAAGACGGCCAAACGAAAACATCATCTGACACCTTTAAACTTACGTATACAAGAACGTTTTCATTCCAACCTCGCCATTTTCTTTAGCGGTTATTTGCACAAATTGGTAGTATTTAAAAATTATATCATGAGCGCACAACACAGCAGTAAACGCATAGTTTTTGATTCCGCCTTTCTCAGTGTCACGCAAAATTTTTGTCCCTCTAGATATCCTGACACCTCTATGGTGCGGCGCTCTCATTCCCATTACGGTACCTGCTAACTAATAACAACTAAATTCAAGAAAAAAACTCGACAATTGCTCGACATACATGGAAATGTTTGAGTATGTGTTCAGCAAAGGTTTCATGAACCACGTGTTACACCACTTGAAAGCTCAACCACACTGCAGCGCGCGCAAAAAGTTCCACGTTGAATGGTTGTTGTTGTGAGGTGAGGTGTTAAGGGCGCGTTCGGGTTGCTCTATCCGAAAGAGAAAGAGGCAAAAACCCCGTTCGGGTTGGACCTTTCCGAAAGGATGTAATGCTTTGTGAAAGTGAAAAGTACAGTACACACTTTCCGTGAACACGCAGGGGTTTTCGTTTTAAGATTTGAATCGATTTAATTGTGCACTGTGCATTTCCTTCCGGTCTTGCGCACGTACTGCCATGTGCCTGCGGGCAGGTCGGCGGTCGGGAAAAAATACAATGCCGAAATTGTGCACAAGAGCGCAGACCGTGCACATTCAAATAAAAAATAAAACCCCTGCGTGTTCACGGAAAGTGTGTACTGTACTTTTCACTTTCACAAAGCATTAAATCCTTTCGGAAAGGTCCAACCCGAACGGGGTTTTTGCCTCTTTCTCTTTCGGAAAGAGCAACCCGAACGCGCCCTAAGAGGTGTCAACCGGTGGCTGACTATATGACTCGCGCGACATGACAAGAATACCGGCGTACAGTATGACATACATTCATAGAAACATGATGTGATTGGAATTAGGAATTGTGTTTCCCTGTGCAAAGTCCTGTGGCGAACATAAAGAATGCGGAACATTTACGAAAATAGAATTTTCTTGTGACCCGACACTTTACCATCTCACAATAGCTATTGTTAATGTATTAGGTAGTTGTAAAAAAAGAAATATGAAAATTAATATAAATATGACAAAAAAAAGGAGGGGTCAAGAGTCAAATGTTTTCAAGTCAATTCAAGTCAAGGGTAGTCAATAGAGTAGTCTTGATCTACGTGATCGGCAGTTTCCGACGAGAAATTGCTCGGTCTGTAGGGGAATCTGGTGGCATTGAGTGTAGTGACTGGGGTTGGATTCGAATTCGGGTCGGCTTACCGCGAAGCCCGGATTGGGCTTAGGCTTAGGTTTAGGCTTAGGTAGGGACCGGAAGCCCCGCCCACTTTCACACGGTTGTTTAAAACTGTTTTGCTGGTTTTTTTAAATATGTGTTGTTATTTTTAGCAGGTCTTGCAGAAGTGCAGACAAGCCCGAAGACGTCGAGCAATTTGTCACCTGGAACTCGTCGTTTGTGCTCAAGACCTCTGCGGAACATGTCATAAGCAAACCTTGTGCTCCCTTGAATAAAGTTCCACGCTCTTGAAGCGTAAAAGAAATTTAAAAAAAGAAATTAAAAATTTAACCTCGTCGCATACTGCACAGGATCAGGACTCTGCGGAACATATGTCCTAAGCTTTGAAACCTTGTATTGTACCACCTTTGAATATTAGAGGAGCACATATTTTTCACACTCTGTGTTAGTCAACCGTGAAGGTGTTTACAGCTCTATAAATTTCACTCATAACTTCCATAAGAGCTCTTCAAAAAGTAACATCAAGCATCATCGCAGTAAGATGACTATAAACAAGTGTGACATGCGTTTTTCTTAGGCTTAATCTCAGGCTTACGCGTTTTGTAATATAACGTTGATGTGATATGATGCAGTTTATCATAATTGATATTGTGTTTACGTAATGCGTTTGCAAACTGTGTTAGTAAGTCTTGCAGTTATTTTCTCGTAACTCCCTGAAGAGCTCTTGAAAAAGTTCCTTATTTGCCACTTTCACTCATAATTTTATGCTGCGGTTAGTGTTGTGTTGGTAAGAGGCAATTCTCATATAGGTTTGAGCTTACCGCAGTGCTCAAGTACTTGCCAGCACCCATGCTGTGGTGTGAACTGCTAACCTTTTATACTCCCGCTGCACGCCGGCACGAAGACAGGTTCTGAGCGCGCCTGCAGGCCGCCCTAACATTTGAAGTCAAAACTCTGTATCATATAACTAACATTTTGAGTTCTACAGCAGGCATCCTGCACCACAAAATTTGTTCCATTTTTTATTATCAGTCACTGTTTTTCCTGAACAGACCTGCTTGAATTCAATTATTCAACTTACATTACAATGAGTTTATTGAATAAGACAACGCAGGGCCATCTGGGCCAAGTTCTAGGGAAATTACCTGATTTGTAGGTTCCGATAACAGTTGTGGCACATACAGTTAGTTGTACTACACACACAACCTGTAGATCTCCATAATTTTTCAGGAAAGCATTGTACATTGCACATTATAACATTGCACGTACTTCACTGTATTGTAATTTACGTATCTTACCTACAATGTTAAGGTTTGTTTGCAATTTGTTCCGTTGCGTTACGGTGTCGTAAATTTGCCTCGTCTTTGAGTTATTGATATCCGCTCTCCTATGGAAAATAGCGATTTGGAGTTGTTAGTTGGAAAGATGGACCAAGGTCGCTGAGAGAAAGAGGGAGATAGAGAGGGAGAGAGACTGATAGATAGGGGGAGGGAGATAGATAGATAGAGGAGGAGAGCGATAGATAGAGGGGGATAGGGAGAGAGAGTGGAGATTATGAGAGAATATATGAC
This sequence comes from Pelodera strongyloides, assembly GCA_036852015.1. NCBI lineage: Eukaryota > Metazoa > Nematoda > Chromadorea > Rhabditida > Rhabditidae > Pelodera > Pelodera strongyloides. The sequence goes on along the minus strand of JAANDG010000152.1, from coordinate 152,256 downwards.
GCTAGATACCTCTCGAGTTAGCAAACTTTTATACAAGAAAGGAGAAAACGGAGTTCCAGATTCCGTAGTAGCGAGTACGGAGAGTGAGACTTAGAGGGAGAGAGAATGGAGAGAAAGAGATGAGAGAGAAGACGACTGAGCGATAAAGAGAGATAGAAAGGGAGAGCTAGCTAGAGAGAGAGAGAGAGAGAGAGAGAGAGAGAGAGATAGAGCTAGAGAGAGAAAGACAGCAGAGCGAGAAAAGGCGCGAGAGTGATGGAGAGAGGGAGCGAGATAAAGAGTAACCTGAGCGAGAAAAGGCGCGAGAGTGATGGAGAGAGAGAGAAAAGACAGCAGAGCGAGAAAATGCGCGAGAGTGATGGAGAGAGTGAGCGATAAAAGTCAAGAACCCTTCCCCTTGAGGACAACGGCACTAATCACAGCCTTTACCATTGCCATACTCAACTACCTATTATAAGAAGCTTGTCCTACTAACGTACTATTTTACCACCGTAACTAATATTATGGCTTTCTAAATGTGATTGAGAAATGAAGGGTATTGGTCATTCAGAATATAGGAATACCAGTCGGCTCACGCCGCCTGAGGCGACCTACATGGAAATATGATTGGTTTAGCATGGGCATACTTATATACAAAGCTTCAAACGTACATAAGAAATTCACATAATAGGAAACAATTGCATATGCATTCTTCGATATTGAGCTGCGAAACTCTATACCCGAACACGAAATTTGCATTTCGTAGCGCACTCGGTATGCAAATTAGGCTACAGTTACTCTTTTATATAATAAGATTGCATATGCATTCTTAGATATTGAGCTGCGAAACTCTTTTTATATCCGAACACGAAATTTGCATTTCGTAACGCACATCGGTATGCAAATTAGGCTACAGTTACTCTTTTATATAATAAGATTTCAGATTCCGTAGTAGCGAGTACGGAGAGTGAGACTTAGAGGGAGAGAGAATGGAGAGAAAGAGATGAGAGAGAAGACGACTGAGCGATAAAGAGAGATAGAAAGGGAGAGCTAGCTAGAGAGAGAGAGAGAGAGAGAGAGAGATAGAGCTAGAGAGAGAAAGACAGCAGAGCGAGAAAAGGCGCGAGAGTGATGGAGAGAGGGAGCGAGATAAAGAGTAACCTGAGCGAGAAAAAGGCGCGAGAGTGAGGAGAAGAGAGAGAGAGAAAGACAGCAGAGCGAGAAAATGCGCGAGAGTGATGGAGAGAGTGAGCGATAAAAGTCAAGAACCCTTCCCCTTGAGGACAACGGCACTAATCACAGCCTTTACCATTGCCATACTCAACTACCTATTATAAGAAGCTTGTCCTACTAACGTACTATTTTACCACCGTAACTAATATTATGGCTTTCTAAATGTGATTGAGAAATGAAGGGTATTGGTCATTCAGAATATAGGAATACCAGTCGGCTCACGCCGCCTGAGGCGACCTACATGGAAATATGATTGGTTTAGCATGGGCATACTTATATACAAAGCTTCAAACGTACATAAGAAATTCACATAATAGGAAACAATTGCATATGCATTCTTCGATATTGAGCTGCGAAACTCTATACCCGAACACGAAATTTGCATTTCGTAGCGCACTCGGTATGCAAATTAGGCTACAGTTACTCTTTTATATAATAAGATTGCATATGCATTCTTAGATATTGAGCTGCGAAACTCTTTTTATATCCGAACACGAAATTTGCATTTCGTAACGCACATCGGTATGCAAATTAGGCTACAGTTACTCTTTTATATAATAAGATATTATGACTACATCCGATAATTGATGATGACGATAATTGGTAATTGACCTTACGTTTGTAATGCTGCGCTTTTTCACAACATAGTTTTATTTTCTGATGCTCACGTCATGGCGTCGATCGTACCATTTGCGGTTGAAAAATCAGTTATTGTGCGAGAAAAATCAATAAATTTCTCAAGGGTGCAAAGTTGAGCAACCATTTACTTGTATCTGTCAACCCCGTTGATCTCTTGGTGACTAATTGTTTCTTTGATATAATCATCAAGCTCGGCTTGCTGTTATGCTATAACTACACAGATGATAATTATACAGTATCCTATATTTATTCATGCATGCCAAACTTACATTTTTGATTTATTTATGTATTATCCTTCGTTTACAAAACACGGAACTAGTTTCATATATCAATTTTCAAGTCTAGTATATATAATCACTATCACTACCACTCCTAATCTACAAATCCCATAACACCCTAAATGACCTTGCACACGTTCTCCATTTCCCACTTATTATCGGAAACGGTAACTGAACGGACGATTATAGCATTGCGATTATCGATTAATCACTGAACATTATTGATCCTCTATCTATTACCACCCTGACATGATAAGGTACTCTAGCTAGATGATGGTTGTATAAGGTAGTCTGAGCATACTGAGCTTATCGGATAATCTGAGCAGTCCTGCATCGAACATTCTAAAATCGCCATCTTCATGCTCACGAATGACTTCGTTGTAGTTCTACCCCCACGCCCAACTAACGGTCATACGTATTGCAGAACAAGTAGCTTTATAAACTGTAAGTGCTGTAACCGGCGTTGAATACCTCATGCTGTTGTAGCTTGTAGACTAAGCTTCTTTTTTTATTAGTTAGAAATTTTTATCAAAAATCAATAACAACCACAGGAATTATTATATCGTATTGTTGCTACTAAGCCAGTCCTATCCAAGGGCATTGTCCTTGAAGTTGAGCATCCTTATTTTTCTTCAAACACCGATCATTCTTGTGAAGTACATTTATTCTCTCCTAAGGGGAGAGAACAGAGAGGGAGAAAGAGATTAAAGAGATATAAAGAGAACGAGATATGACCATCCCCTTTCTGTAGGTTGACCGTTTTAATAGTGTTTTCGCTTCTTTATCATTACAATTACAAGTACATTCCTTCCGAACATGGGCGAAGAGAGAGACGAAGACAGAGGGAAAGAAGAGAGAGAGAGAGAGAGAGAGAGAGAGAGAGAGAGAGAGAGAGGGAGGGAGGGACAGGGAGAAAGAAAGAAAGAGAGAGTAAGAGAGACAGGATGTGAAGAGATGGAGAGAGAAAGAAAGTAAGAGAGATAGAAAGAGAGAAATCAGAAAAAAGTTACTCGAGCTCGTTTCTTCACGCCAATACAGTGTCAGCTAGCAGTACATCACTCATTTTCCACCAGTTCTCGCGCGCAGAAAATTGAACATTTTTCAAAGTTTCCATTATTTTTGTTTCCGAATTTTTGTGAACACCGTCAGTCTTGATTTTTCCGAGAAATGTTTCAAAGTAGTGTTTTAACGTCAAAACATTCGCTCACTTTTCCGCTGTTTTATTGTTATCTTGTCATGTGACAGTGATATTCATCGGACACCTGTAACCGCTTTATTAAATTATCATGCAGTGCAAAGCTATGACTTGATGGCCGACATCCTGAAAAGCGTAGACGACATATTGTCTTCAGACTAGGTCTAGTTCTGTAATGAATAAGGACTAAGTACCTCTGGAATACTTCTTCCATAGGAAATGGATGAACCCATTTGGTGACGGTTCACTGGTTTTTTCGTGGGCTAGCCCATTTGGTGACCACTTCGTGAATGTCTGTTTTTTCGGTAACCATCTGGTGACGGGCCAACGACGGGTTTTCTATGGTTTCGGCAATTTTTTCGTTTTCCTGTGTTTGTTCATTTGGTAATATTCATCCGTGATCAGTTACCTATAATACCACTACTTTTGCAAGTGCACTCAATGTTTTTATTCATTTTTTTTACGTAACAATAAGAAATTTCGTTGTTTTGCTACTTTTTCACAATTTCCCCCCATAGCTCTAATCTTTCTGGTTCAAAAACCACCCTTTTGACTCGGGTTTCCGTTGAATATATTTTTTTTTGGGATTTTCATGTGAGTTTTCGTACCGGATTGGGGTCACTCAGTGTTCAACACAGATTGTCTTTTGTTCACGCGCGTTCTCTTAAAGGAAACGAAAACAGAAATAATGGAATTTCGGAAAGTCGGACTCAACTTTGGAGTGTAAAAATAAACAAGGTTTTTCTGTACGTACCTAAATCGATTGTACCGACAAAATATCGAATGATAAGCTGCATTAGCTATCTTACATCGAGCTCAAATCCATCCTATATATAATCATAGGTCCTGAAATAAGATATGTCTAGCAGTCTGGCCTACTCTACTGCCTAACCATAAGGAAAGGTGCTGCGAATCTAACGAGTTAATTGAACTATACACATCAGAAGTTTGAATTGTTAATCTCCACATACAAAACATAATAAAATAGCATAACCAAGATGTAGCAACGGTCCACCGGAATTTACTCTAGTTTAGCTTGCTCTCTGTCACACGCTCCCCTCTATATCATTCGCTCTTCCTTTAACTTTTGTAATTACATTTTACCGTAATCTACTGTATTAATTCGCAATTGACAATCTTTAAATCATTGGAACTTGTAGTGTTGGGCGATTTTTCAATTAACAGTATTTGACAATGTAGAGTGGCAGTTTATGAATAGAGAGAGGGAGCTAGAGACCGATAAAGAGGTAGCGGACAGGGGGAGAATGAGAGAAAAAGAGAGAGAGAGAGAGAGAGAGAGAGAGAGGGAGAGAGAGAGAGTTATAGGAACAGCTCCCATGTTGCATTCATTTTATTTGTAATGGGCTGTTAGGTAGGTTTGCGAATACGCGACACACCCACCAATAAGGAGGTTCCCTTCGAAGGAAAAGAAGTGTAGAAACAAGATGGAACACTATTCGCTGCAAAACATATTGCTCTTTCTCTTTCTCTCTCCCCTTCTCCCTCTCCCCCCCTCTCTCTCTCTCTCTCTCTCTTCTCTCTCTCCTTCGCCCCGTTAATTACTACTGTAAAGAGAGCACTTATTAGGGGGGAAACACCCCCTTGACTCTTGCTTTTTCATGACGTTACTGTATGTCTTCAGCACATATTGGCAAAATAACCGGAATACAAAGTGTAGTATGAAATGGGGGTCCTAGTTTGATGTATAGATTAGCTTTATGATATGAACATATCATCTATGAACGAACACAAAATTTTATACACAGAGATTAACCATTCGACGCACATTTCTTTTCCATGGGCTGAACAAAGTTTTGATTCTACGTTGTCATGTATACATTGTGTATACTAGTGCGCGATTCGCTGCTCATGATATCAAACCATAACACTATGTAACCGGTCCATTGCGAAGCAACAACATTTTAAAGCGAAATACCAGCCGGTTTTTGAAACACATCGAATAGACCAGCACTCTTACGCAGCTTATGCAAATAAACGTAAATTAGAATAAAATTCGAGTTGAATTCGAGTAAATTAGCATAAGTACGTAAGAATTCAGTTGTCGTTTCAAAAACCGGTCGATATTTCGCTTTAAACATAATGAGAAACTACAAAAATTGTTTATTTAGTACTTCAGGCATGTTGAACCCGATCTTATTACTACTATTATGCACACTAAGTTGTGCTGCGGCAGATCATTCATTCAAAACTCTCTTGTATGGAGAGAAATTGAAGGGATACTTGAAGGTGTGTTTGTAGCTTTTGGCTTGCAATTAGGCCTTAGGCCTACTCGTTAGGCTTAGGCTTAGGCTTAACCATATAGGCTTAGCTTCAACCCAAGCTTTCAGGTAACACAAATGTCCGTGTTCCCACTGCATGCATGAAACACAATGTTTCAAGCGCAATAAAAATAAAGCAGGCTCCAGAGAGGTTACTACTCTTCCATTGTTCTCGATTTATCATTAATTTAGTATGTGTAATCCACTAGGTTATTGAAAATGCAGACATCGGTTCAAGTCTAGACCTTCTTCTATAGGTTGATAAACTACAAACAGAAACAGAATCAATATCATCTGTAATAATCAATAAGAATTGAAATTGGGCCTCCCAAGCAGATTGATTACGGAGAAGTCCACTTCCATTGTGAATTTTTCGTGGTATCTTATTCCACAAAGAATACCCTGCGCCGTTTCTGATGCGTTGATAATTTAGCGTTGTGCGCTTTACCCTAATCCTTTATGATGAGGTTCCTTGAGCAGCAGTCGCGGGTTTTTTTTGCGACCAATTACCAATTGCACAATAAATATGAAACTCTAATGCACTTCAACTTATCTTTAATAATTCAAGGTATCATCTGCCGGCGGTGACAAATATGTTGTCCAATTTAAAATAGAAGAAATGCTCGTGGACGGTGTCACATGGTCTCTGCATTCATCTTCTGCTCCATATGATCTGGCGGTGATGACCGACAATTGCCGAAGGTTGGTGTTCTGTTATAAATTCTCGCACGCAATTGGCGCTGGAATGGCGCTGTTCTCGCTCACATTAGTTGCTCTGCCATAGATAAATCTTTAGTAAACAAACACCAGCAGTACATGCGAGTAAAGTATAAGATCAATAATATATCTCGCCAAACAAAATGGCGCAATTCTGGCTCACATTGGTTAATGATGATAATAATAATAGTTTATTGAGCCGCTCTAAAACAGCCCTGATTTCAGATGTAAGAAGAGTCCGCATATCGTTCGCGAGCAACCACTCGAAGACACAACACTGACTGCGGCACAACTTGTCGGACACACAATTGTATTGGGAACTGCTGACGAGGTGATTTTCATGTAGAATTTTTGAAAAAAACATGTTTGCGTTTTTGCCACTCGAATTTAGCTCGATTTTTTATTCTAATTTGTACTCATTTGCATATGAAGTATTCTGGTGCACTCGATGTGTTTCAAAAACCAGCCGGTATTTCGCATTAAGTATATTCAATATAAGTAAACTTTTGAGTCAATTAGCTTGTTTCTTTGTTTCGGCGTTGAAACGGTGCAAGACCACGATATATGGCACATAATGAAGAGTATGTTATGCTGTTCTGAGGTTAGAAGAGGTTATAAACGAGTATATTGCAGGTGCTAGCCTGCGCCACGGTACTTTTGCCAGAGTTGCCACTCCTGCAGGCGTCTTTCCAGAAACATCCAATTCATGGCCACATACATGTTGTACCATTAAAGGATCAGGTAAGCTATATAGAGTTCTTTATGTCATTTCGAGATATCCTTCTCTCTCTCCTTCTCTCCCTCTCTCTCTCTCTCTCTCTCTCTCTCGATATTCTGTAATTACTTTGCTTTACTATTATTATACACTATTATAAACCTAGTTTTTCATTCCCTCGCCTTTACCACTTTCTACCTATTTTCTACTCACTATCCTAATAAAGCTTGCAGTCATATACTGATGAGGCCCTACCGCGGCAAAACCCTCATACACGATTCAGTTGAGGCATTCAGGGTCGAAACGGGGTATCATGTTATTAAAATGACTCCTTTACATTTAATGTAATGTGATATTAAATGACTCATTTATCAAATTTCTGCTTTTCTTAAAATACATTTTTTTCTTTAATAATAACTATGTCTCTGAAGTTTCTGGCTTTCATGCATTATCGACTTTTACGGTTTTAACCTTATGTTACAAATATTCTTGTATACATGTTTGTTATGTTGTTATTTGACGATTAGATTGACTTTTCTTTCAGTAAAAAATCATTTCATTTTAATTCAGCTCCGCATCCTGCCCGATCTCCGTTATGACGCCGACTACGAGGCTTCCGACCCTGCCGAAGAGGTGATCGACTGGGCATTTGTCAGCGATTGCAGCCAGAATAATGTTCTACAGAACAGCGACGGAACTGAATTGGGCGTCGACAGTCGCACAACGCTCACCTTCGGTAAGTTTTCAGTCAAAATTATACTAATAACCTTTACTGATCAGAGAAGTAAAACTGAGAACTGAGGCCGTATTCACCAACACGCAGGGAGCCATCACTGGCCTCCCAGGGAGCTAAAGAGTGCGTAGAGTGTGCGACGGCAGAAGAGATTCAGAGCTATCGTGAGCCTAGGGAGGGCTCCCTGTGTGTTGGTGAATACGGCCTCAGATCATACACATATTTTCTACACTACTTTGTTTTCCAGAAACATCTGGCGTCAACATATCGCTGGTTAATTTTGAAATCTTCCGTGGTGGGAAGCCATTTGCCTGCGCTCCGCTTCAACACTTCGAACCGAGGATTCTAAAGTCCGACAATATCACTCTGTCTCAGGTACTGTAGTTATACGTGGTTTTAACCTCTAACAGGACTCCGTATAAAGTGCCGTATGGCATAGTCCATTATGTTACGGTCGATAGATCATGAAACGATCCATGATTCTCCCCGCAAACCTTCCGACGTGGAAGTTTCATGTTCATATCCTTTTGAAGCAACGTTGAACTGGCAGCTGAATCCACTACATGGTGCAGGCAGACTTAGAATATCTGTGTACCGCACCTTTGCAGGCCCACCTCTACCACCCCGTGCACGCTAGCGTGGTACCCGAAGAGGTGCGTATTCGTGACGACTGCTTGGACCTCGCGACAGAAGCTATTCACTTTCCCTTTGATCATTTCTTCCCATCAATGTCAATCTTTGGACCGGATACTGTCATGCTGAAGGTGAGCTACCTAATATTTAGAATTTTTCCTCTAATTTCTCCTTTGAGGTTTTGAATCGAGGAGTAGCGTAAGCCTAAGCGATATTTATTTTCCTAGTCTTTATTTTCCCAACATACAAAAAGAGATGCTACACAAATACCGGAATACCACAATTCTCCACTCATACGTACGTATGGGTACAATGAAACGAAACACGGTTAGAACAATAAAGGTCAAATAGGAGAAGGGCATTTGGAACGATTGCTATGAAGTAAACTTCCTCAAAGTTTTGCTGAGAAAGCAAACCTAATTTTTTTGTCAATCGATATTTCCTATGAAAACTGTTTACCGTATATTCTGCTCTCGTTCAGTCTGTCGTGAACACTGACAATTCATGTTCGGTTCTTCGTCCGCAATTCCCACTGCCAGCTGCGACCACTGTGCTGTCCTACCCAATTTCAGGTGAGATTATTGATTTTTTTTTTGTGCACATTAAATCATAAGGACCTGGCATAAATCACGCATTTTAGCGAGTAAATGAGGTCCTATGCGCACATCCCAACCCTGTTTATGTGGCAAAATTATGAACAATCAGGATGTACCAGATGCTTCCATTATTGTGGAGGCGCTTTATAATATACGGACTGACGCGTCAAATACTTGGAAATTGTTGGCTCTTCACAGCATTCAGGATTCCTTTATCATCTTCTATTCAGGTCGTATCACCGTTGTCGACTCAGAAGATGTGATGCTGCTGACAGGGTCACTAAGACATCTCTTCGACGAACAGGCCACCAGAGCAACAGTGCAGGTATTTTCGTTTACTTTGAGTTCCCAGTCTGGGAACATTTTCCCGGGATAGGTATTCTGATGCACCCTGACAATGAGGCATGCTCAGCAATACCACACGACAGATTCAATTACAGACCCAGCGAAAGGTCTCACAAAAGGTCACTTGGGACGCTGGGCTCACGAATCCTCTAGAAAGTGGGGAAGGGGAATAACTCACCCAACTTACAATAAATCTAGCTAACCTCATAGATCTCACCAAAACCTGCTCCGGCTGGTAGTTGTCCCCAATACTTGGAGGAGTGCAGTGAATGTTACACCCTACCAGATGCAGCCATTATTGTTGGAAGGAATGAATCAGGTAATTTGATCAGCATAAGCACATGGATATTTGTTAGAGATTCAGCACATTGAGAGAGATAGAGAGCGAGGTTGAGAGAGAACGAAACGAGAGCGTTAGAACAATCTTACAAATCAGTCAACGTCAATCAATAATATATTTATTTATTGTTCTTGCAGAAGTGGCTCTGTCCGGCGTTCTCCCTCACTTTGTGCTATCCGAAATGCGCTCCATCATTATCGACATGCAGTGGACTAAGGTAAGCAATCTTTTGTTTGTCTATAAATTGCATAGATTAGAACTACTGTGGAAAGAAGAGGCAAAGGAGAAACACCTTCGCGAATGAACCGCTCAGAAAATCGCTCACCTAGTACCGATCATTGACTTCCGCTCATCGTACGCTTTACACCTCTGAATATATTATTCGTCCTAGGTCTTAGTATGTTCATTTACCTTCCAGGTCTGCGCCAATCTCACCCAACTACCTTCAGGCGCCCTCACAGCTAGAGCCTCAATCAGAAGGTAAGTTTCTGAATTCTGCTCTAAAATTTTATTGTGACTTATGCATACAACAACATACAATTATCATTTGTTTGTCTTACAATTAGAAACTCCATAATGAAAATAATTTAGGTATTTAGGTAATAAATAGGACTGCATAAGATAACCGCATTGTCAAATGTTTTCCCGGAGAGGAAGCACTAGTCAGCGGACCTACAGACCAATTACCGTTTCAGGTACTCGCCCGTGTCCGCTCCAGTCGTGGCTAGCGTGATTCTGCTCGAGTTCCCGGCCAGTAACTATACTGAAGTTGTGATGGAACGTAAACGCGCGCTCTCCGAAGTTTCCACTCATACCCGTCCCATAGACATGAGCATCACTGGCGGACCGCCCTGTGGAGAGTTGACTATCGGTATTGATTTATTTATTTATCTATTGGATTTTTCTGTGTCTATTTCTCGACTGGTATATTTAGTCAATGGAAAAACCGCGTTCACTCTTTGAGAACTGACTGTAGGTATTTAATTATTATTTTTTTATCGATTTATCGGGTGAGGGATTAGGATTGGGGAGGGATAACGGCTGAAGACCAAATCAGTGAACACTCTTCCAGGTCCCAAGAAGACAGTCAGCTGGGTCAACCAGCTTATTGATGACGATAATTCGACGGAGCACACAGCCAGGTGAGCAATATTAGTATCAGTATGGGAACTTTGTCGTCCACGCAAACGTGCATGCACATTATTTGTCGTAGTCTGCAGTGTTTTCCAGTGCAACTCGTAGTTCCATGACCTTTGATTCCGTCACATTCAATTAGGTTAGTGGAAGACCCGCTGCTAGGTTGTAGCTACCGTAGCTTCCCTTTACTGTACTCGCTTCCGTTCAGCTTCTTAATCGACGAACCTCTAGTTAGTGGACCGCATTCTGTTCTCGGCACTTCGCTGCTATTCTCCGAGAAACAGGTTGGATTTGGTTAGCTTCTTTCTTACCTAATGGTTTACCGGCGAAATACCGGCTGGTTTTTGAAACGCATCCGAGTACACCAGCATTGCTTATGCAAATGCACATAAATTAGAATAAAAAATCGAGTTAAATTCGAGAAACTTTGTATAAATACCTAGGAATTCAGCGGTCCACGATGCGTTTCAAAAACCGCCCGGTATTTCGTTTTAATGTCAATTTGTGTGTTTCGTTTGGAAAGCTATCAATTGAATTGAATTGAACTTGCCAGCAATCAATTTTGCAGGAGGTTTTCTGCGGACACTTTGATATCAACGAGGAGAAACAGAGTGCAATTGTCAAGTTCAACAACACGTTCAGTGGATTCGTAAGACTGGTAGGAGCTAATTCAAAATAAACAGTGTGTATGTGTGTCTAACGTATCCGCCACATATCTTAGGCGGTCCCGTGGCGCTCAAGAACACTATCGGCTTGGCCCTTACAATTAGCCGAATTAGCAAGACAATTGCTCCCAGTGAGAATCGAACTCCTCATTCCAGACCCAATTTGGTTCCAATCCGTCCGTGGGCATCCCCACCCTCGTTTCATACAACCTACACTTGGTGGACAAGGATCTCCACTCACCGGTATGTTTTATCGTTTAGAGTAGGGGGTTAGAGTAGTTTAGAGTATGCTATGCGGCTTGGAGCTTGGATACACACGTCGTTTAAAACGCTTGTGGATTGCTACGCTTCAGACTGCAGTCTTGCCCCTGTGACGACAACATAGTCCACAGTCCACATTGCTGCTAGTCTTAATGCGAGAGGGAAATCGCACGGTAGCAAACTACACATTGGTCTTAGCCAGAGGCCATAATCGAGGCCAGCGGCCAGAAATTTTTTCTTAAAGCTACTTTTCCAGACTTCTGCCAACTGGTCGATCGTCAACATGGAGAATATGACATGCGCGAACGCTCTTCTATACAATCCGACGGCGATTAACGTGAGATTAAAGCGAAATGCTAGCCTCTTTGGAAAATTTGCATATGATAAGCAAATCCTATGTATCCTATGCTAGTTTTGTACGATTGCCGTGGACGATCGTACAAAATCGTACAAAACTAGCATAGGTCCTGCGCAGTAGGCGACGAGTTCCAGATAATTCCAGAGTTCGAGACGAGTAATAGTAGCTCTAAATACTGGCAATAATGGTCTTTGGTAGAGTTTTTTTTATCTCATATCCATATGATGGTCAGCTGTTCGGGTCCGTAAGACATGTAACGTGGTTTTCGCTTCATAATAAAGCTTCATACTTCATAACTTCATACTGAAACCTACCGAGCGCCATCAGTTTCGCTGAAGGGGTCTGGCTCCTATAAATGGCCTATTCATATAAAGCACATTAGTCCGGTTCGGTGTACATTCCTAATTTGGAATTTATGTTGAAAATTAATTTGGAAGTACTTTCCTCTACTTCAGTCCACTGACAATTCACGAATAGTCGGAAATGTTGGTGCCCGTGCTGGCAAACTACAGCTGGACAAACGATGGTTGGTTGCTGTGAGAGACGTCCCGCTATCTGGAGCGTTTGCTGGTAACCGTTACTGATATGTTTTCATATACTCTAAGGGCGCATTCGAGATGGACATTTTCCGGAAAAGAAAAGAAAAAAGTGGTTCGAGATGGACACCGAGAAAAAAATAAAATACATGCAAAATAATTGTCGAAAATGCAAATGTACCGTAATTGAAACTAAAATCAATCGATCATTTACATGTAAATGCGTGGCAATTGCATTCTTTTCTGGTGAAATCCATCTCGAACCAAAAGTTTTCCTTTTGTTTTCCGGAAATGTCCATCTCGAATGCGCCATACCATTTTCATTGATTTTTTTCCGCCTGTCCCTTCCGCCTTTCATAACATCGGTCTTAATTTTAATCATATGCGAGAGCTGGATCTACGCTTATAAGCGCTATTGCATTCATAGTGTGTTTATAATATGCTGACAAAAATATGTAATTATCATAATTGACTAATATAATCATCTTCAGTCCTCGGCCGTTCCCTTCGTGTATGCGTCGATGAGGAATGTGAATGTGCTGAAATCATGCCGGTTAAAGAGGTTCTCATTTTTTTTCTCCCAGTTTTCCGACCTACCGCATCATACTTTATAGTTGTATATTTATTAATGGGTGAAGCTTACGGGAATACTGTACAATATACACACGCCATAGTACATACTTTCGGTACTTGTTTTTACAGGGAGAAACCTCACTACTCAGGTCACACTTCGCATGCATGCAGTAATTTAAGAAGCATGCATGAAGCACGAGTGACGGCATGCTGCTTTTTGTCATAAATGACCGGATGCATGCGGAAGTTCAGCCATGTATGGAAAATTCAGAGGGGTAATTTTCCAAGGGCCTGACCGGTTAAGTAATCCCACTCAGTTAAGGCATCGTTTCGCTGGATCGTCCCGTCCAAGAGTAGCCTCTCGGAACTTCAGAAAGAAATCGCAAACAGGACGGGGATAGCGACTCAACAGGTTGGTGAGAATATATCTATGGGAAGCGTCTCCAATGGGGTACTGTATTTATATGTAATTAAAACCATGGCCATTCAATTGATGCTTGTCAACCTTTCATCATATTGATGCACACATTTTATGTGTTAATAAATATATGACGTCATGGAAAATCTACTGTCTCTTTAGGAACATTTGTCGACTAGCTTCAGAAATCACTAACAGCCTAGATAGCCGCATAATACCGTCCATGACACGCGCATGGGAATAAAAACTGTTTGTCACGGTCTTGGGGTTTCAAGTTCATGTCTAAATTTTCAGATCCAAATAGACTACAACCGAGAATTACATGGCGCCCGTTGCTCGATTTATCGTATCACAATTACAGGTGCTATTTTTTTCGTGTAAACGTTTTGCAGCTGCTACGACATCAGCGCAAAAGTTTCGTTTGCAAGTCACATCAACAGCTTTTCTGAAACCTAAATTGCACAACCGTATTCCTATGAACTTATGCTAATTGTAAGTGGGGCGAAATAGGGTCGATTCTTTTCTAATCATACTCATTTGCATATAACGCGGCAGGCATGCGTTTCACAAACCATCAGGTAAACGGTAAACCTTTGAGTACTTTTTTCAGAGAGCGACGAAAAACTCTCCGAAGTTCTCTCCAACTTCGACGTCGGAAACAAGAAGTTTGCCGACGATCCGGTTGCTGACTGCGGAGCTGAGGTAACTTTATGATTTATTCTCTCTCTTCTCTCTCTCTCTGTTATGTTCACATTTACATTTTTCAAATTCTGTAATGTTTTATTAGCTAATTTAACCCCCCTCCACCCCAATATTCCTATATTCTTTACCGTGGGTGTGTACGTGAGTATAGCTGAAACCGATCAAGCTCAAGGTAAGCTGATCCTAACCCCTTTATAATATGTCGTAATCTTATTTTCTCTGATCCGCATAAGTCAAATATGCATAAGTCCCTTGAAACTTCCCGAAACTATGCATATTAAAGCGAAATAACGGGCGGTTTTTGAAACAAATCGAGTAGACCAGCGTTCTTATGTATATTGTGCGAATGAACATAAATTAGAATAAAAATCGAGCTAAATTCGAGCAAATTAGCATAAATACGTAAGAATTCAGCTGTCCACGATGCGTTTCAAAAGCCGGCCGGTATTTAGCTTTAATTGAGAATTCGGAACTCATCGTTTTCGGCGATCCCGGTTATTTTTTTTTTCAACAAATCCCAAAAAATCTCTAGAAATGATGCGATAGCTTAGTACCTTCACTATAAACTTAGAAGAGTCCAGTGTAGTCGGGTTATACGGCTACTTACTTATTAAACCCCCGATAAATCCCAGCATGGATAATCCTCCCACTCAATTCAATATGGGAATAGAATACGCGGGGTACGGAGACTAATACCTGGGGAGAAGAGAGGGAGGATGGAGAGAGAGGAGAGGGAGAGAGAAAGGGAGATAAAGAGGAGATAAAGAGAGGCGAGAAAGAGAGAAAGGAACCGGAAACCTAATCTAATTAGCTGAAAATCTTTTTCCTCATTATCAAAAGTAAACAGAGTCCCACAAAAATGTGTAAGAATCTAAAGCGGAATTGAATCCCTTTCGCGCACCTCTTGCGCACCCGCTCGCACCATAACGTGGACTGCCGCGACGTCATGATCTCTAGCAATTGCGGCCCTCTTTTTTTGCGCGGCCATTGTAGGAAGTTCTATTCCTTTTGAAATATTTACTTTCCAATAACCTAACAATAAGTTCATAAGTGTTGAAATTCTAAGTGGATTAGCTATTGCCGCGCAAGAACTGAACGCCTGTTGCGCGGCTATAATCTAGGAACTATGGCCTATTTTCAAAATATTCACTTCCCAGGACCAGGATTTCTATATATCTTTATTCAGGGCGCCTCATCAGAACCAGCTGGAGCAGTCAAATCCTCTACTCTTCCTTCAGCTATTCTTCTATTCATATGCACTATGATCATGCTTTTAAATCATTAAAGCGGTATGACACGTGGTTTTGAAACGTATCATGAATAAGTGTATTCTAACAACGGAAGAACTCTACAATGTTAGTACATATATGCTCTATGGCATCTAAGGTTTCATAATCGGTTACCTACTGTCCGACTTCTGCCCTTGTGAGTCTATGACCAGAAGAAACAGAACAAAGAAGATGCAATTTTTCAGGATACTTTTCCCAAACCACGTGCCAGATATCTTTAAACTATGTGATACGACTTCTTTTACTTTTACGTTGTTACATAACAAATGCGCGGCAGCAGTACGCTAAAACAAAACTTCTACACCACAATCTATATTAAAACAACGTGAAACATTAGGCTATTCCAACTTTACACAAACTAACAAAATGTTAAAACTCGTTCAACTTGAACAATTTGCCAATGAGTATTACTTTCTAATTTGCCAATGAGTAACTAAACACCTGCCCTAATTTCTTTGCCACCTTTAAATTTTAAATTTCAACGTGTTTTACAAAGTCGATAACAACTTATTTTCGATATAAAAAAAGCTTCAACGGGTTACACAATAATACACCTAATCAAATAAATAATCAATTTAAATTCCAATTTACGAAATTCTGATTTAAACTTTCTGTAAAAATTCTCTCGTTACCTTTGCTCAACACCTATCCATTTCAACTATTTATAATTAAAAGTAACAAAAATAAAAAACAAGCCTTATACTTTTCACTTACGGTGCTCTACACAATGCGTGTACATTATTCCATTTATATACATTCTTATATTCCATTTATAAAACCTTCCTCTTTACGTTGAATAAAATTTAACCTTTCATTTGTCTACTAACCGCAAACAAAGATCACCAAAAAAACAGAAAAAATCTTCTTTATACAAAAAGTGAGCATAAATGAGGAAAAGTTTCCGAAATAAAAAAAAGACTATTAGTATTTTCTAAAAAGTAAAAAAAAAGTATTAAAAATGAGTGCATAGACATAATATAGTGCAAGTACAGAGTAAAAATACACCTGAATATGATAAGAAGGTTAATTGCTGGATAAGTAAGGCATATTAAGATTATATAATATCTGTAAAGCGGTAAAACAGCCGGTTTTTGAAACGAATCCTGGACCTTGTATTTCCGGAAATACATGCGCTGTTTCATTACGCTTTACATCACACGGGCCAACTTACAAACCGACCCTTGTTAGTAACAATGATGTTCTGGAACACATTTCTTTGCTAATTCTAGGTATTATCATAGTTCAAAACATCTAAAACATGGTCTTAGACAACAATCAGCGCTGAGAGCCTATATAAAGTCACAAAAACACACAAACATTTAAAGTATGTCTTATAATGCTGACTAGAAAAATGTGTCCTAAAGCAAGAAGTCTAGCGAAATCTATAGTAAGAATCTAGGCATGAGAAAGGAACAACCTAAAATAGAATAAATATGTATCAGGATAAAATATTGGTAAAACTAGCGGTTCATATCACAGGACATGCGAATGGTAGTCAGTACAGTATACATAAAGAGCATGGGAACGAAGAGGGAGGGTAAATTAGAACTACCATAATCTAGATTTGGGTGCTAACTTAGTTATCAAACAACTGGTTTTCTTTGAGATTTGAGAACGCCAATACTACTGAAAAGCTAATTACCTAATCAAAGCAAGTTTCACACCACCTTATCCTCCAATTACAGGCCAGGTTAAAACACAAAATTCCATGAGTTCAAATAACCAAGTCCCCACCCCTTAACTGATAAATTTCCAAAGAAAAATCCAACCCCCTAACTTCCTGCAAACTTATCACTGTGTCAACATAATGTGGTTGTGGTCATAAAATGAGTATGAATAAGCACATTAAAGGACGAGGACAAGCGAGAAACGGGAAAATACTAAAGGAAGGGAAAGTGCTCGAATAAAACAAAATGAATTCACACGAAAGAACAATAAAAAAAGAGTGAATATGAAGAAAATGAAATGAATCGGGTAGACCATATACGGCAACTTTTGAGGCAGTCGGAATTAGCAAATTAGGTCACGAATGTTGGTATTCACTTACTGATTAGAATATAAGTTGACAACGTTGATGTTGTTGATAAACAAATCAATTTACAAACAAAGTATATGGAGAGGAAGAATCAGAGTGATGAGTTCGAAAAATTAGCTAGTTTTTAGCAAGAACCACGGGAACAGACTATAGGTATATAGGCAAGAACGCCATAGCATATCCAACATTAATATATTCGTCTTCGTCACTACTATTCAACTATTCAAATTCACAAATGATAAAAAAATGATAAAACTGTACAAACAATGAAACAAACTTACAACATACTGTCAGTTAGAGATAGGAAGGATACATCAGTAATCAGTATCAGTATAGAAACCTGTCAATGTGTGTCAATGAAGAAAAACAAAAAGATTCGGTTGATAGTGAATAACTATCAACTATGTCGACATCTGAGGCTGATGGTAAAGAAACACAAACAGGTTTCTCACCCAGAGTTAACAAAGTTGAAAATGGCAGCTTACTGGATAGGACGGTCCAAATTTCCAAATTCCAAATCTGCTCATCGTACTTGGAAACTTTGCACTGTCCCTCATCCCTCTTATTCCTCGAGAGCGAGACCCTGACATATAAAAATGAGCGTAAATGTAAATTTTCCTTTAACAACAACAATGGCTAAGGGCTATTGGGCTATGTAAATATTACAAATAACTACAAAATTTTTCAGTAAATAATTCAGTACGCGGACGTGATCCAACCCTAGCAACTTGAAAGAACCAGTCCAGACAACATCTTACGATTCGCGTACACCCAGCATAGCATACCATAACAAGCATGCCATACAGAGCAATATACCAATGCCTAACGTCGTTTTAAAAACGGTCAAACTTGAAGAGAATTAAGAAAAACGACAGTAAGACTGACTGACGGAAATTAGAAGTGAGAAGTTTTCAAAAACCCACTATCACAGTGTGACGACAGATATATTCACTGAGTGACAGAATATCTTGCTACATCACAATCACATAACACAAGTGAGCACAATGTGCAACTTTCACAAATACAATCACCTCGAAATTAGTTGAGAAGTTGAGTCTCACAACACGGCTCGGGAGCTCCATTGCTCCTCAACATTTGCATATCAGCATGATCGAGATGCAAGTCCTGAATGAGCCACAAATGCAAAAGAAAACATCACAACGTTGAATACAAGCAAAGCATTGTAGAAGGCAGTTAAACGAGAAATTGTTGTACAACTATTTATAATTCATATTCTTACAACAGCACAATATGAACTGCATTTACGCGGGCCAGTGTGTTGTGTGCTCGTGCAGTCCCTTGTCCCTTAGAACCAACCAAAAAAAGGAGCGAAGCCAGAAGTTCACTAAGATACGGAGCTCGGAAAATTCAGAAACACAATCACAAAAATGGAAGTACAATCCCACATATGCATTCGGCGTTTTTGCTTTGCAAATTTACATTGTCGTACTAGTTAAAAAAAATGTAAAATCCATGTCAACAAACGCAACGACATACGATCAAATAAAAACACAAAGCATGTGCCCAAAAACTGCTTAAACGACGACCACATACTTAACGCGGAACAAATTGCTCGTGACCGACAATCAAACAAAGATGCAATAATACAGTAGCAAAAAAAATGTACATATTCAATATTCACCTGGAAACAGTCCAGCTCTCCCGCTCCACCATCTGCTCCAGTTAGTACAATATTTGGAATGTCGATGACATCAGGCGAGTTGCTGAAACTGAAAAGAACATATTTACCACAGATACAGATACACCAAACAACTCATTTTTAAATTCGTACTACACTTTACACTAAAGAATCACGATTAAAAACAGCTAACAATAAAAAAGTTAATGTGTAAGCAAATGGAAAACACAATATCAACCCCCGCCTCGAAAAGATGAACGATGAACCAAGATTTTGAAGGAAAAAAACAAGGTGTGCTGATAACCCGATAAACAGACAAGTCCATTTTCAACAAATTAATGGTAAGCATATTAGCAAGCCACGCGGTGCGGCGGCATCAACCGGTGGGCAAGCATAGGTTAGAAAATATATTAATGTAAGCATTAAACCCCTGGATGTTATTCCTGGGTATATGTAAAAGATCCCAATAGAAGAAAGTCCATACAAAACAAGCGCCCATACCCGAACAAATACCACCCAAAAAACAAGAAAATTTCGAATTTCGATGTGTAAATTTGGAGATCATCGCTTACATTAGTTCAGGACCGAAACGTAATCTATTAGTGATAGTAACACAGTCAAATATATAAGGTTGCAAAAGCAACCAGTACGGAGATAGGCGATGCGTTATTTTACGCACTGAGCGACGGCCTTATGCTGCCGAGCTTCCACTCAATTCTTCCAACCTGAAGTGTCTCTGTGGTGGCCATCCTGTAGCCATCTGCTGTTCCATGCTCTGTTGTGGGGATGTGGGAGCCGAATGCGATTCCGGTGTTAGTTGGGGAGCAAGTCTAAACACCCGACCCAGAATTAGGCTTTCAAGCATAAATATTAGCGCGTGAGCGTGAAAAGATGAAGGCAATAGGCAATATGATATGTGGTTTGTGAAGCATATGCTGGATTCATGAACGTGCACAGAATGCATCAATTTGCATATAACACAAACACAAAAAAAGTCGTCTAGCACAGTTTCAAAACCACGTGCCACGTCGCTTTAACATTTTAGAAATATAGTGGAGAAGAAAATCAATTCTGTGCAAGGTGCAGTGCAGTATGTCGCCAAAGTAAAAGGCAAGTGCAAGTCTCCCAAAACGTCGTAATTTGTCGTATGCGTGAAAAAAATATCTTACACGTGAAAAAAATATCTTCAAAAAGCTCACCTAACACACTCGGCCGAGTGCCTCTGTGAAACGGGCGGGTGGTAGCACTGGGGCGGTTGTTGTCCCTGTCTCGGGAGCGAAGTCATATTAGGAAGGCTTCCCACCTGGGACATCTCCCCGGAGTCTATCATCATTCCCGGGGGAGACAGTTCCATAAGACGACTAAAGGAATATAATTAAAAAAAGACCGAACTTCGGTAACTGAGCTCCTGAGCTGAGCCGCATTGGCAAACAAACAACAAAGTGAACAAAGTGAGAAGTAGTGTAGCTGCGAAGTTCAGCACCTTATTAGACCAATGCGTAGAAAAGCAGGAGTAAAGTTGTATTTAAACTGAAAGGATATTGGCAGGTTTTCTAAATTATCTTTGGAGGCTAAGTAATAATTGAGAACCCTCATTAACTACTTACTCTTTAGACTCATGTATGATTTTTAAATTTCATATACAGTACTCAAGCTGAATTAAAAGTACAACAATACTAATGCCCTTACTTGTGTTCATCGATTGGGGACACTGGGCCAGAGCCCACTCCTGGCATCGGTGATCCGTGCATGGAACTGCCCACCGGAGAGCCGGCCATTCCCTGTTGCCCTACAAAAGAAATATGATATCAAATATCAAATATGAAACACAAACTACAAAAGAATCAAGAGTCAAGAATCACGGAGCTTCCGGCTTCTTGGGCAGTGTGGGCAACGCGGGTTCATATCATATTTTCGACTTGGGCAAACGACAAAGATAAACATAAATATACTATAAAGGATGACATTGTTTAGAGGTAGAGTTAAGAGTTGGGAATAGATCAAGCACGGAAACAAACAATAACCCGTTCATCAAAGTACATACGTAACTAACGTAACATAACAGACAGATTGACATCATTCGCATCTGAATATAGAAATATATAAATAAATTGACAAGCAACATACCTTGTGGCGATTGAATTGGAACATTTTGGGACATAGTATGTGTGGGCGAAGAGACAGGAGACATTCCTTGCATTGGAGAGCCTGTACAATACGCACAATACAATTACAATTAGCAATAATTATCAAATTAACAAATTATCACAATATCATACGTTACCGTGGGCTGCGTCTAAATACACAAACTCGCATACAAAAGCAACCGCCAAGAATCAACAAGTTAATATTTACTAATAAGTTAAGGCGAATAAGTGTGGTCGTGTGGTGTTCTAACATCAATATAAATTACAAAAGAAGAAAACAGCGCAAATGCTAAACTTCAAAACGAACCCATTTGTTGCTGATGAGATTGCTGTGAAACTGGTTGCTGCATGCTTGTTCCAGGTTGCATTTGATGCATCTAAAATATACATCTGAAATATTCAACACAATACATTCTGCGTGCTCGAACAAAACTGTAACGAAAAATGAGCACAGTGCTTAATACAATGAACAAATAAAGACGAATAAACTTGTCAACAGGGCTAAGACAGCCCTAGAAAAAACGATAAGGGGAACAAAATAACAATATTCACATCCTCCTCGGATGCACACTTTTTTGGCGTATTTAATAAATAAATAAATAAAATTTCCCAAACTACCGTACCTGCATGGGATGATGCATGCCCGGGTGTTGCTGTTGCATGTTGTGCATCGGATGAGGCTGTCCTTGCACCATTTGTCCAGAATTCATATTCTGTTGCATGGGCATGGACATTGGCCCGTTCGCGTGGTTCATCATCATCTGACCACCCATTGAGTGATTCATCATCATTTCTTGCTAGAATGATTTGAATAATGTAATTTGTGTGAATATATGGGGGTAATATGGGGATCATAATGAATTAACAGCATTATCGACTTGATATGTATGGTTCGTGTTCGTAATTTCTCACCTTTTTACAAAGGGCGCATTTGCATTCGAGTTGAGCAAAATATCGAAATTTCGCGAAATAATCAGTTCGAGCTCACGCCAGTGTTAGCGCGCTGCGAAATATCCCGCTCATATGAGAGAAAAAGTTTTTTTTGCCTGGGCTCTCTTATTTGTCAACAATCTCTCGCCCTATCAACTCGAACAGAATATTCCGCGAAATTTCGGCATTTTGCCCAACTCGAATGCGCCCATATAGCGCTGCGCTTGGGTCAATACTACCATTCACCTTAGATTAGGCACAACAATTGTTATTACAATATACATATTTTAATACGTATGAAAAAAAATTGACGTAAACAATAAAATTACATCATTTAGCAATACATACCTGAGGTCCTGGATAAGCCGGGGGCATTTGCATATGAACAGCGTGTGGATTAGAATGTGAATGGATAGCAGGATCACTCCTGGCGCGATAGAAACTGAAAGGTTCATTAAACTATTGGACCACGAAATCTAATGAAAGTATACTAAAATAATTAAACTGTGTTGATTATGCAAAATATTGAATATTTTAAAAACCTTACCTATTCCAGTTATCGGGAGGCTGAAGATGTTGCGGTGCTTGCTGATATGGCATATGATAGTGTAAAGGTGGAACACGCTCCTAAAATTTGAGAGATATTGTATATGCAGCCCAAATATCGAGCGTGAGTGTGAGTGGAACAGAACAGCTTATAATGGACGAAACAAAGATATTTCACTTAAACTATATTTCTATGCTGAGGTGATTGGACTAGTGCATGATTTTGGCACCGCTTTATGTCCACGAATCAACGAAACCTGAATATTCAACGAAACAGAAATACAGAAAAAAAATAGAAAGGGTCATAAGATCCACATCCAGATTTCAGATATATGCAGGGTATAAATTCCGTGCATAAATAGAGGTGGTTGGATTAGCTTAGTGATAGACCGTTTTAATAAAACACCATGTTTCGGTCAAACAAACATATTAATGTCGAATTGTTTCCGGAGATGGTTCGTGCGCGTTTTCACGCACCAACCTGTACCCCTGCCTGCCCTGGATATATGCAAAATTCCTCACCTGTGACCTACTGGGCTTGTACGGGTGAAAATGTCCAGAGGATCCGGGAGATCGGCCACGAGGGGCCTCATTTCTATCCACCCAATAACCGCCCCATTGCATGGGTTGCTCCTGAAGTTAAATGAATATATAGGCTCAAATCTCAATCTCAAAGCGTTTTTACATTTATATGCTCAATTTCTAAGCGTAAACAGGGCATAATTTCCGTGCGACCGCGCGTAGTGGAGATGATTAATTTAGCTCAGTGACAGGAACAATTTGTAAAAAGCAATTATGTATTTCGGTTTCGCCCAAAGAAGTAGCTTCTGAAGCTGGACCTGATTTTGCGCACCGGGTAATGCCTAATACGTAAACCATTTTTAAGGGAAAGGGACGCTCACAAAGTATAATCCTAGCACTCACAAAGCGTATGTAAAATGCAAAAGTAAATTACATGCGTAAATGGAGGTGGTTTCTTTAGCTTAGTGCTGGACCGTTTTAACAAAACACCATGTTTCGCTCAAATGTACAAATTTCGAATTGCTTCCGGAGGTGTTCAAAACCAATCCGGAGGTGGCTCGTGCGTGTTTTTACGCACCAGCCTGTACCCCTGTGCAAAAGTAAACTTGACAGACCTGGACCATCTGATGCACATTTGGAAGTGAACCACCAGGCCTGTTCCACTGTCCAGGAACGAGCTGTTGCCCTGGGCCCGGGGGCATTTGAGTACCGTCAGTTGTAGAAGTGATACTGCGGACATCCTGCATCACTCTATAAAAAGATGGTATTAGATATCCAACACATAATATGTAAATACTGTTTTTTTGTTCATTTTTGTTTTACGGGTTTCTTTTCGTCTTCCGGTTCTTTTTTTGTGAATAAAATATTTATAACATTGTATTTATTCAACGTGAAACGCACAACACATACTACGTGTACAGTCATTGTTACAACATTACGGCGCGTTCGACACGACGGGCGGAAAACGGAAAAACGTGCGTCTGCATCTCTCGCTTTGCGCACTCTATGCACAGCATATTTTTCCGAACATCTCGAACACGCCATTAAAGGCAAAACATTGTAATCAATCGCAATTAGCGAACACATACTTGGCAAAGGCATCTTCGTCCTCATTCTGCTTCCTCTGCATTATAGCAATCTTCTCACTAAACTTGCGTGGTGTTCCCTGCGACATGATTAGTTTGTAGCCACGGAGTGACCTCCGAAGAGCAGATTTTACCAACTAGCGACTATTTCCAGCAACAAAAACCTGAAACGTCCAAATCAAATTGCTTACTTCAAACAATAACTGAACAAACAGGACCCACACAGAGAGGCCGTGGTCTTCGCAGTAACCACAGTATACTCTGCACAATCATCAGCATACGAGGAGTAACAATAATCAGTCTTATAAATGGGAGATAATAGCACAAAACACTTGCACGGGACCGAACTCGAACCCGGCAGAATGTACGCAACGCGGCCGCACGGTTGCAAAACGCGACCGAAATAAAAAGTCTTAAAGGGAACGATCTGGCACAACTCCAACGTGCCGCAATTTTGCATAATTTAGATTTTTTCGATTTTTGGAAAAATATTTGCTTCGCTCGCTTTTGATTTTTTTCTCTTAATTTTCTGATCCGTTGTGAATGTGGTGTGTAGATGTTCTGGGGATTTTAGCTTGCGGAATATGGCTTTCTGCTGTATGGAGACACATCTTAGCTCGCATTTTTGTCGAGGCGTTTTGCTGGTTGGCGGGGTGGGCCTTTTGGGCGTATCTCCACCCTCCAGTATTGCCGAGTATGTAGCGTAGGAGTATTGGCTCGCTCGTTTATGTGTTAAGCTCTGGAAAATGTATCCTTGCCTCTATTTTCTGTCTTTTTTCAGATGTGCAGGTGCAGCTTGTGATAATTTGAAGCAATCAGTAACTATGACCTCAGATTATCAGCCGAGCCCTGAATCAGACTATACCGAGGACACATCAGTATCACTTGTAAGTAGTAATATATCAATGTGAATACCAACATATTAGAAGAACACTGTGAACTTCAATTATTTCATGTTTTGACGGTCATTTACTGAAAAAAATTTGCAACTATGAAAAAATATAGAATCTCCATTTACCCATTCCTTCATGCATGCAATGCGATTCTATGTTCACGCACCATTTTTTTTAGGACGGAAACGAATGGTTCCACGGTGATATGAACAGATGTTCGTCTTCGGAAACTCTATCGGGCGCTCCGATGGGTTCCTTTCTTGTTTGGAGGGCACGCTCCAAACAATATTATCTATCTTTTGTGCCGGAAGTATCAACTATTGAACATTTCCCGTATGTGTTTTCATAGTTTTGTTATCAATGAATGTTGTCTGAAACAAGCCCTATGCTCGGATTCCAATTCCTAAATTTCCTATATAGTTCCCAGGAATACATTTCCGAATGTATTATGTGTAACGTAACAATAACACTACAATATTTCAGCATACATGCCATTGCTAACCAGTTTTTCTTTCGCGGAGAATCCTACCCGAGTTTATATAAGTTGGTTGAAAGGTGAGTGAGTAGTTATAAATTACATGTGTAATTATAAATACCAAAATACGCTTAACAAAGTGTAATTATAAATACCAAAGTACGCTTAACAAAGTGTAATTATCAATACCAAAAGACGCTTAACAAATTTTGTTTAAATTAAACCAAAAATAGTTCTAGAAGTAAAAATCGTTCTAATTCGTTTCGTTCTAGTTGCACGTTGCAGCCCTATCAAAATAGTTCTCCGGTTTTTTTTTACACCAGAAAGGAAGGATTACTTTACTGGATTACACACGATGCACGATAGTACATTTCATTACGCTAAGCTGTTGCGTGATGTATCCATTTGTTTTCAGTTTCTGTTGTTCATCTCCCGGTGCGCAGCCCCTTCATGTACGTAACGCGCCTTCGTGTTCGAATACGGACAAGGTAAGTGCTGATTATTATTATTATCATTATTCACACTTTCCCTTTATTGTTTGATTGTTTCTGATATTTTTCTACGTATTGACAATTGCAACTTGTCAACATACTGTCTGAGCGAATTTGATTCGTCTGCAAGAAACAGCAAGCGTTATTATTAACTCCATTTCAGAGCAATTTATCGGAATCTTTCTACTTTATTTCTATGCAAGATTTCTCAGCGGCTCCTTCGAGCCAACAAATCAGGTATGTTATATTTTGTTGTATTGCTTTAGAATTATTATTTCCTACCTTTTTTGACATACACCCGGACACGTATATGTGATTGGTGGTTGTGGTTGTGTGCATGTTTGATTCATTCAGTTCCTGTGATTTGTTGTTGTACTTCCGCAGAAGCTGCAGTCATAATTGATATTGAATTTTCAAGGTATAAATTGGCAACGATAAGATAATAAGCTTGTCAAAAGTGCATCATGTTGTTAAACGCGTACAGTGTTTGTCGTTGTGTAGTATTGTGCTTTTGTAGTTTGGAGTTTTGTGCTTTTGTAGTTTGGAGTTTTGTGCTTTTGTAGTTTGGAGCGTGGCGATATTGTGTGTGGTCTTGGCGAAGTGGACACCCAATGGACCTACGTACGACATGAAAGTTCTCGGTCTTCTGGCCTAGTACCATTCGACTTACTTCGACCGTTGGTGAGTCTAATTTGTTTACATAATTACAATTGCCCGGGTAGACTGTGCTTGCCGCTTGCCGAAGGCAATTGGTAATTACACTAAAATCAATCGATCCCTTGCACTTTGCATGTTTATGCCTAGCCATTTTTTTCCGTTGGTCCCTCTCGAACCAAATTTTTTTTGTTGGAGTTGAAGTTCCGGAAATTTCCCATCTCGAATGCGCTCAATTGCATATTGGTCCCTTGATTGAATCGAGTTTTATTGTTGTGTTGCGTTATGTTTTGTCTGGATGTTTTTTGGTGTCGTCCATCATTAGTTTCATTTTGTTTCATACTGGCTGAGGCTCCGACTCATTGCTTGCATATTGCCATTGCCACAAACGTTATGGTCTTGGGGAATCAATGCTGTCAACTATTCCTGACTCTCGTACTGACTGTCACTTCTGGCAAGTGGGATACTTTACATTCCGGTTTTTTGTATGTCCGTATTTTATTTTCAGAAATGCGATGATCAGGACACTGGCTTAGAACCCGAACAATTACCATATTTTCATTCTGGAAATGCTCAACACTTTGTCACACTACTTAGTCGAGGTATGGTTTTGAAAGTTTGAGGTTAACTGATTCTGCTTTACGTAACTGTTTTGTTGTTTTCATTATTGATAGTTAAATACTCCTTATCAATCATCATAGTATATGAATATTGAATATTCGTTTTTTCGTCTTTGCTGGAGTGTGGTCTGAGTAGGGCTGAAATGTTTATTGCTACTTATTAATTACTGCACATTATTTATTGGCCACCTTAGATACCTTACCTCTAGGGCATCTAAGGTGAGAGTATCTATCATTTCAAATTAAATTATCGCATTTAGCTGGTTTTGGCGGGTTTCTCGTGCGAAGTGCTTCTGCTGCTTCTAGTTACGCTCTGCTTGTCAATACTGGTACGTTTTTGCTTTATTTCACCGTATCGTCCTTACAATTAGTTGTATGTATTTATTTTTCAAACCTTTCTTTTCCTATCTCTTTCGGACGTAAAGAGAAAAAGTGTTTCAACGATGTTGGTTGGTGCATCGTAAGTATATACATGTATGGCACGGTTTGCTAGGGCTATGACGGGACTCGAAACCTCGTCGTTTGACCGCAACCCCCTACACTACCACTACCACTGACCTAATATCGCCATTTTTAATTGTTTTAGATTTATTCATAAGGCGTAGGGTACTTTTCACGAAGTTCTATTTTAATTATTTAAGGTTCCGTTATACAGAAGTTTCTCGTTGAATTGGAGAATAACAAACTGCGTCTGGGTTCTCGATTATTTGAACACTTTGATGATATTATAGACAGGTGAGCATTGGTTCATTTATTGTTATTGTTTCCTTTCTCTTAGCTTTAACCTTTTTTAATAACCCTCTGTCTAGCCAAGTTTGAAGATTTTGACTATGAGGCATTAGCTAGTTACTCATTATTCAGTTTGTAAGTTTTTCTAAGTTACCCTACACTACGAGGTAGTTTAAGAGAAAGAAGAAGAAAGTAGTTACGCATTTCACCAGATGTAAGATACTGTCGTTTAGGTACTGCCAACGCCCGATCACGGCATCCGTCTGCCTTTTGCATGCCGTTTTGAACACCGAGGCTTGCACGATTGCACCTGATGTTCTGTGTATCACATCAACAAATTCATATCCGAATGAGGATCAGAACCATAACGGAACGACTAAGATTATTGCAGCGGTGCAGGCACTCAGGAAATGTGAGATAATACGATTTAAACTTTTTATTTGATTGAAAGTGGGTGAGATAATACGATTTAAACTTTGTACGATTGAAAATATTGTGAGATAATACGATCTAAACTTTTTATTTGATTGAAAATCACCCTGAAAGGCGGTTTCGTTCATTTTTTTATCGCTTCGTTCATGTGAACTGTATTTGACAATTGGATGTGATAAGAAATGTCTTTCTAACGGTGGCAAGTGGCAAGGTGGCATTCTTATTGCGGCACTTGTTTTCCATGCTTGGTTCTGGGTACTCTTTTTTTTCCAACGTGTTAGTATCCATTTTGAATAATGTTTCTAAAACTTATCTCCGTTTCCAGCAAAAGAGGAGAAACCGTGGAAGCCATGTTGGGTGAATCTGAACGATCACGCGAATGGAAAGTGCGAATTGGTGGTCTCCGACACGGATCATGTGCGTAGTTTTTCATTCATTGTTTGTCCTTTTTTTTAATCTGGTGGGAATCAGAGTTGTTTGTTGTTTACAGCTTCGAAGAATAATTGTGTCTTCTAATAACGTAACGTTCCACGTAATATTTATCGATTTTTGTGCTATTTACTATTTGTATTGCACCGGTACTATACGTTTTGTAATTTATAGTTTTTGTACTGTAATTTACTTCTCATTTAGAGTGCTCGTGTGAGAAGTGCGTTCGACCTAGAATGCTGTCAACTGCTGCCTCTTCATTGGTCTGTGTTCAATCGGGACGGATGTGTATATCTGGCACACAATGAGCCAGATGATAAGGGAACATTCTTCTGCTTCAGACCCGCACACACTTTTGTCCTATGGATGTCATTGTTACGGTCGGTTACAAGAATCAATTAGTGACGTTGAAAATATTCTGATAGAAGAGTATACGTATACAGTACTTTCTCACTCATTGTGTGTTAGCTTTGTCCAAGAAACCTAGAAATCATAAGTTATTGATCAGCGTTGCTGCTGGCTGCTGTCTGATGGTTACCGTATGCCGGACCGTGTGTTTCAGGCACAGTACCCGCGCGGTGTCAGTTCTCTTGCGAAGACGGGTCTAACGTTTTCACCTTACTTTTTGAAAATGCGTCGAAGACCTTGTTATTTTTGCTTTTTGTTCTGTGATCTCTGATTCCGCTTCAGCACAGAACACGAACTACGAACTACAATCATCACACTAGGTTTGTTGTTATTATGTTGATAAGTTGTTTCCAGACAACGAGTACAATGGCTGAGTGCCGGTTCTGTGCCAGCTCCCCTCGGACGACCCTTCCAGCCCCCAAAGCACTCTCAAATCGCAATCATTCATGTGCATATCGATCGCTTCAGGTATTGATAGTATTATGTTTGTTGATATACGATCCATTTTGGGAGAAGATGGGTATATTAAAGGTAGTCCTTCGAGCATCTACGACTCCCGGAGTAAAACATCAAAGACACAGATAAAATTGTCTTTATTGCCAACATTTCGTCATTACGACATCATCAGGGCGGAATAATTACCTCAAACTTGGGTAATTAAACCAGTATTATGTTTGTTGTGTAGTTGCACATTTGATACTCACTTTTGCCCCGCTTTAAAGCGATATGCGAGCCACTTTGGAAAATTTGCTTATGATAAGCAAATCCTATGTATCCTATGCTAATTTTGTACGATCGTCCACGGCAATCGTACAAAATTAGCATAGGATACATAGGATTTGCTTATCATATGCAAATTTTCCAAAGAGGCTAGCATTTCGCGTTAACGAAACGGGGTACGGGGTCCATATTCGTATGGTCATTGCTCACTACTTCATTCATTTATACATTACACTTTCAACATTACTTCGTTATTCATTATCTATTTGACGTTCGCAAGACAATGGAATACGATTATTGTATAAGAGATGATAATGATATTATCTAGAAGCCTATTCACAAACCACCTGCCATGCCACTTTATGTTTAATTTCCTCAATATTCAGATCGGAATCGCTTCTGAAGACCGATTGCCTCTATCAAGCCGCTATTCTTCTAAATGGTGTACGCGTTTTCACTTCGCAGCTGGTCCCCACTACGTCGGCTCGGAATCAGGCTACCAGTATTGTATTTGACGCGAATTTTATTTCATTGTAGGTTTTCATTACCGATTGACATGGATTTTTTTATTTTGTATTACGAACATACGAACTCTGCGGTGTATTGTTGAGAAAGAGTAGCGTTTCGTTTCGTCTTGTTGGGCATTATGCACCTACTTGTTAAAGTATAAAATACAGTATTTTAGTAAGTCGGGTAGATGCGCCGCATGAGGCAACCCGCCCCTCTGTGTGAAACCCGGAGCTAGGGACAATCAGTATTGGTTGCGTGAAAAAGTGTGTGTGTAGCTCAACCGGTGAGTGCTTGCTAGCCATGCAAGTGACGCGGGTTCGAATCTGCTCCACGCCAAGTTTTTTTCACAATAGACCAGATTGTTGCCTAGGAGCCATGAGGGCTAAGTGGGGGCCGAACCGGGTCCCAAGAGTTGTTGGGAATGGTACACAGTGGATTATGCCTGTGGGACCAGGCACTCTTGGGGAGAGGGTAGTAAGTCGGGTAGATGCGCCGCATGAGGCAACCCGCCCCTCTGTGTGTAACCCGGAGCTAGGGACAATCAGTATTGGTTGCGTGAAAAAAGTGTGCGTGTAGCTCAACCGGTGAGTGCTTGCTAGCCATGCAAGTGACGCGGGTTCGAATCTGCTCCACGCCAAGTTTTTTCACAATAGACCAGATTGTTGCCTAGGAGCCAGGAGGGCTAAACCTAGGCAACAATCTGGTCTATTGTGAAAAACTTGGCGTGGAGCAGATTCGAACCCGCGTCACTTGCATGGCTAGCAAGCACTCACCGGTTGAACTACACGCACACTTTTTTCACGCAACCAATACTGATTGTCCCTAGCTCCGGGTTACACACAGAGGGGCGGGTTGCCTCATGCGGCGCATCTACCCGACTTACTACCCTCTCCCCAAGAGTGCCTGGTCCCACAGGCATAATCCACTGTGTACCATTCCCAACAACTCTTGGGACCCGGTTCGGCCCCCACTTAGCCCTCATGGCTCCTAGGCAACAATCTGGTCTATTGTGAAAAAAACTTGGCGTGGAGCAGATTCGAACCCGCGTCACTTGCATGGCTAGCAAGCACTCACCGGTTGAGCTACACACACACTTTTTCACGCAACCAATACTGATTGTCCCTAGCTCCGGGTTTCACACAGAGGGGCGGGTTGCCTCATGCGGCGCATCTACCCGACTTACTTTTTAGTATCTTGATTATACATGCAAACGAAAT
The DNA here is from genome assembly GCA_036852015.1 of Pelodera strongyloides. Lineage (NCBI taxonomy): Eukaryota > Metazoa > Nematoda > Chromadorea > Rhabditida > Rhabditidae > Pelodera > Pelodera strongyloides. The sequence goes on along the minus strand of JAANDG010000152.1, from coordinate 120,153 downwards.
CAATCAAATTAGACAATTTATAATATTCCGTAATACCCAGGTACGGCCCTACGTCATTGGCCACCGTCCAACTGAGCCTGTGCCTGGGCAGTCCTTCGAAAAAGGGAGTAGCGTCGAAGACTGTGGTCGCCATTTCTTCACTATGCCGTCTGGAAGAGGCAATCCTAATTGAGGAGACTCTAGATGAAGGTATGGTTTTGCCTTAAAGCGAAATACCGGCGGTTTTTGAAACGCCTCGTGGACCACTGAACTCTTACGGGTTTATGCTAATTTGCTCGAATTTAGCTCGATTTTTTATTCTAATTTATGATCATTTGCATACTGGTTACGAATATTGGTACTCGATGTGTTTTTTAACTCGATGATACTCGATGTGTTTTTAAAAACCCACCGGTATTTCGCTTTAGCATTTTCTCCGTACGTCAAAGGTAGCGCGTAAAGTTTAATGTTTTATTCGTTTACTTCTTATTCATTTTCCTGTTACGAAGCGCAGACTAGCCACAGTCACAAGTTAATGGTTTTGTTCGCACGGTGGTTAGACATTTGTTCACATATTCCTGGGTTACGGCTTATCGAAGCTTCTGAATCGTATGTCCAATATCTAGAGTGATAGAAATTCATTTGCAAGTTGCGGAGATTCATCGGTTAATTGACAGTATTCTAAAGCTTTCTCTGGCTAGATTTGTTGGTCTCATGTCTCATTCATTGTTATTTGTTGATTCCAGGGTTTTCGTTCCGATGCACACGTCAGTGTATACCAGTGCTATCGACTGAAGAATATGCACCGATTCTGTCTGCGATTAAAGATGACAACTTTAGCCTGTGCGAGTGGGCGGCATCTAAGTAAGTGACCCCGTTTTATTTTCTGGTGTGATTCTATGCTTTAAAGTTTTGAAATTTTGAGCTAGGCCCAACTAGGTAGAGAAATGCACGATATTGATAGTCCAGCGTACTAAAAACAACGTTAGTTTATGTTTTCTCAACTTTAAACTGTGCGAGTGGGCGGGGTTTATAGTGTGCTTTAGGTACCTTTGTTTATTAATGTTTATTAGACTCTTTGAAAAAAAAAACGGGTAGCTGTTGATTTGCCAATTCATAGTGTATGTAAATGTAATTGTAGAATGTCGATAAAGCCCACAGAGAAACAGATTAGGACCTAGCACGTAATAGGGTAGGTTAGTAGGTTTTCTGTTTTCGTCGCTTTGTAATGTTCACTTTTTATACTGTTGGATTTTGTTGACTTCCTAACGAATATTTTTTGTGACTTACATATGATAAGTTGGAATATTTTTTATAATCTTTTAGGCTGAGCGGCGAGTTTCGGAAGTTGTTCGCCTATTCTTTATGGGTACTCTTTCTCTCATCGCCTTCACAGTTACAAGCAATGGTGTCCGCGATTGTTACAAGGTCGGTTAACAAGTCTAAGAAAGATTATAACGGTGCTCTGGTGGTCTCGGAACCTTCTGGACCTGTACCTGACTGATTAAATATGTCTGATGGCGGAGTCTCGTTTTTTTTTTTAAACATTTTTTTGAGAGTTAACGTAGTCGCGTATGTGCTGGGGCTGGGAGTGAAAGAGCGACGCTAAACTCAAAGAAGTAGTTATATTACCCGACGCTGCTTATTAGTTTTCTATGAAACATTTAGTTCGTGTTGGTAAGAAATAAGAAAACTAAGTGAGCTGCATTGCAGCTAACTCCGTTTGCTTTGTGTATTTTTGTGCCTGTTAAGTATTATTATTATTATTATTATATATAGGGCGTTGTCGGAAGGCACCTCAACGAGTCCGCTACGCTCTGATTGTCTGTGCACCACTCTTCTTACGTCTGGACTGAGGTTGGCTGCACGAGCACAATTGGAAAGCGAACTACAACCGATACTGTACACGATCAGTGGGAGGAAAGCTGTGCAGGTGCGTGGATTTGGGTGTGGTGTGTTTATACATGTGTGGGTGAACCCGGTGGGCGTGGTCATTTTAGTTTGTTCGCTTCATATCTTAAAGCGAAATACCAGCTGGTTTTTGAAACACCGAGTACACCAGAATTATTATGCAGCTTGTGCAAATGACATAAAGTAGAATAAAAATCGAGTAAATTAGCATAAATGCGTAACCTTGCGTAATGCGTAATGCGTATATGTGTAATATTCGTCTGACCGCTTTTATTCATTTTTAATTTGGTTGTATTGAATTGTTCGCGCTCTCGTGCACCATTGATCGTTTGAGTTTGCTTGCTAGTGCACTGACGTGTGTGGCAGAGAGACGACAAAGCTGTGGTTGAACCTTATTTATTATAATAGATTGTGGTCTTATATACTCCGGTGAGAGACATCACTGCTAGAGATAATTATGTAATGGTATGTTAGTCGGTAGAAATAAAGGGACAAAGGATGAAAGAGGGGATCATATTTCAATTGAAGGGTTACGTTTGGCATAATAGTGTATTATATTACTGCGCACTTATAAACCATGAAAACGTATGATAATATACACATCTGAATATATAATAATTATCGTGAAATAGACAACATGTGACAAATTAAGTTATCCTTGAATTCACATTCAAGACACTCCGGGCTAGCGGCGAATGAACTAGTGGTTCAGTGGTAGAATGCTGCGTGCCACGCGGGAGGCCCGGGTTCGATTCCCGGACGGTGCACTTTTGTATCACTAAGTAGTAGAATCCTTGAGCTATTAAATCATCGTCCTTTAAATTGGCACAACCTACACCGTGCCACTTAAACTCTACATACGGTATTGTTCTCTCACTTGTGTGACTGAATGTCAAAAAAGGGACTGTACCTCAGAAAATACGAGGAAGCAGTTCTTGTCGTAGAATCCTCCAGTCAGCTTCTTCGGAATGTCTGTCACACGTATAGTGCATCTTTTGGTTTCGGAGCTTGTTGAAATTTAGCTACCTTCCTTTCAGAATTTTCAGTTTCAGTCGCTGCTGCCTTATGCGTGTCAGCCACAGTCACTACATCAACATCGGAGTCAGAATCGGAAGTTATAGGCCTAGCTTTCGCGAAATACAGAGTGTAAAAATGAAGGGAAGCACGAGCGTGAATTGTATGCTCCTAGGATGGCGGATGGCTCATATAGGGCTTTTTACGGAACTCACGCCCTTTTTCCTCTTTCCTCTCTTTCCTCTATCTTATTTCCCTCTTTCTATTACACTTTTACTTCATCCCTTCTCTTCAATTCCTTTGTATTTCACCAAGAGTGCTCACCACCTCCAACCTCCGATTGTTACACACTATTTTCTCTCTTTGCACTTTGTTTACTCAAAGCAAACAATTCGCAAAAGAGAGCTCATCCCGTTCATTTCTGAAGCAATACACGCACACATTTTCTATCCGCCGATGATCTCCGCGTTCGATATGCTCTCTGCTCCTCAGACTGCCCGCGCGCTCCTCTCGGACTACGTTCTCTATGGGCATATCCGCGGCGGCTATTTTGCGGCTATTCGACGACGAGAGAAGTCTTCCTATGATGTTGTGCTGCGAATTCGCACCGGAAGAAAACCAAAAAGTCATCAGAGTAATTATAATCACAACTATGAAAACGAAAAAGCTATGAAAACTGAAAACGTATGATAATATAAACATCTGAATATATAACTATGAAAACGTATGATAATATAAACATCTGAATATATAATAATTAATTATGGTTAAATATGACAAATTAAGTTATCCTTGAATTGACATTCAAGGTAGCGAGGAACTTGCAATTAATATAAACATTAGAAAATTAGTTTATGATTTAAATGTTTATGTTTCAAGCGGAAGATATCTTTCGGGCGCGTTTAAGATGGCCGAAAGAAAGAAAAAAAATCCATTTTCGGCCGTTCAGGATTTACGAAAAGAAAATTTTTGAAAGACAATGCAAAAACAAGAGACGCAGACAAAACCTGAAGAAAATACTGTATTATTTCAATTTCTCTTAGTATTACAATTTTTATTTTCGGCCATCCTGAACGGCCGAAAATGTTTTTTTTTCTTTCGGTCATCTTAAACGCGCCCTTACCCTTTAATGTTTCGGAAGCTTCATGTGAACGTCTGGGTAATGACACAATTTCTTCAAAAGATAAATTGTTGTGATAACAAAAGATAAATTCCAGCCAGGCGATTTGGAGTCAGTGGTTGATGTATTGTGTCGAGTTGCAGAAGAACCAGCCGTGGGTTTTTTTGTTCCTCTGATTGTGACTGAATGTCTGATAGCGTACCTTACCTTCGTTACCTCAAAGGTGTAAGGTAACGTCGTACCGTAGCATAGGTGCTATTTCTGATGAAATTTTCCTCCCTCCTGGGTTGTTGATATGAAATCATGAGCTTTTTTTTCTTTGTAAGAACTAGGCGTATGAAAATGTTGATGTAAAATGATAGTAAGAGAAAAAATGCGATTCCGATTCAGCGATTTGGATGTTTGTATTTCAGGCACGTCGTCTCTTATCTCTTGTTGCTCACGTTGGACAAAAAGTGTTTGCCGATGATATTCTGGCTACCTATAAGATAATCACGTGGGTTTCATTTTTTTTATTAAAGCGAAATACCGGCCGGTTTTTGAAACGCATTGCATACACCTGCTGAGATGCGTTTCAAAAAAATAGACAGTTGGACATTTACGCAATTCATTTTTTTTAGAAATGTCTTCGTGTTACGCTTTGCCAATCCGATCTTACTTGCAATGAACACAGGTGAGTGCGGTTGTATGACGATAAATTGTGAGAACCGAGTAAAGTTGTGTCTGTACCGAAGTTTGCAATATATGTCCACAGTGAGGCGACTACTCAGGCGATGCTACGAAAACGTGACATACTTATATGAAAAATTTGCGCATGCGTATTTTCCAAAGTTTATGTAATTAGTCTCGATTTCGCTTATTATGTTGCGAGAAGTTGATGCGCAAGAATGTGGCTATTCTACTCCGCTACAAACAAAACTTTCTCTTTTATATAATAAGATGTTAGGCGTAAAGTATTGTTTAGACTAGGCAATACATTAATGTATTATTATAGGCGGTTCTCCACTCGTACTGCAAATCGCCAAACTGGTTCTCTCTTCAGCAAATGCGGCATGTTCGAACAATCCTCAGCCGGTTAGTACAATTAATTCGCATCCCTTGTCAACATTTTTTTGTTGTTTCTTGTATTCTTATATTGATATTGTTTGACTGGAATAATATTTAAGGAAATGTCAATAACCTAATAACCTTTACATTTTTTTCAAAGGTAAGGATTATATTATTTATATTTTTTTGAACGAAGACTGGGAGGCTCGAAGACCAAATTTGTTCAGTATTCGTAGTCCGTACCAGTACATGCGTTGCTATTCTATTATTGTTCAGACAAACGAGTGCACGGCTTCCACTTCCACATTTCGGATTCTCTTTGAAGGAATTGCTCGTGCCACGGATATCGTGGGTGTTTTCTTTGTTTCTATAGTTTAATTATTGTCATATAATATTCTGTAATTTCAATTTAAATATGTGAACATATGTCTCCTTGCATTGACGCTTTGCTTGATGAAGAGTGATTGTAATTTTAGCTAGTTTTTACTTTTACTCAACTGTATTTCTTTATACTGGGATTGAGGGAAGGAATTTGTGTGATGTGTGCTCGTGGATCCGTTTTTCTAATCGATTCCGTTTCAGGAGCTAGTGGGTGTGGAGTGCAGTCTCTCGTGTGACTACATGGCGGTTATGTGCTCGTTGTTATCGCGAGCCCTTCATGGAGAAGAGGGCTGTCCGATTCAGCTCACACCGCAAGTAAATCAAATCATTGAGAAGCATTCGTTGAATGTGTCGTGATGAACGAAGAAGATAGTCGGATGATCAACAGCAAGTAAGCAATACTGTTACCGATTTTCGCGAAAAGCCTAACTGTGTCCATCTCCGTCGACTCTGTAACGACCTAAGGCTGAGGTTGAGGTCATAACGGAAGTGGAGCTAAATCGCCCAAATCCACTAGAAAACAAACGGAGGTTGTTGTTAGCATTGACCCCATACGAGTTATGAATAGTTTACAACTTAGAATTTGCAAAGATGTCGTTATGTAGGCGATATTTTAGTTTCTGTTTGGGTTTTTTTTATTTACTTTTATTGTCTAGAACTCTATGGTGGAAACTTTTTTTTTCGTGTATCGTTAAAAGTGCATTCGTTTTTTGAAAGACTAATTTTCAGCGTACTCGCTCTTCAGTTCAAGCTTTTAGTTTCAGTTTATTTCATATTTGGGTTGTTTTTCTTTTGTAGATTTTACCTGCATGTGAAATAGTTTTCAGCTTCGTATAGAACTTTATTGTTTACCATTTTTGGAGCTGTAGCTTGGAGAACGCACGTATTTGACCAAGCGTCACTGTCACTGAATTTGTGTTAACGTTAAACGAATTTATCAGTGTGGTAACGGTAACCTGTTTATAACATGGGAATAACTTTGGCTTAGATTTGGGCCCTCCTATTATGGGGATGACTAATCAGATAATTAGCTTGCGTTTAAATAGAATGCACTATGGCTGTGTCATTTACGTGTGTTCTAAGCGAATAAGAAGGGTGGGTAAGGTGTCTGTGAATGCACATTCTGTGCTTTGTATCTGTATCATAACTCTTTTTGTGCTTGTGCTTGTGCTTCACATGGTGTTTCTTTCGATCAATAGTTCACTTTACATAGGTTTTCATTTTCTTTTTATATCTTGCCGTTTATGGGAATGTTGGCTTATACGCATTTATACCAAATTGTTACCTGCTTTCAATAAGGTATAATTGGTAGTTGAAAGTATTTTTGTTGGGTGCTTGATATGCCATTTAGCATATAACCATTATTAGCTCTAACCGTTGAATTTAGTAGGCACAGCGATTTTACCCAATGCGGTACGTGAACTTGGCGCGAAGCGCGTCAGGAAGAAATGACGAAATATTCTCACCGATGCGCTTTGCGCGATGGTTCATAATAGGGTTAAGCTTAGCGTTGATCTAGATTTATAGCGGTTACTGCCGCGGTAATCACTGTGCTTACACAAAATTATACTCTTTTGCTTAGAGCAATAACATACATGTCTCGTTTTTTTGTTTTTGTTTTTGTTTTTACTACCAATGCTTATCTCCTTTTTACCTCTCGCAAAATGTAGTTGACCATGACCGAGCGCTTATTAGCTTTGTTAGAGTCTAACCTCATTACTGTATTATATTTGTGCTCTTGATTTTGTAGTTTGTATCCTTGTCCTGGAATCTGCGCATGGTTTTTATGCTAATTGCGTGTTTCCATTTTGTTTAGCGTCGAAGGGTTACTGTGGCCTTGTAGATTTAAGTTTAAGTTATTATTCCTTTGTTTACGTTTGACACTCTGTATTATTTTGTTAGATAATGTCTAGCAGCATGGAAAAGTTTCCCTAGTTTAAAAATTGAGTATGAAACCATATTCACTTCATTTACTGTTAAAACTAATTTGTGGAAAAGAGTGGGAACTACGTTAGGTTGCTGGACGTTATCTTGTACTTTTATTTTATTTTTACTTTACCATTATCTTAAAGCGAAATACCGGCCGGTTTTTAAAAACACATCGAGTACCCCAGCATTCGTATGCAGCTTATGCAAATGGTCGTAAATTAGAATAACACATCGAGCTAAATTCGAGCTTTGCATAGATAGTAAGAATTCAGCTGTCCACGATACGTTTCAAAAACCGGCCAGTATTTCGCTTTAATTTCTTTATATCTTTACTTTCTGTTTGCTCCAGCTCTACACTGCTCAGGAATACTCTCTTACTCTCTAATTCTCTTTTATGCTCCATATGTGGGATGCTCAACTCTATGTGCTTTACTTTTTCATTCTTATATTCATTCCATTTCAAGTTTATTGATTATCAATTATCATCGGAGTGTCTATTGGTGCACTGGTATTCAGCACCATTTGAGACTGGAAGTGGTCAGTTCGGGTTGGGTTGGGTATGGGTACCCTGAGTGTCCTTTGGTCACCCTGGGTCTCATGGTACTTGGATGGGCCTTTAATCTCAATCTCAGTGGAATAGAATTACCAGTACACTAAGGAATCCGCTATTATATTTTACTTTTTATTATAGTCCTTATGTTATCCGTGTGCTATTTAGCACTATCTTGCCACGTTGCTATTTTGTTACAGTTAAGCCTGTCATACGGTATTTTTCATGGTCAGTTTGGTTCTTCTTTTTGGTTTGTTTGTTTTCTTTTTGATTTTTTTTATAGGACTTAGTAGCCTTGCATTTCTTGGACTAATTTTTTGAAAGCATTTAAATGGCATGTACAATAATGACTATATATGTTTGTAAATGAGTCGTGTATCATAAAATGAGGATGGATTAGGAGATCATTGGTATATTTGATAGTTATAGTTTAGTATAAGTATGTTATCTGTTCAATTACTCTTTCTCTGTGTATTATGATGTGGTATATCTCATCTCGGCACTAGTTTTTCTATACGTCTATACTGCAACTAATTTCTGTTTTTGGAATAATTGTTTAAGCGGTAGGTAGCGTGGTTTTGAAACTTGTGCACACGATACATGTGAATTTGTGAGTGGGATTGTTCAGTGCGTGTTTCAAAACCACGTGACATTCCGCTTTATCATCATAAGAAGTTAAGAAGTCAAAAAAAATTTGTTTTCAGAATTATAGTTTTTTTGGTGGATTAATAATGCCGAGATGAGTTTACTAGATGTTATGTTATAGGTTTATATGATTATCGTCTTATATGCAGAAATCTTCTTGCCGAATATATGTGCATAATAAAGCCCTAACTTGTAAATATTGTGTGTTTTGTTGTTGGATTGTTTATTATCAAAGAGGGATGCTGACCCCATACCTGTCCTTGCAAGAACTGATAAATTGATAAAAAACAGAAACATGTATTGATTATACTTTATGCTTAAAGCGTTTTGTTTTGCTTAGTTAGTGATTTAGTTTATTAATAATTGATAATGTTATCAGGATTTATAATTTGACCTTGATTATGCTAATTTGTAATTATTAGCACTTCGAATTGGTATAATTAGCGGGGTATCAAGTATCAACTTAATTGCATAGAAAGATTGTCCTGGAATTTTTCATTTTCATATTTTCGGAATCTGAGAATTATTATTAGGAGTTCACTTTTATTGATAGTTTTCTCCTGTCTTAAATTCTATATTGTTTAAACCTTTATAATTTTCATGAATTTATGTATTATTGGGTAACACATTTTTTTTCGTGACTGGTAACCTTACGCTATGTTGATTTACCAATAATGAAGATTTATTTTAGGATTCTACCCAAATCGTTGTGCAGAATGACTCTGGAGAAGGTGTCGTCCGTACGGTGTTTTAATGGATACCAGAATGTGTACAAACATCACAGGTACTGTAGCACTTTAGGGTGCACAGGTACTGTAGTACTGTAGGGTGCACATGTACTGCAGTACTGTAGGGTGCACAGGTAATGTAGTACTTTAGGGTGCACAGGTACTGTAGTAGTGTAGGGTACACAGGTACTGTAGTACTGTAGGGTGCACAGGTACTGTAGTATTGTAGGGTGTAGGCCATCTTTTTGCAGTGTTTATTGTTTGGGGATACTGTACCTATTAGCTAATTGGTACAGCATCAGCCGAACGTGCTCTATGATAATTTGCTAATTGATAGTTTCGAAATGCACTAATTTAGTACGGTATTGGGCTGTGATATGACTTTTGGTGCTTATATCCCCGATGGAGCGCAGGACACGCAATTCCCCACGCTTTTCTACCTTTCTGGTGAGTGGTTTACTTTTTTGGGCGAAGCTGTTCACGAGCCGATTCCACGTCGCTTGTCTGCCGGCTGAGCGCTTATCCAGCTGGGCTACACCGCCAGTTATGTTTGTAACGTTGCATCCATAGTGGGTGCTCCCTCCTCTCCTTTGAGGAAGTGTGTAGTTACTGAAATACAGTGAACGTCTACTATACGTTAGTTATGGGTTTACTTCAGGCTTGACGTGCACGCATGCCAACTTTATGGAGAAGTCGGGTGTTCAGCGTCTAGCGTCGAAGTATGGATTTGTGGTGGTGCATCCGGACACATCGCCAAGGGGAGTTGATCTCCCTGGGGACTCGGACTCGTGGGATTTTGGAAAAGTAATTTTTTATTTTTATAGGCATAGCCTACGCATTTCTATATCCGTTATGACATTTCTATATCCGTTTTGATCTCGGATTGAATGGAGTGTTGAGCTTGTTGTGACTAGATTACTGTTATTGGATTGCCGTAGGGTCGATAAGCTATTTACAGAAGGTAACACAATAAGTGTTCGTTCAGTTTCGAAATTCGTCCAAGCATTCTACCAATAAAGTAGAAAAGATAAACCGGATGAGAAACCCTTTTTTGTTTTTAGTATGTTGTTATTTAGGGCGCGGGTTTCTACCTAGATGCCACTGCTGAGCCGTGGAGTAAACACTACAAGATGTACTCGTATGTGACAAGAGAGTTGGTGGAACTTACCACAAAGGTATGGATGACTGATCACAGTAGTATTAAAATGAGATATTGAAGTATTTAGAGAAAGACTTTAGAATTATTTAGAGAACAGAACTTTATTATATAAAAAGAGTATATCGCAGGAGATGATGAGAACATGAGGTCAGCAGCCGCAAAGTTAACGGCTTACTTACTATAATATTATTGAAAGATGGAGAAAGGGAGTGTGCTAGAGAAAAGAGTACAAACCAGAGACTGGTAAATATACGCTAACTAAGAGATAATGAGAGTGCTAGAGAAGTACAAACCAGTGAATGGTAAATATACGGTAAATATAATTGTAGTTTTTCAGAATCTCCCGGTGAACAAGGAGAAATTTGGTATTTTCGGTCACTCGATGGGCGGGCATGGGGCCATTACGGTTGCTCTAAAGGTATATCTTTATTTGTGAGATCTTACATTACTGTACCTGTGGTAGCAGCGGGATTTCATACGTGCTATTGGTAGCCTTTAGTTATGAATTTTCGGAATTCGGAAAGTGCTGAGTAAACCGTAATTTAATATTCTTTCTTCTATTCACGCTTGCTTTTATTCTAGAATCCAGAGCTTTTCAAATCAATCTCTGCTTTTGCCCCAATCTCGCATCCGATCGAATGCCCTTGGGGACAGAAGGTATGTGCTGAATTCTTTGGTAATTTGGTAATTGGTCTTTTCGCATAATTGGCTGTGCGGGTGTGGTGCGCTAGTTCAGTGTGCGCGCGCTGTGTGTGTGTGGGTTTTGTGTGTGTGTGCATGTGTGTGTGTCTGTGGGCGTGTGGGCGTGTGGGTGCGCTGCAAGTTTGCGTAATAACGGAAGTGGTGGTTCTGAGCCATTAGTCATTGTTATTTACTAGTAATTTTCTCTAATAGGCGTTCACGAACTATCTCGGTGACGACAAATCGCAGTGGGAACAGTACGATTCGGCTCTTTTGGTGAAGAGGTGAGTGAATTTTTGTCTGTCCATTTTCGCTTTAACGTTGAGCTTTTGTATTTCGAGCGTAACGCGAATACTCTTACTCACAAACAGACAAACAAACTTCGTTCATGTATGTAGGTTTGTTCCCTTTTGTGTCCTTCACCTTCATGGTTTTCTAGCTACAAGGGTGCACCTCGTCATATTCTTGTTGATCAGGGGGAGGCGGACTCTTTCCTGACTGCCGGACAGCTACAGCCGGAGAGCCTGAAGAACACTGATAATGTTAAGGTTGGAGGATATATTTTGTAGTTTGTAGTCTGTAGTCTGTCGTCCTTTTCCCAAGCGTCATCGCGGCATTTTTGTCGCTGCGCCGCCAACGTTGACAACTGAAGCGGTCGCGCAGTCCTCGCTCATATTTCGCCCGCATCCGTATCTAGAGGCTGATGTTTCACATTGTGTACTTTATTTGGTTGGACTTTAGGGTGACAGTGACTTGTTAATTGGTGGTATTTAGTTAGTTAGTGGTGAAAAAGAGTGAAATGTATGTTATTCGGAATAACTATGTGAAGTAAATATGGAGTACTAAGTACAAGACTAATTTCAACCTTCCACTTTAGGTGTCGGTACATATGCGTCCGCACTACGACCATTCCTACTACTTCATATCGACATTCCTGGAGGAGCACTTCCAGCATCACGCTAAGGAACTTGGGATTTAAGTTACCGTAGTTTAAGCTTGTTATTTAGGCTACTGTACCTTGTACCTGGCTTTCAAGTTCAAGTAGTGTACTTTGAACCTAGCTTTAGCAGCCCGTACCGTGAGATTGGCCTTTTGATTACAGTACTTTGAGACTTGTATCACTGTATTTTTTCGAATAGAACCCGTGATATTGATATTTACATATATATAGTTCCTGAATACGTAGCAACTTGTCTACTGGTTTGAACATAGAAACTGCCTGTCGTATTTATGTATATAACTACGGTTCTTTTTGAGTTTGTTATTGTGTATTAATTTCGTAGTGTCTCCTGTATATGTTGTGAAGTTTCAATAAATATTTTTCCTTGGAAGGTCACATTTCGTTGAAGCATGTATTTTAGGATTTCAGTGTTTGCTAATTCTTTCATGCAGGATGTAAAGGTTTGTTGAGGATATGGAATTAACACATCTCAAAAGGTGACCCTAAGCCTAAGATATCACGCTTCAGGGTAGAATACTTATTTAGAAGGCTGACACAATGTTACGCTGAATAGCGGACTCATTCCTGAAATAGAGATGAAGAATGTTTCGTTAACCGGCTTTTGTTGCATTGATTTAATTGAAATAGTTTAACACTGAACAACTGATAAAGAAACTGCGACTTTTTATTTCTGCGCCGCCCTATAAGGAAATTGCCTTTTCTTATCTACGAACTAGTCGTTGGCACTCACTTTTGTTAGAACAAAGTATGGATTTTCCTCAAAATATCGAATTCTTGGAATAGCTTTAGGTATTGGAGTATTTATCGACAGTGCACATCTTCCTATACTTTAGTGTTATGTTTTACTATTTATTCAAGCCATTTTGCATTTGATGTTCTGCGGGCTTTATAACATTTCAGTTACGAAAGATGTTATTTTTTGGTTCTGTTTCAGAGTCTGTGCATCTTTCAGTAGATTCAGTTTGTGTAATTCTGTGTGGTTTTTGTACGAACCAAGGGTAGCGTAGAATTCCTCTACGCCGCGCGCCTTAGGCGCACTTTTGGCTCACATTTGGCTCACTTGTGGAATGTGGTGAAAGAAAGGAACAATCATTTTCACTCGCTTCAGATTCAAATATTATCATGTTTGGCGTGAAATTCGGCAGTAAAAGTAAAAAGAGCAAGCAGCCGCCGACCCAAAATGGATACCAGCCAATGGTGATTTCGGAACCTTGTAAACCGGTAGAGATGGCCGATTTAGGTAAGTGATAATACAATTTGTAGTTTATTTATTTGAAATTGTGGGTAACTAAGCTTCCCGTAAGAGCTACGTTGCACCGCAATCTCTACAACTTAACGCCTTGTAAACTGGCACCGGTAGAGATTTAGGTAAGTGTAATATTCATAGTTTATTTATTTGAAATTGTGGATAGCTCAGCTAATTGTAAGATCTACGCAATCTCTACAACGTAACGTTGACCTAGTGCAAGTGGCGGGGAAAAGTCTTGAGCAGTTTCGCACCGCTGGCAGACCTGCACTCATTTATGTAGCAGAATATTGACGTAACACATATTTTTCTGCAGAAGTTGTCGCCGTTTTCGATCCGCCTAAAAATGTCGCCTATCAATATCTTCACTTCAAAAAGGGCGAACGAATGATACTAAAGGACCAGACGTTAGTTTGTTAAAGGATCGCAGTCACTTCAATTTCGCCTTTTCAATTCAATTTTCAATAAATATAAAAAGATACCTAGAAAAATACCTTTCCAATGCCAATTTACGGAACATTTATCACAGGAAAAAACATCGCTTGTGTTGAGTTTTGATTTTTGACAAAATGAGGTGTTTTCTAAATCGCAACGGGACTTGGCCGGTTGCCAATGATGACAATTCAAAGAAAATCCAGGGAAGAGGGAAAGTGTCTGCTCTACTGTCTCAGTTGTCGTTGGCATACTGTACCTTACCAAAATACAACCAAGGGGATTTCTTTCCCTGGGTTAAATTTTCAGTAAATTGACACCGGAATGGTATTTTTCTAGGTGCTTTTTCATGTTTATAGATAATTAAAGTAAAAAGGCGAATTTGAAGTGACTGCGATCCTTTAAAGGGACGGGCCCATCAAAATAAACCTATAGTTTGCATGTTTTTATAATTTGTATAAAGGGGGTTTATTATAATATATGCACACTAAGTTACGGCTAGACTTTATCCCGCTGAAATTTTTCGGTGTCGATAAACTCAAAAGTATACCGTAGAAGACCAACAATTGCACCCTTATTTCCTTACCGCGTCTCCCGAGGATACCTCGCTCTGATTGGGACCCGGGAGACTATCTGTCCATATAGCCACATTCCCCCGGGACACGCGACAAGAAAATAGGGTGCAATTGTGTGTCTTCTACGGTATACTTTTGAGTTAATCGACAACGAAAAATTTCAACGGGATAAACTCTAGCCGAATTTTAGTGTACATATATTATAATAAACCCCCTTTACACAAATTATAAAAACATGCAAAATATGGGTTTATTTTGATGGGCCCGTCCCTTTAAAGCGAAATACCGGCCGGTTTTTAAGCGCATCGTATTCAACTGAATTCTTACGTATTTATACAAAGTTGCTCGAATTTAGCTCGATTTTTATTCTAATTGATGTTCATTTGCATAAGAACGCTGGACTACTCTATGTGTTTCAAAAACCGGACGGTATTTCGCTTTAAATTTTTCAGAAACAACGATTGGTGGAAGGTGGAACGAGTAAATGCGCGTGATAATCTACCTAATGAAGGCTTTGTGCCGGCATCGTTCTTTGAAAAACTCAACTCGATGGATGCCCAACCGTGAGTAGCATTCTCTCTTCTCTCTCCCCCTTGGCTTACATTTTTCCGTCGGTTCCATATCGCTTTCACGAGCGCATACCGCGCTAGAACTACTGACAGGCTTGCCGCAGTTTGAATGTCGCACGCTCTGTACAAGCCGCGTTGCGGTGGAAAAAAAACAGGTGCACCGTACTGCTAACTTATAAGCGCTGTGCTGCTAAACACTCCGGACCTGAGATAATACAGGGGTGGAGTGGAGTAAGTAGAGTACCAAAGGGTCACTAAGCTTGACTGAATTTTTTGTACAAATGCGCTTTAGATGGTTCTTCCCCGAACTCGATCGCAATGGTGCGATTAAATTGCTGACGAGCATGTCAAAACTAGGAACCGGCGGATTTCTTGTGCGGAAATCGTCAAAAGGAGGATATGCGCTTGACGTGAAGTGAGCCCCTTTTTAAATAATTTTCCTCATTTTGTTCGTCTCGCTTTGCCAAGTTTATCCAATATGAGCAAACTACAGACGGTGCGATCCTTGTTTTGGAAACTTTTTGTACTTTTTGTGATTTATATGGGGTGTACCCGGTACCCGGTGTACTACACATATCAAAAATAAAGTAAGGGTTTGAAGTGATTTTAATCCCTTTAATTGTGGCTGACTACTGTAGAACGGCAAAGTTTGCTTGAGAGGGATCAATTAAATATTTTCAGAATGAGCTCGAAACATGAAAAAGTGGCTCATTTTCTATTCAACACAGAGCACGACTATTCAGTGGAATCAAGTTTCCACTTTCCAACGCTACCGGAACTGATTCAACATTATAGCAAGTGTGGGTGATTTTATACCTACATTTACTCCCGTACTCAAGAAAACCTTGCGCCAATGCCTGTTTGATGCGTCTGTTTGATGTAAGGTGTTAAAGCTCTGGAGCAACTCATTTCATATAAGTTATTGATACTGGCTGTTGTTTGTATTATTCTGACGATGAGTAGATAGAGAAACATTTTGCTTCCAATGCCCGTACGTATCAACAAACAGTTCGATCAGGGGTGTAAATAAACTTCTCTTTCTTCAGACGGAAACCAGGTTTTGAAACTAACCGAACCAGCAACGAGACAAGTTCCCTTGGTTCCCAAACATGAAGATGACAAGTGGGAGATTGAACCCTCTCAAATCGATAAAAGAGAAGTGATCGGAGCGGGCTGCTATGGAAAAGTTAGTTTTTTATATAGATTTCGTGCCTACAGCCGATCGCTTACCGGTTCTGCGGCTATACGTTGAGCGCTACACGAGTTATATTTTTACCTTTGGTCCAAGGTACCGTTAGGTCGAGTTTATCGCTAAGCGTCGTTAGTTTCCAGTTTCCACATAGAACTAAATGATATTCTAGCTAGACACGTTTTAGGGGAAATAGTAGTAAATGCGATTGTGTGAAAGAATTTTACTCTACCGCAGAGGCATGAGGCATCAATAAAATCTGTTAATGTTGTTGCCACCAGGTCTACCACGGCCGATGGAGCGGTGTACTCGATGTTGCAATAAAGGAATTGAAGATGTCAGACTGTAAAGACAGCAAAGCTTTTCTAAAGTGCGTTTTCTATGTAAGCTAGTCAGCTTGTTAAGTTGTACGTTTCACCGTCACCATTTATTATGCTTTGGCCGCATTGGCTATTACGAGCTTGCACTAGTTTTTAGTGTAGTCATAGTCATAGTCATAGTCTTCTGAGTTCTGGTTTTTGGTTCCAGCAAGGTTGTGTTACAGTAATGCTAGTTAGCGCCTTATTTGGAAGAATCTAGTTTCCATGCCGTCGCTATAATGAGGAAACTACGGACGCTTCTGGATAGCTTCTGGATTTGAATAATAACCAAAAACTTTTCGAATAAAGTACACATTTCAGAGAATTCACTGCACTGAAAGATTTAAACCACGATAATCTATTACGCCTATACGGAGTTTGTACTTCTGGAACACAACATATGCTTATTACGGAGTATTTGGTGAACGGATCGCTTCTGAATTTTATGAAAAGGAATTCCTTGAATTTCAGTACCAATTTGGACATTCTCATGCAGGTATGGGCTTGCTTTGTGCTCATCCAAACCAAACTGATATCTTTGATTGCCTGTGTCAAAAGCATCGGGTAGATAACCTATGCAATTTGTTGGTTATTGTTTAAAGGGTCAGGCCCATTTCAAATGACCCCTATTTTTGATGATTCCATCTGATTCTCCATGTCAAATATAGTAGGCTGAATATTTTCCTAATTTTCAAGCGCAATATTCACGCAGTATTCAGCAATTTACCCCTGCCAGTCATACCCAACTATTTACCGCATTTGCCACGCCCCTTCGCGCTAATTGGGCAATATGCTCTATTGGGCGTGGCAATTGCGATCTCGGCCTATCAGCGCGAATGGGCGTGCCAACTGCGATGGATAGCTGTGTATGGCTGCTCACGGTAAATTGCTGAATAATGAGTGATTTTTGCGCTTGAAAATTAGAAAATTATTGCATCCTACTATATTTGACATGGAGAATCAGATGGAATCATCAAAGATAGGGGTCATTTGAAATGGGCCTGACCCTTTAACAATGCAAACTAGTAAACCTTATTCGTGTACATATTGATTAATACCTAAATTCGTAGGCGTAGGAGTTAGTGTCATGCGACGTTGAGCTACAGAACCAGTAACTTTTCTAACCGGTACCTTTTATGTAGTACACTATCCATACATTAGTTCTGATTCATTAGGTTTAGATCACTCGTGGAATGGACTACTTGGAGAAGCGTGGAATCATTCACAGGGACCTGGCTGCCCGGAACGTTCTCGTAGGCGATGTGGTCAACGGACTGCCGAATGTGAAGGTATGTCATGTCAACACACTTGCTGGGCCTTTAGGAGCCCTAAATGCTCGGCACTCGGCACGTACCTACCGTACTTTGGTGACTTCGGACGTCCCCCATGGATAGAGTGCCTTTTCTTGTATGTCCTATCAGTATGTTGGTTCAAGCAATCAATATCTACAAGAAAAATCCCTTATGAAAAATGTTCATGTTTCAAAACGAACCGTGGCACGCGTGTGATTGTGGCGAAAAACAAATGCAGCTGGAAGTCCTCAAAAACTACAAATACATTGAAGCATGTGCATGGGCGAATAGGCTGTGCGATGTTGATTTTAGAGGGAGTCTCGGAGAAAAGTGATAGATAGAGTCTGAGAGAGCTTGGCATAGAAGACTTATTAGTTTGCTACTACTTCAGACAAGCAAACCTCACCTCCATTCCTTATTTAGGTTTGCGATTTCGGTTTGGCTCGTAACATTTCAGCCAATGGCGTCTACGAAGCGAAAACGGCTATTCCAAAGTTTTGGACGGCACCGGAGGTTTCTTTTGTTAGATGTCAATAACGTACCGATGTACTAGCTTAGTTACAAACATGAGCATAGCTCACTTAAAATAATATAATGTCCGCTTTTTTGGAACATGTGTTGGATGTAAGACACGCTTCAAAAATCGGCTGTTCTACCAGTTTGTTCTTCCTTCCAGTCCCTTCTCACCGGTGAGTTCTGTCCCAAATGTGACCAATGGTCTTTTGGAGTTCTAATTTTCGAAGTGTTCACCCGGGGACAGGAACGTACGTCCAAGGCGTATGGTGTGGGTGAGTTGAACTTTCAACTTTATAATAATTCAAGTTTGTTTTCATGAGAGCAAAAATAATAAGTGCACGTCAACGAATCACCACATACTGTCGTGATTAGCTTTCAACTTGAGGTGTTCTCGAAAAATGTTTCTACAAATTCAGACGACAAAACAAGTCTTCAAGAGTTGTACAAAGTGATCGTGGTGCAAGGAAGGCGTCTTTCTGTCAACTGTCCAACATCTCTGAAGGAAAAGGTGCGTGTGGTTGAAAAAGGATTCGTTCAATTTTTCTGACGGCACAGTTAGCAATTCTCTCTTGGCTAATCATGTAACAAACCTCCTGTCCTCTGTGATAGATCAGCGTCACTAAAAATTAAAATCACAGCAATAAGTGGCTAATTTATATACTTATAATAGGGGCTTGTAGGTGTTCTATAAAAAACTTCGTCCGTGGTGTAGCACATTACGTACACTTTCCGGAAGGAGGGACATTTGCACTAAAAGGACGTGTCGTAAAATCAATCCATGGATGTAGACTAGTTAGTTGATATACATTGTCACGAATCCGATCAATAAATCTACTTTCAGGTGGTGAGTGGATGTTTCCAACTTGAGCCCGCCAAGAGGCCTTTATTTTGCGAGTTGCTCTGCACAATGGCTGAGCTGAATGTGGACGGGGAGTCGGAAAACCAAGCACACAGCGGATATCAAAATTGAACATATTGAAAATGAATGTTGTGGAATATGGGCCAAATCGAAGTGGTATAAAATTTGTTTGCAGATTTGTATGCATTTTTTTCAACTACCATACTTGGTGCTTCTTTATGTCGAATAGTTCCAAAAAGGCCAGATCAAATACTACTACATTCTCATATTTTGACTGCTTTCATTAGGGATTAATTTTTCCTGGTGGTTCACTAAAGACTTCGCCAAACTTTTCACATTGGTCCTGAACACTGGGGGAATTGTTAGATAGCAACCTGAAGCAGGCTTCACCACCATTCACGTGAGAAGTTGGAAGTAAAACGCCGATAAATGTCTGTGTCTCTTCACGGAAATGTTGGTGAAACCGGTCTCGTGTCGGCAGCCTTCGCGCTTAGCCAGAAAACATCGCCCAAGCTTCATGGGTGATGGTTACAAAGTTGCCGGAGAAGTATTATTCCCCTATGTCTCCAACTATAGCCAGCTAGTTCTGGTGAGAGTTTCCCCGGCTCTTCATCATCTATTCATGTCCATTTGCCGGCCAACAAAAACGGGCGAGAATTCACTTAAATCTGCTCTCCCGGGCGGGCCCTGGGCAGCTTTTTGCCACGCGATCGCTCGCCCGCGTGCGCCCCATCGACGCCCATAAATGTGGTCACAACAAGCTCATTTAAAATACAATGCAATGTTGGGGTAAGTGTTTCTGCAACATTTAGGCTAATTGGCGAGATTGTGACAAATTCACTATGAAGAATGAAATTACCTTATAAAAACTTGTGGGTAAACTACACTGACTCCATCCATATATTTATTGCTTGTAAACGGCGCACAGTAGAACATGTAAAGTGGATAGCTCAGGCTCAGGACAAGGCTAGCCGACTTTCCTATTCTTGAATATGGGCACCAGGGGTCGAGGAGTATCGTCGACAATAAATCGCCCCTTGTGTAGACATATACATCGGTTGGAATATAACAGGATACTGTGGGACACATCTAACTGTAGATGGGCCATTTCTCCCTCTTACCGACTAAAGACGATAAGGATAATCAGAAAAGTTCAACCAGATGCGCGTATGTGTTCAATGTCTTGGAAAAGCCAACAACCTGAGCTCCCTACATTCACGCTTACGCCGTGCTAATATAAGTAAGGTAGATTCCGTTTCCTTCTTACACCAAACCTACTCTCTCCTCATCTTAATTCATAAAGTGGATTGGTGTCGATCTCTGCATAGTATACCCATTTATGGTTTCCTCTTTCCATTCTTTGCATAAATTATGCAGGCAATTTGCGCGAAATTTTGGGCAATTATTCATGACGGCGTTAATGGTCTCGCCTGGGGCAGCCGATTGTTGCCAGCTGTCAAGACGTATTTGAGCAAGATCAGTTTTAGATGGAACTAGAAGCACTTGCTTAATTAAAGCGAAATAGCGTCCGGTTTTTGAAACGCATCTCCAGTACCTTGATTCCTATGTACCTATGCGAAGTGTCGCGTGTTGAATTTGAGTCGAATTCCTATTATAATACTACTCGTTTGCCATGTAATGCATAGGAATGCAGTTAATTGACACATATTCATAAATCGGCCGTTATATCGCTTTAATACCAGTGGAGCAATATCGCACATGGTTTGTGAAATGTTCCGAATTTGCTGTCAAATATATGTATGATTGGAAGAAAGTTCCTACGACAACTATATAGTTTCTTTATTTGTACTTGTACTAAGACTAAGAGTGCTGTAAGGGTGCTGGGACTTCAAAATACAAATAAGGCTTATTTCTCAACTATATTTCGCACTAATTCTACAATGTTCGTTTGTCGGTTGTGCTTATTCTCACGGTTGTCCCAGGAATAAACCATACCTAACAAATCTCTGTTTCATTCTCCCTCTCCTTCCTTTTCATCTCTTTCGTTCGTCCTCTTTATCTCCCTATCTCTTTCTCTCTTTCTCTCTTCTTCTCTCTCTTTCTCTCTTTCTCTCTCTTCTCTCTTCTCTCTCTTTCTCCTCTTTCTCCCCCCTTCTCTCTTCTCTTTCCCTCAAAAAAGGTCTCTTTCTCTTTCTCTTTTCTCTCTTTCGAGGAGGTCTTTCTCTCTTCTCTTAGTCTTTCTCTCTCTCTCTTCTTTCTCTTTTCCTCTTTCTCTCTTCTCTCTTTTTTCTTCCTCTCTCTTTCTCCTTGTTCCTTTCCCTTTGCTCTTCTTTCCCTTCCTTTCCCTTCCTTTCTCTCTCCATCAAAAAGCGGTATTCTTGTAAGCTGCCATTACCAACAACGAAACTCAAGAGTTGCGCGCGGCAACAGTTTGGGGGTGTTTCCCGCAAAAGAATTTGATGCGCGCCGCAAAAGTTTTTTCACCGACTCCGGTTGCCGTTTTGGTGCGGGAAACACCCCCAATCTGTTGCGGGAAACACCCCCAAAACGTTGCCGAAAAGGTGCGGAAACGGTGCGGGATAAGTAGCAACTGCAAAAAGAAAGCATCGTGTTGGATTTGAACCTACACTCTCGTCAGATACTTTCTCTAAACAGCGCCCTAGACCACTCGGCCAAACCACACATGTGAGACGTGTGCTTGCGGAAAAACATAGTTACATCAAATGTAGTTACGGCAGATCCTCCGAGCGCTTTCAAAAACGTTGCCGAAAAGGTGCGGAAATGGTGCGGGGCGCAAGTTGCGCGCCGCACCATTTCCGCACCGTTTCCGCACCTTTTCGGGAAACACTTTGCGCGCCATTTCTATTCCGCGCGCATTTTGTTTCCCATTCCTTTGCGGCGCGCATTTTGTTTCCCGAAATGGTGCGGCGCGCAACTCATCGGATCTCAGTGAAATGTGCTCTTAGGGAGTAATTTCCCAGAGGTGTGATGCTAATTTTTGTCTTCGTCAGGGTGTCAGTCGGCATGGCATTAGGTGCCTTTAGCTCCCAGCAATTGCTTGTGTCCCTGGGGAGCTCCCAGCCATGTCCCAACACCACCCGCCCATTCCCACAGATAGACACTCGAATTTCAGGACAATTCTGTCTTTCTGTGTTTTTCCTGTTGATTCAGCTTTGCTTTTTTTCCGCTTGTAATTTTGGTTCATTAGTTTATTGTATATGGAATTATATGTTGCATATCTACTCCGAAACAATACATATTTCACTGGAGAAAACTAAAACCTCTCATCTGACTGATTTCTCTCTCTCTCTCTCTCTCTCTCTCTTCAAGCAAAGTGTATCCATAAACTTTTAACATCTTATTATATAAAGGAGAAGAGTTTGTCATGGATTTTGTTTGTTTTTATGCCCACAACGAAACCCTTTCATAAAGGAGCACTGTATGTACAATAGTTTCACAAACGACAGGGATTTGGATCGCTTTTCCTCAGCTTCCTGTATATTTCTCGCGAATATACCGTGTATACTCACCGACTAATAAGGCACTCCCCTCTCTTATAATACCAATCGCTTTCTTCAGCGCACAGAAAAAAACCCTTAGTGTGTACGGTAGAAAAGTACGGTACCAAACGGTTTATTGTTTATACCAATGCTCCCATAAATATTTCCCATATATACTCACCAGCTAATAAGACAATCCCCTCTTTTATAATACCAACCACTTTTTTCGGCTTCTCCTCTGACAAGCCCATCTGTTATTCGGAAGACGTATCACACGGCGTTGGATAGAATAGGAAACCCCTTTTTATACCTCGAGGAGGAACCTATATCGCATATAGAATAAAGCTTTAGTAAAACAAAATAAAATTGGCATGTGGGTTATGCTAATTATAACTCCCTTGTTAGCATGATGGTGTCCTTACCGCACCAACATCTTAGGGCACCTTTTGGTTTGCGAGCTAAGAGCTACCTCAAGAACTTTTATTATTTGACCCTACGACTCGTTGATCCAACAAACATTTATTGCAACTATTTTTCAGAGAATACTTGCGTTAGAGGTTTTGTGGCAACACAAATGTTGTTGTCTGTATAAAATGATAAAGCAAATTCTCTCGAAATTCACCCTTTCTTATGCGTAATATTATGATTTGTCACATATTTTGACATCATTATCTGTAGGCGTGTGATGCTTTTTTGATTAACACGAGTTTGCTTACATCGTCCTTGGGCCCACCATGCTCACGTCTCTACTCCCATTGATGAAAGTCCGCGTAGTCGCGCAAAGAATATGGTTCGCCAAAGTTGGGCCGCAGCCCACTTAGGTTGCGCGGTGTGCACGGGGTGAGCCAAGATTTGTGCAGTTTAGTTGGCGTATCTGCTGCTTGCTTTGGATGGAGTGCGCGGCAGGCGTGCTATCAGCGCGCCTGTTGCCCGCAACCTGGAATCCTTCACCGCTGCGGTTGTGCAGTTTCGCCTTATATTTTCCACTCCTCCCTTTATCTCCTTCTTTTCTTTCCTCTGTCATTCTTTATCTTTTGCGGGGGATAAATTCGGTTACCTTTTCTCACGTCTTCTCTTTCTCTCTCTCTTTGTTGACTTGTTATTTCGTGCCTTTGAATTTCGCGCACTCTTTCGCGCAAATGTGTCGCCAAGATGCCATTTTTGAATATAAAATGAAGACATTTTACGCCCTCATGTACCTTTGATACGCTCGCCGTTACGCTATACTAATTTGGGGTTTTCCAAAGTATGTGCTGACGAGGGCAAATTTATAGGAGTGCTCTAAAATACCAGGTAGTTTATGTTTATATTATTGCCATAAACTTTTTGGTAGAAATCTACAATACTCCGAAGCTAAGACTATTAGCTATAGTTATGCACTAGTTTTGCTCGACTTTTTTCACGGGCACACTTCATATACTTTTGGATGAAAAAAGCAAACGGAACTATAGTCATCAAAAAAGTAGCTGCCAACTAGACACATGTACATCAGTTTCCGGCGTGCACGTACGTTTGTGTTCACTTTATACATTTATATGACTTTTGCCATTTTTACCCTCTCACACTCTCTATTCTCTCACTCTCTCTCCCGTCTCTATGTATACTTTATGTTCCACAATAAGAAGCATATGTTCATATGTATATGTGTTATTAACAGTTGACCGGCCGGGTGTTGAGTTGTAGTGCTTTTCCCTAAGGACGTTGTCCTTGTCTTTGTTCCCTCTCGCTATCTCTCCCCCCTCTCTCTCGCTATCTCTCTCTCACTTTCTCTCTCTCTCTCTCTCTCTCTCTTTACTGAATTGATGTCGGAATATATAAGGAGCAAGATGAGAATGATGGGCATCGCCGTTCACATCAGATGAGAGTGTTTTGCCATAGCTCTTCTTTTTCAGGATCTCTCTCTCTCTCTCTGTGCCTCTCTCTCCTTCCTTCTCTTCTCTTCTCTTCTCTCTCTTTCTCTATACATCTCTCTTGGCCTCTATCTCTCTTCCATCCCTCTATATTATTTCCCCTCCATAACTCTCTTTCTTTTCTGCCCCGTACTTCCTAAACGGACTTCATTGTGTGCAAGTACATATTTCATCCATGTGAAATTTGTGAAGCATCTCTATTGTTCTAACACACTCCTCAATTCTTCTTATCTCTGTCTCTCTGTCTCTCTGTCTCTCTGTCTCTATGTCTCTCTGTCTCTCTGTCTCTCTGTCTCTCTGTCTCTCTGTCTCTCTACCTCTCTCTCTACCTCTCTCTCTCTCTTCTCTCTCTCTCTCTCTCTCTCTCTTCTCTCTCTCTCTCTCTCTGTCTCTCTGTCTCTCTGTCTATCTATCTCTCTCTACCTATCTCTCTCTCTCTTCTCTCTCTATCTCTACCTCTCTCTCTCTCTATCTCTACCTCTTTCTTGGTTTCTCCTTTTTCTCCTTACCCGCTAATTCGCTGCATTATCTATTTTTCTGTCTCTCTTTCTTTTCCTTCAGAATTTGCAGAGTTGTCCCGCAAAATTGGTGGTGAAATTTTCAAAACGTCAAGATATGTAAGATGCATTTTTAGATAACAATGCGTGGTGTGGATTTCGCATGATGCGGGAAGCTTAGGTTGGATCGCAGTCAGAAATAGGTAGGTTTTGGTCAGCACTTAATGTGTTAAACACCCGTTTATGGTAAGTCATTTGCTTTTTCGTTCTGTAATTTGTAATAAAAGGTATTAAATCAACGTATTCTTCAGAAACCACATATGTTTGCGTTCATACCCAGGAGTAGGGTTTCTTCTCGTTAGTAACCTTCATGTTAGGACGTTTGATTTCTGTGTTTTATACCCTTCGATGAGTATCCTCAATTAATATTCTGGTGAGTTCAGGATGTTCAGTGATGGTTAGTGACGAGCTGGTTCCTTGATCATAAGATGATGTGTTAAATTAGCTTACATGTGCCCCATTACGAAATGAATCCATCAAGAAGTATCTTTTCAGAAATGGGCAGTAGACTGAGCTGTTCTTGCTCGGAGGCTTACTGTTTTGGAGGTGACGACAGGAGATTGAGGTATTCATTTAAAGCGAATTACCGGCCGGTTTTTGAAACGAATGGTGGACAACTGAATTCCTACGTATCTATGCTAATTTGCTCGAATTTAGCTCGATTTTTTATTCTAATTTATGTTCATTTGCATACGCTGCATAATGACACTGATGTACTCGATGCGTTTCAAAAACCGACCGGTCTTTCGCTTTAACTAGGCATCATTCATGCAAACGTGTAGGATCGACGAAAAGTCATTACATCTCACTTTTTCATGTTGAATACAGCTTCTTTTTTATCGTGAACACGTAAACTGTCGGATTTTAGTCCGCTCATTGTTTCGGTATTTGTGTCTGAACCTTACCTTTGAGTTATTTTCACAATTATTATGTGTTGTACTGCCAATCGTAACGGTCTAATCGTCTAATGGATGCTCGGCCGTAGGTTACACGCGAAGATCTGCTGTCTTGGGCAACCCTAACACTAAGCCTAAGCCTAAGGCTTCATGAGCTTGTGCATCTTGGTTTGACTGGTCTTCGTTCTATAACAAAGCGAAGTGTTCTACTGTATCATTCGATCGGCACTAAACCACACAAACATACCATAATATTCTCATGTGAGCGGTTTATGGGTGTTTGCGTATGTTGTATTCATTGAGAGGCGAAAGGCGCTGTTTGGAACAAAGAGCAAATACTTGGCGAATAGTTGCGAATTTTGGAGAGTAGAGAGGGAGGGACAGAGAGAGAGAGAGAGAGAAAGAAGAGAGAAAGATAAAAGGCTATTTCTTGACCACACTCGTGTATAATAAGGCGTATACTTCGTCTCAAATCCTTTACTGAATTTTGTAGTTATCATAAGACCGTTATAATAAGTGAAATCTTCCCCAGAACCTAATCGCGAGCCCAAACGAATGCCGAGCCCCAATATATGCATTCTATGTCTATGTCTATATCTTTGCTTTTGCTACCTGCAAGTATGTTCGAGAATCCAGTATACCTAGACAGCAATGTCAGATTTTTACTATGCATGTCGTTGTACTTTGAACAAATATTTATAATGATACTACATTGACTTGGTCACTTTCTCCTTTCTCAGCTTCTCCATTTACCCATCTCTGCTGAATAAGTCAGGTCTTCTTTTTTTTCTACATCTTGAGCCATCAAAAGGGCGGGAATTGGCTTGGCACTAGGCCAGTCCCCCCATAGGAACCTCTCAAGAAAACCTCTAACTCTCTTTCTCTGCGCACTCCTCTTCTGCCACAATACCTTTACCCATTCTCTTTCTCTTTCTGTGGACTACGTCTTCTACCTTTCTTCTACCTTTCAGCTCTGCTCCCTCAAGAAAACGTCTCTCTTTAGTCTACCCTTTTTCTCTCCTTCTCCAATCTCTTTCAATAAAACCTCTCTATTTCTCTCCGCACTCTCCTTCTTATATCTCTCAAGGATACCTCTACCCATTCTCTCTCGTTCTCTACGTTTCATCGCTCTCCATCGCTCCTTCACAACCATCTCTTTCTTTTTAGTCTCTCCCTCTTCTACCGCTCTCTCCGTCCTTCTCTCTTCCCCTCCATCTCCATCTTCTAACTGCTCTCTCTGTCCCCCTCTCTTTCTCTCTTCCCTCTCCCTCTCCTACCCACTCTCTCCCCCTCTCAACCACTTCTGATTGTGTGTGTGCTTCATCTTTCGATATCGTTTCCTTTTCGCCCCCAAAAATACTCATTCATCTTCCTATTCTCCCGGTTTTCCATTCCATTTTCTGGCTTTTCAAGAAAATCTATTCAACAAAAATCTGACTATCCGACGGCACACTTCAACACAAACAAATATGAATACGGACAAACTTTGGTGGGTTTACCCTTTTTTGTACGAATTTTGCGGTATGAAACAGTGTGTTTTGCGAATTGTGTATTAGTTGATGGTGTTTAACGCATTAATATATTGTAGTCTTCACAGGAAAATGAAACAATTGCCGAAACCTCTAAAACCGTCGTTGCTAGGTCATGAAGTGGTCTTAAAAACCATGTGGTGACCATGTAGTGACCAGTTGATGACCAGTTTTCGATGAGACTTGGTCACCACATGGTCACGAATTGGTTACCAAATGGGCTCCCCATTTCCTATATAATACACGAGTGGTTGTTTTCCATTGCCTAATGATAGGAGTGTTCGACCCATATTCTGTTTTCCCATATTTTTTTTTGCACGAATTCTACTGTAACCATCTACCTATATAAATCGGTAATGGGTATTTTGAAGAAATTGCAATAAATTAATGTTTTACAACTTTATTTATCTTGCCTATATAAATGCCATGTTACCATGGAGGTGTGAAAAACAAATAATGTTTATAACATATCGCGCAACTAGTCTGAAAAGTTTTCTGGAAAAGTCTCCGAAACTACTACACCTTTAGTCTTTCTACTCACTCAGTCTTCTCCAAAAAACGTTTTCTCACGGACTATTAATTAATTATTTATGTATTTCCTCACGCATCAGCCTTTTTGTGAACTATTTGAGAAATAAATTTACGCCTATGCGGAGTTACACCTTTTATGTACCCTTTAATTTTCCACCACATTACATAGAATTAGAATATTTTGATCAATGGTTAAAGTTGAGGCCATATTCAGCACTCAGTTCCCAGAGAGGAACTTCGGGTTTTTTGTCTGCGACTCTCAGTTTAGAATACAGGGAATCTTGCCCCGAGGGAATCATAGTGGGGAAATATGGGCCTCCAGATACCTGTGAAGCTAACCATGAACGCAAAGTTTGCTCATAACACATATTTTTGTTACGGTCGCGCTTTTTTTGCCGAAAGATATCGCAGATTTTGCAGACTCTTGGACTCCGAACATATTTTTGATGCATTGAAAATCGTATGAGATTTTTTGAGATTTTTGTTCACTTCGTAGCAACCAGGAAACGGCCGCCGACCGCGAATGTATGGATGTATGAATAAATAAAATTTTAGTGACAGATTTAAAAATATATTCCTTTGTTTTTTTCTGATCTTTTTTTTCTCAAACGTGATACTTGACTTTTTTTTTTTCGTGCAACATTATGTATCTCTTTTTTCTCTATTTCTCTCTCTCTCTCTTTGTGTTACTCTAGCTTTCCTCTATCTCTCTGTTTGTAATTTGTCACTCTAGATCTCTCTCTTTCTCTCGCTCTCTCTCTCTCTCTCTCTCTCACTCTCACTCTCACTCTCTCCGTCTCACTGTAAAACCTTGAACAAAAACGCTGAGGAGCATTATTTCTAAGTAGCATAAGTAAGTCTTAATCTCGTACATTTTTTTTCGTCCTGCAGCTTTTGTGACGCACTAACTTCAGTGATGTTTTTTCTCGTTGATAAGCTGCTTTTCACCAGAAACCTATTTGCTTAGCAGTTTGCCGTAAAGTTGGAAGTTTCCCCTAAACTATAGCTATAATAGAGAAGTAACAGTAAATTCTAGAACCATTTTAAAGCGAAATACTGGTCGGGTTTTTGAAACACATG
The DNA here is from genome assembly GCA_036852015.1 of Pelodera strongyloides. Classification (NCBI taxonomy): domain Eukaryota; kingdom Metazoa; phylum Nematoda; class Chromadorea; order Rhabditida; family Rhabditidae; genus Pelodera; species Pelodera strongyloides. The sequence continues at coordinate 91,047 of JAANDG010000152.1, read as the reverse complement.
ATCATACTTGTGCAGCCTATGCAAGAACACACATTATAATAAAAATCGAGCTAAATTCGAGCAAATTAGCATAAATACGTAAGCATTCAGTAGTCCACGACGCGTTTCAGAAACCGGCCGGTATTTCGCTTTAAAACGTATTTAGAATTTTTGTCGGAGAAAATATCAAGAGATTAAGCGATCAGGGTTGTGAAGTACGTATTCAATTACACGCACAAAGAAAGCACCTTTCTTATTCATATACGAGGTATTGTTATTAAAAAAAACCAAAGAAATGCTGCGGAAAAACAATGCCATCTAGTAAAATGAGGCTTCACATAAGAAGATTACTACTTGTGGAAATATACACAGAAATGTCTTTTATGCTGTGATCTAGCCAAAGTTTGTTTGTTTGTTTGTTTGCGAGGTCTCGCGTTACGCTCAAACCCTAATTGAATCAACCTATGGATCTATCAATTTTCGTGATGTACCATATTTTTTCCAGTGATCAACATGTGAAGTGTGAAAAAGCCCGTAAACCTTGTACTAATTCTTGTCACACGTCTTTCTTCTGTCTATATTGACAGTTGTTCCCGCGCACTAAGCCTCTTTCCTTCCTAGCCTATACTTCCATATTGCATAAGTCGAGAGAAGTGCCTTCTCCCGTGTAACTCATTGACCTCTATCCGTTACGGTAACCTCTGTTAACGTTCTCTCTCTCTTTTCTCTCTCTCTCTATCTCTCTCTCTCTCTCCTCTCTCTCTCTCTCTATCTCTCTCTCTCTCTCTTACTGTGCATATTTTCTTTCCTCTTTCACGCTTTATACATATGTGAGCATATGAATTAGCACCTCCTTAGCTCCTGAGCAAAAGCTTGACTTCTTTGTACGTTATATATTTTAAGGTCACGCCTTGTGGTTCAGAGTTCAGAGTAACAATTCCATGGCTTGTGAACTCTTTTTATTTCTGTCCCTCTAAATTTGATTGTTATATATTATATTAGTATAAAAGATAATTCATCTCCTATTGTGATGATTACCATTGTAAGGACTCTATAGCAACCTCGAGTATTGAAATAAAAATCTTTTACTTTTTTTTTTTTGCTCCAATTTATCCCATTTGCTCTCAATGCAACGCGAAACTCTGATGGTGCGCGGCGAAACAAATCTGTTGTGCCTACAGCTCGCCGCACACAACGAAAGGTTCGCGCCAGGGTTTCGCCACGCACCACCCAGTATCAATCCGTTCATCTTTCATATTGTATTTCGTTCCAGTTTGTACCTTATTTCACCGGAGATATGATTCGCGTCATCGATCGATAAACACCTTTCCATGTATTTGAATATTGATCGACGGGAAATCCTACTGTAATGAACAATTTCCCAGTATGGAATATCACCCATTCTCGCGATTACCCAACGCACAATATTGCTCGTATGTTCAAATCAAATAATATCTCATTCCAAACAATCAAACAATCGTTTATTACAAAAAGTAAATAGTGTAAGTTTTGTAGTTTGCATACGCTTGTCACCTAACAAATCCATGTAGAACTGGCTTCTACAAAACGGCACGGGTAAATTGGCCAATGACCGTGTACAGCGATAGCCTTGGTACTAGAAAAGGCATAATTTCGCATAATAAGAGTTCGTCTTTGAATGTACATGTTTTAGCAAACTACTTGTAATTCAGGATCCATGCCGAGCTGTTCGAACTGTCCGCCTGTGGCTCACGATGGATTATGGTTGAGCAGAGATTACTGTACATTACGGTACATCGGACGGCGTTTGCTCAGGCAAGGGTGTCAGCGATGACGTCAGCGGGGAGGACGGTCGTCGACTCGACTATATCGCCGAGTAAGCTTTTCTAATCTTTAGCCCATATGTAATTATGAACGGTTCGGCAAACATCCTCACTGTTATGATATGTAATCTTTTTTTTTCTCCAGTACATCTCTCCCTGAGCTGCCTCTCTCGCTCCCTTTCCTTTATATTTTTTATGCTAATGAAACCAAACAGTGTGTGCAGTAACCACAAACACCAAGAAAAAAGCTGCCAAATAGGGGCATTAAGGCCACAGGCGAAGCGCAGCACCATACCTTCATAGCGCAGCGCATCTATTCTGGGAAGCGAGCAGACGCTGTGGAAGATTCTCTCCTTTCTCGTTCTCTCTTTCTCTCTCTCCCTGTATTGTCACTCTCCCTATGTTTATCTTGTGCTCTCATTTTGTATCTCTTGCTCTCTCTCTCTCTCTCCTCAATTGTTACATTTATGTACAATGAATAAAGATTATAGAGAAAAAAAAATAAGAAGTAAATATTGGAAAAAAAAAAGTTTTAGCGGTATTACCCGCAACTGAAAAGAAATATTAAGGAATAATAAATCTAGTAAAATAAGAAAGAACAGCAATAGTAGGGGGAAAAAAAAAATGAAGAAGTGTATATATAAAGTATGATGATAAAAATTTTAGTGCGAGAAAAGAAGGATTAATATTATTACATATAAGAAGGGGGGGGGGTGGGGGGGGGGGGGGGGGGGGGGGGGGGGGTGGGGGGGGGGGATGGTTACCTAGTACCCAGTATGACTGGGTAACCCGTTTCGACCCCTAATGTCACAGACGGGATTTTTGGAACGTATGCTGTGTAGGGGTCATCATCAGTGTGATGCCACAGCATACATATTAATAGTATGTGTAAATTTAAAACTATTTCCAAGTATGGAAATATTATAATATATAATGAGTTATAGAGCTCAACGCTCTAGGTAGTGTAGCATAATACTGTTGTTGTACTAGGTCGATGAGGCGTACCCTACTAACCATCTGCAGGATCTCAAGAGTAAATGTGCATTTTTTGTTTACCCTTTTCACAGAGAAAAAGAAAGAGAAGAGAGAGAGACGAGAGAGAAAGAGAGCTAGCTAAGATGTCTCTCTCGATTTAAAAGACGAAAACAAGATAAATGGAGATTGAACGACATAAAACAGAAGAGGGAAATCGGATTTCCGAGAAAAGAACGTCTAAAATCTAGCTGAAAATGCACGGAGGGACAATTACAGGGACAATTACGGGGACAATATTTGCTGTTGGAATGTGTAGCTAGAAAATAAGTTTTTTGCTCCTGATCAGTGTGGTAAGGATCTATGTGCCGTTAGTGCGCCAAGAGACGGCCAAATTTTCTTTGCGCGCTCCTCGTGCAATTATGAAGTATTAGAGGTGTATTAGAGGTGCCCGCGCGGCTGCGACCCCAGGGCACAGTCGTGGTCGCGTACCATGAAAATCGTTATAGAGGTTTCACCTTAGTTTAGGAATTTCAGTACTTACTTACCTGTTACTTGATTTGCAGACTGTGCCGTGGAAAAGATATCAGAATGTTTCGTTTTCTGGAAGGATGTTGGGGGACGAACACTTGGAGTGAATACTTTATCAGCTAGGTAAGTCTATCGTAAGCCTAGTTGTAAACCTAAGTGTCTTAGCGTACGGCTTGTTTAGCCTGTCAAAACTGCAATGTTTTGCTTGAGAATAGGTAATGCAATAATTACTGCGGCGTCTAAATGCTACTGTACCCCTGCCGTGCTTCTTCAAGAAAAAGAATAGCTATGTTTCCAGCCTAATAATATTTTCAGAGATGCCAACTCATTTCTCTCCGTCTGCTCCACGAAAGACTCCTCGCTGACGCTCAGGACCGCCGGGCTGTTTCAGGTACTAGCTTATTTTCTTGTTTACCCTTTTCACTGGAAATCTATGAAATTTCTAGTAACCCAGACAATTTTTTTCACTAGGTTACTAATCTTATTATATATAAGAGCAACTGTAGTGTGCGCTAGCCCCCTGTGCGTTACGGAAGTTCAATTTGAATAAAGTGTCCCGCTTCGGATATAAAAGAGTGCCGCCGCTCAAATTAGAATAATCTCATGTAAAGGAACGATGCGTGCTTCATTCGTAAGATTTTCTTCTTCGTTACAGACGTTTCATTAGTATGAAAAGCCTCAGGCCTCAGGCGGCGTAGCTGTCTGGTCAGATATATTTCAACTGTATTCATTTCAGCAGTCGACAATATGTCAAGTATCTCAGCTGGCTGTGTTCGATAAGACCCGGGTTGTGCTAAAGGTAATATTTAATTATACTAACATTAACATTTGGCGTTATTTATTAATACGATTGATTTTTGGCAACATCAATTTTTGAATGCTTACCCATCGGAACTTACTGTCATTTCACAACTAATATTTATTCGTTTGGAAATCTATAATAACTTTATATTATCCAATTTCATTTCAGAAACTTCCTGCTGAAACTACAATGGTGGCCGTGAATCCATTAGCATTGGTATTCCATTACAATCATCAGTTGATCAACGTCGATCTGGTAATTTATTTGTCATAATTACTGTAACCCCCCTTACCTCATCTCTCCATATCTCTGTTCTCTCTCTCTTTCTCTCTCTCTCTCTCTCTCTCTCTCTCTACCTCTCCCCTTCTCTCCCTCCCTCTCTCTCACATAGAAGGGCAATCTTGAAGCCAGCCTTCCTAATCCAACTTTATCCAAACAACGATGTTTACCGGATTTGCCCGGTGCCGTGCCGCTAATCGCACTGTTTATATATTCTAGTTGGAATGTGTGGTAACGTCTGGCCCGGCAGATACCATCCTCCATCTCGCACACCAAAGGACCGTCTACCAATTCGAGTTCTCCCAACCAGCGGTACCATTTTTAGCACAGGTAGTTGTCGTTAACTTTCTTGGTAGGTTTGTTGTACACCAGAGGACCGTCTACCAGTTCGAGTTCTCCCAACCAGCGGTACCATTTTTAGCACAGGTGAGTTGTCATTGTGTGAGCCCACTAGTAGTCAATGATTCGCACCTTTTAAGTTTGTTGGTACACAGGGTTCAGCTGTTAGGTTATCTAGACTAGGGTACCTAATTAAATGTCAGAAGATACAACGTTCTCAGTTATATAAGTGTCTGCCTTAAATGAAATGCTATGAATAGCCTAGAACCTTCATACCATTTCAAATCTTGAAGACACAAAACCATTTAACGAATAATATGTAGCGAATTCCTTCACAATTTTTCGCACATAATGCCCAACAAAAACTCTAATGGACTTCCGTCAAGATTCTATGCTACTTTAGTTACTTTCTTGAAACGTATTCCTCATTTAGGTGCTCAATCTCTCCTCGCTTCTGCTTGCCCGAACTACAAGTACGGACGTCGCAATAGCCACGTTACAGAAACAACGGATGCGCGTACGCAGCAAGCTATCTTCTACGGTAGTTACTTTCCATGGAAAGAGACAAGAAGAGAGAGGGGGGGGGGAGAGAGGAAGACAGAGAGCGACAGATAAGGAGGAAACAATATAAAGAAATAAGTTGAAAAAAATAGAGAGTGTGAGAGAGAGAAAGAGAGAGAAAGAGAGAGAGAGAGAGAGAGAGAGAGAGAGAGAGAGAGAGAGAGAGAGAAGACTTCTAGTACTGTATTCAGGTGGTCAGTGGCGAGGATCCCTCTGATTGGTCGAGAGAAAAGTGGACAATGAAAGATGTATGCCTGCAAGTCAGGCTAAAAGCCCTCTCCTCGAATACAACACTGCAACTGAAGGTAAATTTAATTTTAAGTTGATTGCCTCTCTCAACATTTAATACATTGTTATATTAAATGACTGTTCTTTATACTGTTCTCCTTTATTCAAAATACTTTTTAGTTTCCTTTTTAGTTGCCCACAATCAGGTTAAGATACTGATCTCGTGGTTCTCAGATAAGAAATAGGTGATACAAAATAAGAAATGAACACCTTTCATAGCAATGATATTTTCCTAGTTGAATGAGCATAGTGATTGCTGAATGCGCAGTGTTTCTAGATAAATATATCCATAGAGCTCTAATTATATTCGGTGCAGATCTTTCAGTGTGTGAAACTATTCCTATTAGTTTGATTGATACGCGTTCAAGACCAATATGTATTTTACGCTTTACATTGATATAAATATGACGGGGTTTCCAAGTATGCCAAAAACCGTGCATTTTCCTTCCAAGTATCAATTGCAAAATAGTGTGCCAATCTACCGTAATTTTGCGTAATTTTGACACATTCGCACTATAGAAAATCCGCCATCAAAGCTATTTTTTGTTGAACAAATGGTCCCGTCGCCGTAAAAACTGCCTGTAGCTATTATCGTGTACTGCCAAGATACGGTATATTTTTCTAGACTTGGAAGGAAAATCGGCCATATTGGAAACCCCATAATCTGAAACAATCAAAATGCTTACCACCTCGCCCGCGTTTTTCTCTCATTGCAATTTGGTGGGGAATAAGTATCAGTACTCGATAATTCGATTTAATTCACCCCACAGTGTTTATCTTTTTAAAAACGTAGGCAACCGAGAAAATTCAGTATATTCCCCTCTTTTGGAGTGTGTAATTCTATACCAGAAATGTAAGCCCCATTTTTCTTTTTAACGAAACTACCACCCTTTCTAACGAAAGCCTACAATTTTAGTGTTCACGCCTTTTTCGTAAAAAAAAGCAAACATCTAGCGGGGATTTTTCAAACACACATCCGAAACTAAAGCTGTTCTAAATACATTTACCTTTCCCATAATAACAGATAGTTGCGCTTTGCCTAATTTACTTGCGAGAGTATTTTTGGGCATGGCTCAACTTAAAGCAACGGTTTTTGAAACGCACCATGGACAACTGAATTCTTAAGTATTTATGCTAATTTGCTCGAAATTAGCTCGATTTTGTATTCTAATTTATGTTTATTTGTATAAGCTGTATAAGAATGCTGGTGTATTCGATGTGTTTCACACACTGGCAGGTATTTCGCTTTAATATTAGGATAATATAATGGACACCAGAAGCAAGATATGGAAAAAAGTTATTACATCACTAAAACCAAACATTTTGTGTGAACTTTCTCTTTTTTTGCTCCCGTCCACAGTGGCAAAATACTTTTTGCGACTTTGTCGATAATTGTTGTACGTATCTTATCGTTTTCTAAAATAATTTCATTTTATTACAGGAGGCCTTGTCGTGTCTGAGCGCCCGACTGCTACAGTACTCTCTGCCTGACTGTCCTCTGCCCTCCATATACCTCGCACTCTCACAGCTACACAATTTTAGAATGTAAGTGTTACTGTAGTCTATAGTGGATGGTATTCAACCGAAACTAAAGCGACATGACACGTGGTTTGTGAAACGAAGTCACATAATCAAAATGGCACATAGTTTACATCTAATACTTTGAATGCGGCCTAAGCGCTGCAGAATGCCGAGTTTCTCTATTTTTGCAGTTTTCTAATAACTTTCTACTTGGTAAACAAGCTTTTTCCAATTTCCTGCTCCATAAATAGGCTTGTAGAATATGAGGTTGTTCATCTTGCTTTTCTTTCTCTCTGGCTCTCCACACTCTTTCTCTCTCTCTCTCTCTCTCTCGCTCTCTCTCTCTCTCCCTCTCTCTCTGTCTGTCTTTCCATATCTCTCTCGCTGAAATCCTCAGTGCAATTGTAATTAATGTTTTCTTCTATTATACAGCGATCGTCCGTTCAGGTATAGTCATGTGGTTTAGATCTCGGTTTAGTCGCAGCCACCACTAGCTTGTAGATATGCTTATTGTAAGATCCAAGTTTAGAAAGAAATTCTATTTGAAATGTAAACTTTCTTAGGTTCCGTAAGACGAGTGATGGTAGAGCCAGCGACCTCCGCGCCTTATCCCCTACCAATAATATGACGATGTCAAACACGGCGTCCTCGAGCACGGATATGGTAGGTAGTTGGTACTGTAACTTAACTGTAATTACAACATGCTTTGCTTTGTTGTTCACGTGGGCAAGAGGTTGACCTAGACTGGAAAGTGCCTCAAGGCTGGTACGTTTCACTCAGTAACAGTAGGCACATGGGCTTCGGCTTACAAATCTGATTGGTCTGATTGTGCCCCAACGCTTAGGCTTCTTAGGCTTGGGTTCATGGTTGTTATTTCGAGTTTGGTGTTCAAGTTAAACCTACATTTTGAAAGAAGATTTCGTGAATCAACTCTGATCCATTTTGGAAATCGCGTTTTCTATCCACCTATTTCCTCTTTACTTCAGATGTTCAATGTGTTACTACCCAATGGAACAACCACAGTGATCACACACAAGAATAACAATAAAAACGAGCTTCTGGATAAGGTACTGGTTGTCGTTAGTGCATTTTATTGTGCGTTAGTTTCTGCGTTAGCATATTAGCATCCTTATCTTTTTGCCTTAGTCTTTGTATAGTCTTATTAGTCTTTGTACCCTAAGCTTATTAGTCTTTATACCCTAGTCTTTGTATCGTTGTACCTTTTAGGTTTGCGAAAAACTGGGTATCGATTCACATTTGTTCGATCTTGTTCTAGAACTCAATGATGAATATCGATTGATTCTAAGGACAGAGTATCAGGTGTGTTGTGGAGTAGAATGCAATATTACGGGCCTACAAGATACCCAATACAATATACAACCCCATCCCTCTACACTACTTACAGGATTTGCAAATTAGCAAAACACAGCATTATCCCTGTATGTAAAAATACATTGAAAATCCCTCAAACAGTCATACTAGTGAAATTCCCCAGCGTTTAGTTTAGGGTTTAGTTTATGCCCTCAAGAGTTTAGGGCCCTCTGTAAATTAAGGATTTTCGTAAGTCAATTCGGCGCCAGGTCGATGTTGCTTTCATGTAATATTTAATACTCTATATTTTACAGGTCGAAAAGAAGCACGGTCGTCTGGGCCTAACCATATATGCCTCTCAGCAGGACGATGGTAAAGTTCGGGCCGAGGTCCGAGGCGTCGCGGTTTTCAGTCCGGGCGGTCCGGCAGTTGGGGATACGGTAGTCAGTGTCGACGGACAACCGATTGCTATGGTGTGTGGTACTGTAATACATGTAAATCATAATACATGTATTTATTCTTGTATGTATTAGTGAAGTTTGTAATATATTCACCCTATAAAAGATCGTAAAAAAGATCTGTAAACTTTGTAATATATTCACCCTATAAAAGATCTGTAGCATGAAGACAATACTACTTGACCAGAGGCCATACTCACCACTCCCATTCCCTCGGGGAAATATTCCCTGGGGATAGAAAATAGCATTCTAATGTGAGACACGCAGGGAAAAAGAAGGGGAATTCCCCATGGGGAATTGAGTGGTGAATATGACCTCTCCTCTGAAGTCTATTACGGTGGCTAACCGTTAGAATTTTTTTAGGTGCCCAGCGCCAGTGATGTAGAGCGTCTGCTTCGTGATGGCACGAAAATTGTTTTGAAGCGACGGACGGTTGCCAAGGAATTTGATCAGAGAACCAATCACATTGCACAGGTGCTTTTCATCATTGTACGAGTAAAGGCGCTGAAGGTACCTTTACCTTGCGAGTACAGTAATTTGGTGCTAACTCCATGTCATTCGTGGAATATGTAAGTTTTATAGTTTCTGCATGTTTCTGCAGTTCCTCAGTCGTTGATTGCAACAAGTATGGGAGATCAATCAATAATGTCATAAATTGATGTTATCATTTCATTTTTATTAACATTCCAGTGGGACCGTTCTCCACGTCCTTCCGCAGTCCCTCCGCCTTCAGCCGTAACGCCTTTACGATTAGAAGGCAAATTACACCGATCAATACAGGAACTACTGACCACTGAGCAGAAATATGTTGGCGATTTGAAACAGGTCAGCTGTTATCTTTTAAATGCACGAAGTTTGTTTGTATGTTTGTGTGACGTTACGCTCTAAACGTAGTCAGATAAATATTAGAGATAGTTAACGTAATCATAGAAATATTAATTATCTAGATGGTCGATCTCTATTTGTGTATCGGAAGTGTACGAGAGACAATGGAAGCCGCTCTTCGTCTCGAGGCAATGCAGGAAGCTTTCCTCGAAGCGCTTCAGGAGGCTGTCAGCGACGCCGCGCACGACGGAGCGCTGCACGCGCAAGTCAGAGTGAGTACACTGTATGTAGATTTCAGACTGTGAATTTTGTAGATATCATACATAGTTCCCTGGATAGTGGAACGACCACGTAGTAGTTGTGAGGCTCCATAAATTGCTTTGATATTCACGTCAAGAAAAATGTTTTTGATTTTTCCCGTGATTAGGTCCGTTTTCCAAAAAAGCTCCTTCTGTGCATCATGCTTGGAAACCGAAAGGAGGTATAGTATAATGATACACAACTTAATTCTTTTCTTTTAGGACGCAGTGATGCGCGTCTGTGCATTGTTTGTCAATAGAAGTTCTGAGTTCAAAGTTTACGCCGAGTACGCAGCTGCGTATCTCACCCTGCAGCAGGAACTCAAAGAAAACAAGACACTTCATGCACAATTAGAGGTATGTTAATTATTGATCGCGTTATTAAAATGTCAGTTTTCATAGTCAGGTTACCTAAATGGTAGGGCATATGGTTATGAGGTAGCGCTTCATTTGTTTATGGCAAGAAAAAAATTCGGTAACATTATTGCGAACGCCGTATTTAATATTTAATATAATTGCCCGAGTCGCCAATTTATGTGCTACTACTGTGCAGTCCACCATCCTGCTTGCCAGGAAAATACTGCAAACAGTTTTTATGGCACCCTGAGCCTGAGCCCTATTGATTATTGATTTTATAGCTTTTTATAGAAACAAGGCAAATACCGTAATATTTCAAGGCAGCCAACTTCACGGGCGCTCAGCACTGTTCCTACGAGTCGCGGATGATAAAACCTGTTCAACGAGTAGTACAGTACCCATTGTTGCTCAAGACCATAGCGGCAGGGTGTGAGAGTGGGAGCCTGGAGGCTAGACAGGTAGGATTGATATGATAACCTTGTCTTATTATTTCTTGCTTCCGTTCTGGTATTGTTCAGAATCAGAAACAGCAAATGTGATGCTTGCTAGCTAATTGTGATTCATCATCTCATCCAAAGTCTTCGTAGAATTTGATGTAATAGGACTTTACTGACACTGAAGTCCGCCAATGTACACATCATCTGTTTTTCTGTAAACCTAAAGGCCGAACCTATACCCTACACCTATAGTATGTGATGAGACTGAAAAGGCGCAACAACAGCTATGTCCCCTTGCATACGGTACCTGACCATGGGCCTAGGTCTAAACCTGGGCCTAGGTCGTGTACCATCAATCCGAACCATAATATAAGGCCAATATTCAGGTAGAAACCGCTCTTCAAAAGATGCAAACGGTGGCCGAATACGTGAACGAAATGCAACGAATTCACGAGCAGTTCGCCCCTCATCTTCAGTCGATTTCCGAAACGCACAAGGAAATGTTCACGGCAAAGGTAGGAAAGCGGAAAATGGAATCGGTGTGATTCTGTCAATACTACCGTATTTCTGCACGAAACTTGCATATAGAATATGAAAAGTAAAAAATATTCTAGTGTAGTTCCAAAATACTGCAAATTTTCACCATACTTGAAACCCCCATAAAACAACACATGTAAAGACATTTGAATGTGAAATCTCACATCCACATACTGCGTTAATCTCAAATGTGATAAATGAAGAAAGGTGCAGCATAACCAAGACTTGAAAGTATAATGTTTCAACGCTTGTACATATTTAGAGCAACCCTGCAGTTTTTTCCCTCGTCTTGAAATCGTTTACCAAATGAATTCGTCATGCCAACTGGAAATAAATTATTATTATTATTATTAGTTCCACTTTGAATTCATTTTAGAAACTCCGAATTGACGTCCGAGATCTTTTGATATTCGCTCATGTGCGGTGGGTGAACGCTGATCAGAAGACTTCACAGGTAATCAATAATTAATAATCGCCCAAAAGTGTCATGACTTCATTACTATACCGTATGCCTACGGTGTGCGGTGGGGCAATTAATAACCCTGTAATAACCCTGTTAACCACTTATATATGTTAGTCACTTCTTTCATATAAATGGAAATCACAATATATCATAATAGTCATCTACAGCAAAGTAGGAAACTCCAACAGCTACCGTATGCTGCTTCCATATTATAACTTTCCAAAGCAAAATATATAATTCCTAAATTTTGTATTTTAGGAGTATGTGATGTTCGTCTTCGCCTGTCTCCTCCTTCTACTTCCAAGTGATTCGCGTATGTCGGCTAAGGTGAGGGTTATTTTTTATGTAGAGACACTGCTGTTGCGCGGCAAAAACCTGCCTCTTGGCGAAAGAATGGCGCGACGACTGGACGAAAAAGTGACAAGTGAACCCGTCAAAAAGGCGCGCGCTTCGTGAAAGGACACCCAGGTAAATCCCGGGACCTGTCAATTGTTTTTTTTTCACCGCATACTATCAATGTTTCAAGTTGAGCCTACGTGAACCTGCTACTTAGGTCATAGGCGGGCGTCTAATCTACGGTCCTATTAAAGTCCAACTACATAAGCGTAAGTATCTTTCCTACTATCGCGTGCTCCCTATCAACGAGGTCGAAGTGTAGAACGTTTTCTAATTTCTAAATGACCTCCTCCGATAACTTAATTTCAACAAATATTGCATCTTCTGTAAGACATAATCATATCTTTCCTCTAGGCCAAGTACTACCGCGTGCTCCCCATCAACGAGGTCGAGGTGAGCGAGGGCCGGGCCGACGATGGCCTCCTGCTCCTTGTCCATACTCCGGAGACAAGACTGACCGTGTGCGAAGCGAAGGCCAAACCAAGACTCCCTGAGCCAGTCCCATTCCAAATTTCATGCTGCCAGCCCCTTCTCAAACATCAACTGGCCAAGAACATCAACAAGGCACGAACTGCATTCATGTGGGTATTTTTCTTTCGTTTATTTTAGGCGTCATTCTTGGCATACGCTCTTTACAGCAGAACTATACTATGGGTCATACGTCATACTGTGGGTGCCAGATGCCACAAATGTGCTGCTAGCTCTGAACTTACCGTACCGAGAAGGTGTATTCGCTAAAAGTCGATCAAATAATGCTAACTATGAAGTTACTTCATACTTCATCATACCATGATCCATATTATTCAGTTATATGAGCACCTCCTACACTTTCATGAACCCTTAGGCCGTATTCACCACTCAATTCCCCCGAGGGAGCAACTGTCTTCTTCTCTGCAGCTCTCACGTTTTAGTGCTCTTGTTCTCCCCAGTGACTACCCCCCCCCCCCCCCCTCCCACCCCCCCCCAGGGAAGTGAGTAGTGAATATAGCTTGAGGAAGTTACTTGAATCCTTTACTTCAGAAAGGAGCATCGTCGACCCTTGAGCGGTTCCTCCCAATCAGATGGTGGCTACAGTAGTGAGCCGGCGAAGGACATCCCAATACCCAAGTGATGATGTCGGGGAATGTTCTCCCCGACATAAAGGGACGTTCTCACCAACATATATGTACCCTACTCGGTTTGGTACAACTGAAATACCCAAGTGATTATGGCGGGAAGTTCGTTGGACTTTCTGCCAACATAATTTATAGAACCTCTGCGGAACAAGTCGCTTTGAATACTGTATTAAATCACTCTTACATAGCCTGAATACATAAATGTAGCCTAGACTTACGTTGCCATAACCGACCAAACCTTTGCTATTAAGCTAAGGAGATCGTTCGTTCATCGTCGAAGTTGACTAAGAAACATGTTGATTTTGTAGCTAATTTTGCAACTCACCAGAGTAGTTGCACGTCATACTCACGAGAAAAAGTACAAATTGAACTTTATAAGTTCTTAAAGCGAAATACCGGCCGGTTTTTGAAACGCATCGTGGACAGCTGAATTCTTACGTATTTCTGCAAAGCTGCTTGAATTTAGCTCGATTTTTTTATTCTAATTCGTGTTCATTTGCATAAGCTGCATAGGAATGATGGCGTACTCGATGTGTTTCACAAACAGGCCGGCATTTCGCTTTAAACAAACCCTTATCACTCTCTGTAGATTATAGGACTTCCAGCACGTTTCATACACTTTAACATTTGATTTCTTGAGTAAAATCAAACGGGTACACAATTGACTAACAAATATATTTCCTTTCTTGGAAGCGACCAGTTTTTCTTTTTATTCTCAATTAATAAAGCGTTTACTTTATTGATTCCATATCTTAAATATACATTATCAGCTATAGTTGAGACTACAGTGATCACATCAAGGACATTCATGGATAAAAGTAACAGTTATATGCGTTTCGGTTACTAAAGAACACTCAGAACATCAAGGTGAAGGCTTACTGGGCCTGCGCGTAACACTGGCGAAACTCTGGCGATGTGAGCGAAAACCTGGCGGTCTAGTTGGTAGGACTATCTCATGATTCCCATGTACATTCCAGAAAAGGTTTCAATCACTAAACTCATTGCCTTTCTTCTCTCAATATCTTATGCGCATTACAGTATACTATACTACAACGAACTTTTATAACTTTTTATGGAAACATAACAAAAAGTGCGATAAAAACAACATAGACGTAAATCCACCAACCGTAACAAAATATACCACGTAAAATACTTGAAAACGAAAATAGTAAACTTGGAGCAATATGTACAAACACAGCAAATACAATTTGTAAAGTTTCTGACCACGCTCAACCCCAATTGGAGATATCGGACAATATGAAATACTCAGATTATACCATCGTCTAATAATATCCCTACTATTTCAAAATCTTACCAATACAACAACGAAATCATCTAACGTTACGCCTTATATAACCTCAAGAATATACCCGTATTGTACACACAATCATCATACCACAAACAACAAGCACAACAAAGACATAAGAACTCCGAACTAAACTAACCTAATCCTACTAATGTGCTATGTTAGTTAGTAGTACTAACCTATTCAAACGGTTACTGCTACGAGCAACGATCCTATCTAACAAGTAATAGCAAGCAACACTTCAACAGCTTACACCAGCAAACCGCCAACAACAAACAACAACGGACACAAAAAAAATTAACAACAAGCTACAATATTTTACAATAGCTGTAACCAATTAATAACTTCAGAACTATGATCTACCTCTATTTCCAGCCTTCCTGCAATTGGTAACCTTCAGATCACCTCTTACTTCACGTCCTGACAACTTTGTGTGTTTGAGCAGGTTCATCAGCAAACTCCAAGGACCACGAAGGTACAGAATTCAGAATACGACGTTTCACAAGCCTGCAAATAACAAGAATTAAAGTTAGAGTAGATGCAAACTTAGATCTCCATCAAGGGCTTCTTGAATCGGCATGGCAACGTGGTATGCTGGACCAGTGTAAGCCCACGTATTATATGCAAATGTATGTTTCGTCTATACCAGAAAGACGGGCTAAAACGAAGGGGCACAGATTGCAACAATACGTGGGATTTGGAATGTAATGATGCAGTCTACATTTCACAAGTCAGATGTTACAACGCTTGAGCTACTGCCCGCTCTCCTAACAAAATAAAAAAACACTAGTAGAAAGTTAGATTTTATCAAAACCAAGGTAGATCAATCAATGAATCAATATAACATAAAATCTAGTAGCGTAGACTATATATAAGAATACACCAATAAACTGCGACAGCGCGATGCGTCCGCCAACAAGCAAGCGTGCATTTGCAGGCTCACATTGCAGTGAAAACATTTGCTTGTTATTTAAAGGCTAAGGATATGGAACCTGGTTTGATTCCTATCTTAGTTCCTACTTACAGGTTCCCCAACAAAAAGCAAATCCAAAACAGTTTAACAAGAACACGACCCACTTGATGAGTTTGTAAAATTTTGGTCTCGCAAGAGCCCTCCTATCTGGATCCCGAAGAGCTCTTATAGTGAACTGCATCATGGTGCCTAGATGTGTTCCTTCCAAGCAATCGGGCTAAATGATGCGTTCGGTTGGTTGGTTATCCAAGCCCTCTAGCTGATCGCGGATGGCGGCCCTCAACCCTCAACTGCCAAATCAGCCCCTCTAGCTGATGGCACTCGGCACTCACATCTACGAATATGTATTCAATGCTTTCTGCTTTCACTTATGACATATGTCAATCTACGCAACGGACTGATCGTCCACAACGAGGATCCCACCCTTATTCAACGTATCGGTATCACGACCGGAATTCACGTTATAATATGCTTTAATGGTGAATACCATGGGGATGCTGTGTGATGTGATCCCTGTGTTATGTGTGGTGTAGCGGAATGTTTGTGATGTAGATACAGTAACAGAACACAATAGCATATCATAATTGGGCCACAGGGGAAGTCAGAGATGTTACTACTAGTTGAAGATCATAGTAGTTAGACACCTGCTTGTGTCATTGCAAGCAACGCTCTGACGTGAGAGTCGCGGCTAGGCCACACGAGTGAGGGTGAGAGATAGTATGCTGTAACATTCACCTCACCCATGAAATGAAATTATGAAATATAAAAAAGCTTAACTTACCAGTATTTGGTCGATCAAGTGGTCGACTCTGTTTCGGAGCACATAAAGAGCATGATCCCGTAGCGAGGTATCCCAACACTCCTCAAAATGAAAATGTAGTTATGTAGTTCAGCTTCAGCAACACGACAATCAGGCAATCAAATAAAATAATATAACGTTAGCCGGAGAAGTGATTAGCCTTAACGCGGTTTGGTCGATTAATGACGCGCGTCGCGTGTTCATTGTTACTGCAAATCAAAAGGCGAGCTCAATGGATAAAAGGTAAGGATAGGCCCATAATCATCGGACAATAGAACTATTACTATTCAACATTAATCCCCGGGCAGGAAATACACGGCCGTGGCTCTCGGATTCAGCTTTTTGCTTTTTTTTCAACGGTAATTCGGTAATCTTACGTACGAACCACGAGCTATAAGCAAAAGTGTAAAGAAGAACAAGTCATACCAGTGCGCAGACATATGAGTGTAATACAACAATCTTCCGCCTTGATTCTGCAGTTAATGACCATTCTCTGAAAACAAAATAGCATTTATACGCGTATGTATAAAAATTGTTAAACTATGGAAACTCTCTGCAATGCGATTCAGGCTATAATTTCCATGCGTAATTTCGGAGATGGTCGCTTAGTTGAGAGTCGAACCGTAAATTACCACTGATATGTTTCACCCAAATCTATATATTTCTCTGAACCTCGGACGCGCAGCGCAGCAATGTATTTGCGCGGACGCCGAATTGCAGGAGCGCGTCCGCGCAAAAATGTTGCTGCACTGCGCGCAAACGGACCACGTGCATGCACAATGCCTGCCCCTCGCACCTTTTTCGCTCTTTTGCGCCCTATTAAAACCATGTAAAACCAAATAAAACCACCCAAAAAAAAGGAATAAATGTTTATTTGCGTAAATAAAGTCTTAACTGACAATATAATAACAATCAAAACATAAATATAGTAACCAAACAAACTTATATTCAATGAGGAGCGTATGGTAACAACTAGCAATTATGTAGGAGCCTTAATTGTGCCGGCTGGTGCTAGCAATAAATAAATAAAACAATATGTTACGACATATATAAATAACACCTAAGTAACATAGCAAAAAGTGCGTAGCTGCAAGATAAATAAACTCTAACCATAGAACGATAGAAAATATAAAATGCAGAGATTACAAGGAGTTCGTACAGGGTAACTAGCGCGTTACTAAAGGAAAATAAGGCATCTAATATTACTCATATCAAACATGACCAATAAAAGGCATTAAGTTCCAATGATTGCCAGTAGTCAATGGGGCAATATAAATCCTCTTCCTACTTGTGCAACTCAGATCAGAGTATACAACTATAGAAAATAGATTAGATGTATAAATGTAGGAACTAAAATAACAAACCAGTAATGTTACTATTACTAGGATGAGACTAGCATTCCACTAATGTATGGATTAACAGGGAAGATGTCGTAGCAGACCAATCTGATAAGAACTGTAATAACCAGCAATCTGCTAATAAGCTCCGGATGCACATTATACTGATGCTATTTAATAAATGAGTATGAGTCTAGCAAATAAAAATTAGTGCTATATTAACAATTCATAGGACGAAATAGACAAATGATTTTGATGTAGCGGGGAAAGTCAAGTGGCTCGAGTTTAATAAAATCGCTAATAAAACAATGCAATTTTTAATCACCAAGCGCTCACAACAAGTCAGGAGGGACAAGGTTTGTTTGGAAACCTCCATTATTGCTCCTCGAACGGACTCCAACCGCATCCCAGTGAGAGATTACAACGCCCATTCCCCATTCAGGATTCAGGAGTTTTATTCCAGTTTCACAGCCATCCACGGTCAAAAACTTCGCAACAAATCCTGAAAATAGAAACACTACTTAATTACACAAAATTACACAACTTAATTACTGCTTCTCTTATTTATTGGCATCCAGTAGAGTATCTAGTGACTCTCAGTTATTACATAAGCTAAGGTCTACATAATCTCATAAGCTACTACAAACGCTACATACAAATACATTTAAATACTATTATAATAGGGCTTATTACCTGATGGATGTAGATTGCACTCGTCTCCAACAAAGGGATTTTGCGACCTAAATTGAATACATTATCGATTATCGCTCAACATAATGGCTTTTAACGGAAATATTTTGCACAAATTCGACTCGGCTTAAGTTGTACGCAAAAGCAATTTATGAATTTAGATACCTAATAACAACATACAGCAGGACATACCATACCTAATAAAACCATTTCATTGATCCATCCGAGCAGGTATTCTGGAAACCCAATTCTTGGGCAGCACCTGCAGCGATTTTTGAAGCCACAATTCAACCTAAAATTCTGAGAATGCAAAAGTGCCTGAAGACATATTCACCATTTTATCCCCCCGAGGAACTGATCTGACCATCTGACTGCTCACTGGGGAGATAGAAAATAGCATTCTAAAGCGAGAGTAACAAGACAAAAGACAGTATTTCCCTATCAGGGAATCATTTTCCCTATCGAGAATATAACCCTTGCAGCTGGCATAAAAAACACATAACGATGGGGAAACGCTTGAATAAACATCTATTTGAATACATCCAGAAGACTGTACTGCCATGAAAACTACATAAGTAAAAAGGGCGACATGCTACAGAAAAAACGCTACCTGGACGTCAGAAGTTGTGCAATCGCCTAAAGAATGGGGGACCTGTGATGTCCATTGAAACCTGGAACATTTGTGGCTGCAGAAATAAATAAAAAATAAGCAGTGATACGACAGGGCTTATGGCGTCTCATATCCAAACAAAAAGGACAAAACCGGCACTCGCTTGCTAAAAACCGTCACACCTTACATTTTAGAGCTTCTTATGCACCAAGTAGTAACATTTGCTTATTAAATAATTACACATCGCAACACTTGATTTTATATGCCTTTATATTGAAGAAACTATAATACATACTTACTTGAAAATGCACTGTGGTGCATTCGAAATGCCGATCGAGGAACCAGTCCGTCGATAGTGAGAAGACATCTACTTACAATTTTTTGTACAACACAAAAAGTGGTTATGAGCGCATTCGGGCAATATTCGTCACCATAAGCTGGAACAATTGACTGTAACTTTAACGACACACTAACATCAAAGTCAAACATAAGAAGTAAACAATAACAACATCTCAGAGTAACAAAATATACTCCAAAAAATTAGTTCGAAAAAAAAATGTGTGCACCCTCTGTGCACTTTTGCACTCTCTGTCCGCACTTTTGCGGCAAATACAGTATGCTGGGTACGGTACTCCACGCACGAAATAGAACCCCGAATTTACCGCGCACCTACCCGCGTACTTTGCAAACTGCGCGGAACGCGCCAAAGTACGCGCGCGTTCACAAAAGCGCGGCTAGCTACGCGTGCACTCCAATTTGCGCGGCTAGCTACGCGCGCGTCTGCGCGTCCGAGAACGTAGTTGCATTTGCCTCCGGAGATGGTCAAAGCCAATCCGGAGATGGTTGATGCGTAATTTTACGCATAGATTTATAGCCTGGATTAATACGAAAGAATAAATAAACGAGCTTTCTGTGTAATGAAACAAGATCTCGGACCTCGAGTTCATTCAAACATAACGAGCCAAAGAGTATAAGTATTAGCGAAATACCAGCCACATCCTGGTTTCTGAATTCTGAAACACATCATGGGCAACTGAGTTCTTAAGTATTTATGCTAATTTACTCGAATGTCTCGAACTCGAACTTAGCTCGATTTTTTATTCTAATTTATGTTCATTTGCATAAGCTGCATAAGAACGCTGGTGTACCCGATGCGTTTCGAAACCGGCGAAATACCGGACGGTTTTCGAAACGCATCGTGGTCAACTGAATTGTTACCTATTTATGCTAGAATTTAGCGCGATTTTTTATTCTAATTTATGCTCATTTGCATGAGCTGCATAAGAATGCTGGTATACTCCATGTGTTTCAAAAACCGGCCGGTATTACGCTGTGAGGTCACAAACGAAGACAATAAATAAGGAAATTAAGGAAACTATCGAACCTGACAATATGAGTCAGTCCGGTTCTAATCCTTCTGAGGTTTGGTCCCGATAGATCTTTATTGAAGAGAGAGCGCAGCCAATCTGCGTATCTGCAACCGTATGATTACGATAATGACCGAAACAATGTAGAAACCAGACCTTAGCGAACTAACGGCCAGTTTTTATGTTTGGATTTGGGGCACGTACATTTACATTCCCATACGTTGCATGCAAATTGATATAATCAGTTGTAGTAGTCGTGTAGGAATTTGGATACACTACATCGGAAGGCAGCATCTGCCATATGTTCCAAAACTGGCCGTTATACGGCTTTAACGCAGTATTTTGTACAGTCGTCATTCGCTCCACAAATAAAGGCAAGCGTATAGTGTGTAATGTAGGATATACGATTTATAGGCATGCTTTTTGATGTTGTCGTTTTATTGATTAGAAACAAAAAAAAGTAACAATCAGACCTGATATCAGCCAAGCGAGTACTTTTCCCTCGGTCACGCAGAAACCTGCGTACAATTTGGTGCTCTCCGGTTTTCAATGCGGTCGTAAACCGATCCACTGTGATGGGTTCGCCACTGAAAACTGTGCTAATACATAACATGGCAAGCGCTTATTGCAAGAATGTTCCGGGACGCAACCACGACGCAAGCAACACTTATACCTCTAGGAATGAACTGACTGGCAGACTGACCCGAAACGATAAACACAGCCATACCATAAATCCCTTCCCTCCGATTGAGTGCTACTGAGAGTGTCAGAGAATGACTGTTGTTCTGTCTCGCTGAATATATCTTGAATGAAAAAGGACTCTTCGACTTGTTCACGTCCAGGAGGTGATTCCCAGAGAATACTGTCCATTAAAGTTCTGAAAACAAAGGACTAAGGAGAAAATACTTCGGTTTCAACTCAGGAGCAAGCGTGTCATACGCGTCGCCACTGATTGTGATAGCGACGCGAATGACAGATGACGATTAAGTATAATGTCATGCATGCTTACTGAGTTGAGACCGAAGTAAAGCGGAAAAAATAACAACAAAACAACAATACATACAAAAAGACAACAACGAAGACGGCAAAAAGGTAAAAAGAACAAATAAAAGGCAGCGCGCGCCGCAAAAAATATCGATCGCCGTCGAGTACGACATCGTCCAATGGACGAAAATATTCGGAATAAATTGGTGGATTTTTATCAATAAAAAATGTTTTAGAAAACTATATATTTTCAAAGTCAATGGATCAATCTGAAACTGCGAAGCGCGCTAGAACATAGTATCTTAGGCATTACTGGCAAAGAGCTTTATTCAAAACATCACGGTTTTCGAAAAAAATAATACAACGCAAAGCAACCAAGTATTTTTGGCACCATAATCGGCTCTAATATAGTGCAGAAAGCCTTGCGGATCAATCTGAAACTGCAGAGACAATCAGGGGCATAAATCAAATATTTCACACATCATCACGATGGAGTACAGCAATACAAACTAACCACTGGTAAAAGATCCACTATCTCCATTGCCGACTGATACGTTTCTGTCGCGCGCAGCCTAGAATCGACACAGTCAAGCCGTCCACAAAAACGCAGGCGCTACTGCGGTATTGATCATATTTGATAGTGGTAAAATAATATGAAACCTTTCTTATGAACTTTTCTTATGAACCCCCGTGTTTGTGTAATATATAAATCTACAGAAGTTTTATATAGAGTTCAACACTCACTTTAGACTATTGTTGTGGTAGCAAGAGTGTGGCTTCTCCTTAAAGAGAGACGCCCACTAGAAAATGGGTTTCTTTCAATTTACTTGCACAGAATGTCCGAAATTTCAAAAATGTTGATGTGAAAACAGCATTTTTTTATAACTAGAACTCACAGAGTTATTCCTCGGCAAACAGTTCTGCACAAAAAAAGGTCGTGCTGTTTCTTTCACGTTCATACAACACAGCATAATAAGATGTATTATGCCTGAATATCTGCCACAAGACATTTTAGCACGGTGGTTTGTAAGACAAATGTGCGTGACAAGATATTACTCGCAAATTGGCAAATTCGCACTATTTTGGTTTCGCACTCAATCCGCACTCTCGCAAATTCGCAACAACGTGACAAGATGTATTTGGCTGACAGAAATATCACCACGCTGTGTTCTGTCTGAAAATCTTTTCACGCTGTTTTTGCCTGTAGCACTTATCACTTTGAGTGTATGAGAGCATCACTTATCGTTTCGAGTATATGAGGACTTACGAAGTTAAGAAGACTATTTTTTGTCAAGGTAAGATAAGGTAATCACAGTAAGTTTAGCGTAAGCATAAATAACCGTATATAACAATACAATGACAAATTACGCTCATTTCATTCAGAACAAACACATATGCGAAAAGTTTCTCATTGATAAATTCGTAAGAAGTGTTTCAAAAAAAATTTCAACTTATGGATTTCGTAAAACACCATCACGTTGATCAATTAAGGGAGAGGCCCACGAGAAAAAGGTGTTTCTTAATTTACTTGAACAGAATGTCCGGAATTTCAGAAAAATTACTGTGAAAACCGCATTTCTTTACGCCTAGAACTCGCAGAGATATTTCACGGCAAACAGTTCGGCCAGTTACCGTAGTCAGAAAGGTTTAAATACGTTTTTACGGTTTATATCCACCCATTAGCATTCTTTCCCTACATAATGATTGTTAAACGAATGCAGAACATTCCTACCATTATAAGAAAGCTTTTCCAATACTTTAATACCCTAAAAGCGCAAATTGATTCTGACTACGGTACCTGGCCGAACAGTTTGCCGAGTAATAACTCCGCGAGTTCTAGGCCTAAAGAAATGCGGTTTTTACAGTAATATTTCTGAAATTCCGGACATTCTTTGCAAGTAAACTGAGGAAACCTTTTTTCTCGTGTTAAGGCCTTTTTTGACCGCGACCATAAAACAATTATCGCGGAGGCGAGCTGGGAGGCTGGATTGATAAATAGATACAAAATCTATGTTAAAGGGACAGGCCCATCAAAGTAAACCTATATTTACGATACGTCCATAGTGACTATCAAGCATTTTTATTACAATATATACAAACTAAATTTCACATTTATTTGCCATTGAAAACTTTTTTCCGATGCGCTCTGCTCAAATGTATACCGTAGAGCCGCAAATATCCTTGTCGTCAATGCAAATTTGTCGTGAAATTATAATGCGATTAAAATTTGCATATATAGCTTTGAAATCTGCAGTTATATGGTATACATTTGAGCAGAGCGCATTGGAAAAAAGTTGCCTAGGGCGAATAATGGTGAAATTTAGTTTGTATATATTGTAATAAAAATGCTTGATAGTCATTATGAACCTATCGTAAATGTAGGTTTATTTTGATGGGCCTGTCCCTTTAAAATAGTAGTCTACGCGCAGATTTTCGCTACGCCCCATTCGTCCGACATCGCGATTTTTTGTGCAATCAATCAATAGGCCGCTTCGCCGCTTGCAGCATGATTTCTCGCGCAGGCCTATTCGTGCTAAAGCATAACTGTGGCATATTGATTGATTGATTGTTATTGATTGAATATAATTGGGATTTTGGCCGCGAAGTGTAGCGTCAGTTCAGATAACTTGGTTGTATCTTAAACTGCGGTGCTTAGCTTAGCTGTTCTAGAACATATTTTCGCGCTACGATGCGTCGGGTCAACCAGTTCCGGCAGTAACACAGGAAAGTGGAAGCCCGTATTTGTGCCCAATCCGGTGCAGGTATTTGCGGGACTCCGCGGTGGCCGTATGCACGAACATTGAGCCTTCCCGTTCGGGAGAATTTATCTCGCTGATTCGCGTGATAACTCTGTTTCTCTCAAATCCCACTTGGAGGCTGGGAACAGACCCATGACACATCGCTGTTTTCTAATCGTGCAAATAGCTGTTTTCTGTTTTCCATGACACTCTTTCATTTTTATCATTTGCAGGCAGGATGCAGGACGCATCACAAACAGACAACGACATTTTTGAAGATCAACTATTAGCGCAGGTATTATTTTCACACTTTTTCTATCGAAGAGACCCACATCTCCGTTATATTTTGTATTGATAACATATGTCATGTCACCGAATGGAAAATGAAACGACATGCCATAGTCGAATGAACACACAAGGCAGTAACGAAGTACCCGGGCGCAGAAAAACGGTCAATAGCGTAACCTGTCGACTTTCACCGAAAAAAAAAGAAAGCATTTGGTGACAAGTGACTGTCTATTTGGTTACCAAGTGGTCACCTCCCGATCCGTAATGCATTGTATACAAATTAGACTAAATCACCTCCCGATCTCTAATGTATTATATGCAAATTAGTCTAAATCACCTCCACAAAATATTGAGATGCGGACACGGACTTAATTAATTCCCTGGCCATGGAGAACGAAAATGGTGTATTCTGAATTCGGACCTGAGTTCATCTCCTTAAATTTAGCTCCAGTCCAGCCGGGCGGTGCAGCTCCTTCCAGAAGTCGTCAAGATCAGAGTATGTTCTTTAACCGTTGATTTACGATTTACGATGTTACCTAGTTCCTTTACAAACCCCGAAATTCGTAGACAGGCAAACCGAGTGCCAGCGAAGTAAGAGGCGCCACCAATAGTTTCTTTAGAAGATATTAACATCCGTAAAATTAATATAATGTTTCATTCTTGGGTTTGTGCACATTTGATCTCAGAGCGTTTTGTGCATAATCAAGTAAACTGGCTATAGTCAGTCGGGTGGGGTGCATTACGTGTGCTGTGTCCACACATGCCCGTTCGGTATGCGACAGCGACAGCCGAAGCGCTGTAAGCCGAAAGAGGCATCGCTTATACAGTTAATAGTAGTATAACTTCCTTTCTTAAATATTGATAATTTTCGTAAGCTGACTAATTACTAATTGGGCTATTTTTTTCAGACTGAAATCTGGGAGTTGAAGCACAAAACGGAGCTCCTGCGACAACAAAACAACGTTCTTAGCCCAAAGGTTTGGCCTTTTCTCCTTTTAATCCGGTTCGGTCAAGGGTTGTGCGTGATTCATAGATTCATTGGGAAAATATCGAATATCAAAGTTTCATTGTGAATTTTGCGCTTCTGATTAGCAATATCAAAGTTTCATTGTGAATTTTGCGCTTCTGATTAGCAGTATCAAAGTTTCATTGTGAATTTTGCGCTTCTGATTAGCATTCTCTTTAAAGCGAAATGCCGGCCTGTTTTTGGAACGTATCGTGGACAACTGTATTCTCCCGTGTTTATGCTAATTTGCTCGAATTTACTAGATTTTTTTTATTTTAATTTATTAACATAGTTTGGGTTACATCAGAGATTTGCATAAGCTGCATAATAATGCTGGTGTGCTGGATACGTTTCAAAAACCGGCCGGTATTTCGCTTTCACATTGACAAGTTTATGTTTGCGTTGCAGCGGCCGGAACTTGTTTCTGAAAGGTGTGCCAAGTATGGCTCACTTCCACATGTCTGCTAATACTTAATTTGATGACACGATCACATTCAGTCTATAATATCTTAGGTTATCGCCGCTAGGAATCAGCTAGCTGCGCTGGAGGCGGAACACGCCGCGCATCCTGCCCTTTTAGCTCAAGCCGACCAGGAAATTGAAGAGCTGATGGAAATGAATAAGGTTAGTGCCTCATGCAAAGCGATATTATACGTGGTTTGTGGAACGTGTACTGGACAACTACATTATCATTTCATGCATTCAATTCGTATACTGGACGATTATACATTCTCATTTCATGTACTCATAGTGACGAGTTCTAGGTATAAAGAAATGCGGTTTGCACAGTAATATTTCTGAAATTCCGGAATTTCAGAAAACTTTTTCCTCGTGGGCCTGTCCCTTTAAATCAAAAACAGGCTTTTCCCTTCATTCAGTGCATCTAGCATCCATCTCACCTCGCACAGCAGATGGTTATAGCCGAGCTCTAACTTCCTGTGAGCGGTAGTATGCGTGATTGGTGCAGCGTATACTGGAGTTTATGCTTGTTTTGTTTCAGCAAACTTATTTGGCTTACGCGACGTTAAAGGAGCAGTTCGAGACCGAAGAAGCATCAAAGAGCGAAGAGCAACGAGAGGCCGATGAGAAAGAGGAAGGAGATATCCAGTTGCTTATGGATGTATTGTATGACTCTATTATCCTTGGTCAGTCTTATGCACAACTGTGGCCGTCGTCATATTTTCCATTTAATTCACCGACGGCATGGCATATTACTCGTTGACACTCTCTGATCGACGAAACCACCATCCGAATTAGCACATTGATGTTGCATACATTTAGAATTTAGACGGTGGTCTTGAGCTCGTATCCATACCACCGTCGGGATTAGAATATTAGGTATGGTGAAAATCAGAAACGTATAATAAAGAGATGCAAGTTTCGGAAAAACTACATATATTTGGATGGTGGTGGTGGTTTTGAGCGTTTCCCGACGAGTTTTATGCCCTGAGACGGACGGGGGAAAGGGGAGGGCTTTTTTGTCGGCTTAGTGGTTAGTGGTCAAAGTTATGGAGAGGAGACTATGAGATCTTCCGACCTACCACTTGGAAGCGGATAGTTGCGCTACGTAGCGGTAGCATTAGTATTTTACATCCTTAATGCACGAGTCTCTGATGCTTCATTTTTAGGTTTCGTGTGTTTTACATTTTTTTCTGCTCTGCATACTGTCTCGCAGTGTTTTAGCTTATTGTTAGCTATCTGTCCAATTTGGAAGATTAAGGTTTATCACAATATATTTTAGTGAGCGATGTCATCGATGGCAGCGCAACTTTCACGAAGGAGGAGAATATCACTATCCTGAAGGAATACCTACAACTTACTTCGAAGCCAAGTATCCTAGTGTTCTGCGCTTCGGAGGACGGTTCGTTATTCGTTATTTACGGGATTTTTGTGTGAAATGTCCGATGGCGATGCGGCCATGTGGGAATATTTTCGATGCGTAAATTTGGGTATTTGGGGTTGTTCGCGTTGTTGGCTGGTTCGTAATTTTAAGCACTGATTTGGCTGTTTAAAGTTGTATTTTGATTCGTTTTTCAGGACTAACCGAGCTCGTGCAAGAGCAGATTGTTCGCGCACAGCTGACTTTGGACAAGTTGGAGGTAGCAAGCATGTTCTTATTTTCTTGGGATTACCAAGCTGCCTGGGGTAGTTGAAAATCTGATGCGATTAGAACCTGCATCTAGTTAATTTATGTGTGGTAATGCGTAGTATTGAACATCAGGTGTACAAAAACGATTGCTTGACTCTTTGCTATTTGAAGAACGCGTCTAGTTAATTTATTTGTGGTAATGTGTAGTATTGAAACATCAGTTATACAAATACGATTGCTTGACTCTGCTATTTGTAGATTAGTTTCTTTTGTGGCTAGGGCGTGGGTGGATCGCCCGTTGCTGTGAACTTACCCTTTTCTTATTTCCAGGGCTTCACTCAGGATGAGCGTGGAGATGTTCCCGGGAACGGTGTTGAGAGAGCTGTTGCTGATGGGAATGTTGATTTGGTGGAGGAAGAGGTGGTACATGGAGATACCGACGGTGTCGAAACCGATGCCGATTCTGAAGTTGGTACGTCGCAGCAAGACCAGGACGTGACTCCCGCGGATGCTGTTCTTCCTGATTCACAACCATCAGATGATACTGTAATGGAGATTGGAACCAGTTCTGCTGATGAGGAGGACAAGGCGGAATCGATGGTTTGTGAACCTGTCAGCGCTATGGCTGAGACTGAGACGGAGACCCTGCCGGATATCGCTGGAGAATCTGGAGGTGGTGGTACCCAAGTGCTAGAGCCGGAGACAGAGGACGTTGGACCAACGGAGGAGTCTGAAGTGGTAGAGGACGAGGTGATGTGTGGACCTGAAACGGAGCATAAAAAGACAGAAGAGCTTGCTGAGCCCGGAGAACATATGGAGGTGGCCGAATCCGATAATGTACAAGCTCCGATACAAGAGAAAAAAGAGGATGTGGGAGGAGGTAAATTATTGTTTGTTTGTTTGGTTGGTTTTGTTACTTGTCATTGGCTGCGTGCTGCGTAAAGCGCGCACCTACCGAATACGCGTTGGCTAGTTGGTTTTGCTACGAAAGTTATACGTAATTTAATTTTGAGTGGTGAACATGTTAATTGTCAGTACAGTAGTTGAATTGGTACTGTTAAACAGACACCTCCATTTATGCACGAAACTTATGCCCTGGTTTCTCATTGGTTCGCCGCTTATGAAAGTGTTCATAGTCGTAGTTCTTTACTTGTTTTCTTTCCAATAAGTATCCCAGTGTTCCCCTCAATCTATTGCAGAGCCAGCGAGTACTTCGACTGCTGCTGCTGCATCCGTCGAGCAGATTCAGCCAGAGCCAGAGACTGTGGATATGCCCAAGGAAGTAGATGACGCTCTTCAGGTCCAAGGTAACTCGTAGCTCGATATTGTCAGTACAGTAGTTGAACTGTTCTGTGAAACTTGTTAATTGTCAGTACAGTAGTTGAACTGTTAAGCTTAGTGCAGCAGTAGTCGAACTGTTAAACTCAGTACAGTAGTTGAACTGTTAGCTTGTTAATTGAGTACAGTAGTTGTACTTACGTGTTTCCTTTCCCTTAGGTATCCCAGTTTGTTCCCCCTTATGATTATCAATATATTGCAGAGCCAGCGAGTACATCGAGATCGACTGCTGCTGCTGCTTCGTCGGAATCGGGCGAGCAGGTTCAGCCAGAGCCAGAGACTGTGGATATGCCCCAGCAAGTGGATGATGCTCTTCAGGCCCAAGGTAACTCGTAACGTAGTTTATCTGACAAGTAACTCGTAACTCAATATAGTTTATCTGACCCTTACCGTTTGGCAGTATTTCGTACCTCTTACAGTTATTAGTAATACATTGACTAAAAAGTGGGGCGATACAGAAAACCATTGCATCTTTTGACCTAATATTGGAGCTTATTTCGTTTCTGTATTTCTGTTTTTATTTTCAGCCTGTTAGGAGAGCGTTATCTTGGCGTCCCGTTTTATTTATATCATGCCGATGATTTTTTGTATTCGCGATTTCAAATACGTTGTTTATAGCGGAACAGAAATCGACGACTGAGGCTGACGCGCCTCCGGCACGCTGCGGTGATGTCGCACAGGCCGATGGCGATATTAGCGCCAACACCACGCCTCCGGCACGCTGCGCTGATGTCGCACAGGCCGATGGCGATATTAGCGCCAACACCAACATGGCTGCTAATAGCACAAGTGTAGCGAATCCGGAGCCTGCTTCCGTTGTACAGGTATGTATATGCATTTGGAGGCTCTTTGAATTTTGTGTCTTGTGATAAGAAGGTAAATAAAAGTACGCACTGTTTTGTTATAAACGTTTCTGGATTTTGCCCAAATGAGTCCTGATTCACCTCCGATTTCGGAAATAGTGCGCAACGTTTATTGTGTCCCTAGGAATTTCTAATTCTTGCAATTTTTGCAACTTTGTATATATTTGTGCGTTTTAGAACCAGAAGACCGTCGCTCCCACCAATCCAGCGCCTTCAAAGGAGAAAGGTGTTTTTTTTTTCATTTCTAACATAATCATCAACTTGAGAATTTGATTATAAGGTGTTTTGTTTTGTGAAGAATGTGAAGTATGTCGCAAGCGCTCAATCCCAACTATTTATGTGCGATAAACGTGGAAGTACTTGGGCAACGAATGCATTGCTTTATATGCATATGCAGACTATTTTGGGTTTAGGCGCTTAGGTTTAAAACGCATAGTAATGTAGTGACAACGTTTTTTTGGTGTTTTGGTGTGTTCCACCATTCGTAATCCATTCATTCTCCATACTTGTATTATATGGAAGTTGTCATTGTTTACCTTGAGGAAACTTTTTTCCCTCCTTCCAAAATATCCCTCCTTCCAAATGTTCTAAGTTTGTTGGCAGAGTGCATACTGCTTCATTTTCATTCATAATATTGTATTGTTTTGCAGCAGTGATTATTGTCAAACAGGAACCGGCGGAACCGGTCGCCGATGATGTCGCACCGGCACCTCCTCCTCATAGGTATGCTTTGATTTGATTATGGTTTTAATTTTATGTGATTTCCGTGTATGCTGAAAATTTACGGTTACGGTGTTTTGGAAAATTTTTCATAATAAATGTGCAGGCAAAGTGCAGGTTTCGTGCAAAAATACGGTACATAGTAATGACAGACACGAACGTTTTTTTTTTTTGAGATATGTAGCACCCCATTAGGTAGCAAAGACACGAACATAGCAAAAAAAAAGCACGTTCGGCTCTTGTCTCGAGTGAAATTATTACGAGAAACCTCGTGTGCCGACCTAGCAACCTGCTACAGTTTTTTTTGTCCATACCATATAAATCGTAAATGTGTTTTTCCTTATTTAGGCCTCAGCGTCATGCGAATATCCCCGCCAGTCACCGTCGAGCTCGTCCTTATTTGTTCCCGGCAAGTTGTATTTAAAGTAACTATGTCCTAACTAAATGATGTACTACTGTACTACAGTTCTTGAGTTTGATTCATGTTAGATATCGTGTATACTTTTGATGGGCCAATGTTTATTATTGGTGGAGCTGGAGCAGATTATTATTATTATTATTATATTAATAATATAATAATAATAATTATTATTATTAATAATAATACTAATAATTATTATATTATTCGATTCCAGCAAGCTCAGCCCGATGCCGCGTTTGCTTATCTTCTCGAGAATAGTACAATTCAAAAACGCGTTTCTCGTTCGTGAGTTTTTTTCTTTTGGTGTATATCCAGCAATTCAGCTTCTTCAATCTTCACTTGCCTATTTTGCACGTTTACTTTGCCAGTGTTCTTTTTTACCCCGTCACCTTCGGCGTCGGCGTCAACCCTTGAAATTAAATGTGACATATTTTTAGTTTTTTTTTTTTTAGATACAGCGAGGACCGGGGTTTATCTGTGCACGGAAACATTCCATTTTCGTTCATCTGTGCGCCTTTGCGGTAGGAATTTATACTTTTTTTGTTAATATTTTTTTATCAACTGCGAGTGTGAGAGTGTTTATCACTGAATTTCGTACCTGCCTGCGTCTTGATTTACTGTAGTGGAATTTTGTGAATTTGCGTGAGAAACCTTATTAGTTCCTATTCTTATTCTGACGAGTTTGGTGTATTCTGTGTGTGATGGAAAATATTGACCCTGTCACCACCCGTACATTTCACTCAAACCACGCGTTGTATCACTTTAAGGTATGTGGTGGTGAAAAAGGAGGAACCCGATGTGGCAACTGGGGATGGCGTGGATCAAGCTTCTACCATTACACCACGTTCCACTGCTGTGCAACAGCAACGCCCGAGCCGTACACGTGCTCGTAAACGGACGTTGACTTCCGACAGGTACGGTTACGGTATATTAATGTGAACTACTTAAAATGTTCATTTTGGTTTGAATGCGTAGCGCGTCTAGGGACCTTAGATTTATTTCAAATGATTGTTAAAATTCGATGCCTCGACAGTTATGGTCCAGTCGTCCAGTCCAGATTGCGTTTTATGCAGTATGACGTCATGTGTCATCCGTGGCCTTATGCACGAGCAGCGGGAACCTCCCAGGGTAGGAGAATTTGTCTCTGTGTATCACTGATTCGTGCGATCCCTCTCTTTCACCTCCCACTGGGAGGCTGGGAGTGGGAGCTTCCCGACGCGTTCGTGCATACGGCCACTGGAGTTTAATTTTATTTTCGAAGCAGGCTTTCGAACCATCTGCATATTATGAGATTGTTGGGTTGGTTTGGCAAGCCTTTGTTATACGCTTGCAAACTATGAAACTTTAGAATGATCGTCAACAGCGCGAACTCTTCTGCTATTATGTGAGTTTTGTATTTTATATTTTTGTTTGTAATTAATCGGTGAGGTGACTGGTGGGTAGAAGCTGTCCTTAGTACCAAGCCCATGCAGTGCGCGGACAACCTCCGAATTCTCCATATGTGGAGGCTATTGTATGCTAATTTGATATATTAGTGGTAAAACATATCGTTGTCCCACCTCCATTAAAGCGAAATACCGGCCGGTTTTTGAAACGCATTGCGTACACCTGCTTTCTTATGCAGCATGTGCAAATGAGCAAAAATTAGAATAAAAACTAGACCCTAGTTTGCATAAATGCATAGGAATGCAAGTACTTGAGATGCGTTTCAAAAACCGGCCGGTATTTCGCTTTAAGTCCACCTCGGTTTCCGCATGCATGGGGACGGGAGTTTGCTTATTCCTATTCCTATTGTTATGGTCGTCTACGATTATAGTTTCCCTTCGTGTGCTCTAGGGCAAGAAGTAAGGTAAATACATTGTGTAGGATATTAATGTTGGGAGGATTTTAAACGTTTATCCTTGGCGTTTGGCCGTTGTGTATTCGATAAGAATAAGAATAATATTGTTCTATTGCACTGTCACACTTTATAGATTCGATTCACCGGATGTGCAGTGTTTGGCCGAGATCCCGGGCCGAGTTACTAGAAGGTGAGAAAAAAAAATACTTTTGTCTCTTCCCTACTCTATTATGTAACCCCCGTAACTGCACTTTCTGTTTCGGACTCGGACTCTTAAGTCTCTAATTTCTTTCGCTCACTTGTGCGTTCTTAAGCTTCTGTGATTCTTATACCACCGTTTTGTACGTTTAGTGGCGCTCTGTGGACCACGTGTTGTCTGACAGGACATAGTTCTCAAATTGTGTCATTTAGTGCATTGCGAAACGCCAGATCGGCTCTTGCTGTGGCCTCCGGCTCCAGTTCAGCGGAATCGTCGAAAAAGGCCCCTGCTACTAAGGCTGGTGTCTTTCTTGAATTTGAATGCAGTACCATATGTGCACCCCTGAATATCTGTGTCCCATATGATGTTATAATGTTATGTAGTGTAGCTTTATTTATAGTTTGATCCTTGTAGGATAGTATATTTGTTATTCGAGACTTGGCTTATGTTATAGTAGGAGTGTATTTGTTGTTCTTCGGTGGTTCCTGATGTGAGCTGTAAGCCCCAAAAATAAAAAAAAGAGGTGCGGACGTTTATAAGTACTTTATATTTGCTTCATTTTCTTCAGTATACCTAGGGGTGAACTCAGCTGTCTCTGTTTGAAGTGAAGTATGGTTTAGCTGCAGGTGGCACGTTTCTACGCGTGTGACTTGTTTTGTTTTAGAATACTAGCACTGGAAGAGGACGTAAGACCACCCAGAGAGCCGGCACTGCTATGTCTGTTAAAAAGGAAGAACCTGAGGACGACGCTGAGACTCCAGTGAGTGCCGGGAAGAAGGTAAGCTTGCTTATAATCCTTATTTTATGGGGGGGGGGGGCGGCGCAGCGATTTAACGCGCTATCGCCCCACCTCTGCTAGGTTCGATTCCTACACCGGACAAACCCCAAGCCGCCTTATATGATTCCGTGGTGGCATTTTTTGTGGAGGTAGGGTAGGGGTGCTCAAACAGCTCAATACAATACATGACCGTTCTGAGGGAGCGAATAATTGAAATCAAAAATGAAGGGTACAGGGCGTACGGTGTAATTCGGGTATGGTACTCACGCAGAGCACTAGAGCTGCTATCTGATTCTTAACTAATATCAATATTCTTTTAAAAAATGACTTGCTTAGTTGCGGACGTAGTGTGACTGTTATATTACGTTTTCTTTTAGAATACCAGCAGAGGAAGAGGGCGTAAGGCATCACAGGGTGCCGGCAAGGCCAATGCTACGCTTGTTAAGAAGGAAGACTCCGCTGATGAGTCGGCTGATGAGGCTCCTGTCGGCACAGTGAAGAAAGAGGCAAGCTTTGGTATTTTAGTTGTGCTGTCTGTTTGGAGTTTGAACCTATTCCGAGTCCTTAGTTTTTAGTTCATACAATTCCAATGAGAATAGTTAATCGAAGTCCGTCCACCTCACTGACGAACCACCATCTCGATTAGCATATCACCCTTATCCGCCTCTTTTGGAGCCCTAGGCCCTAGAGCTGGAAGGTAAAGCGTTGGCCTTTTGGTATGTGTTTAATAAATAAATAAAATAAAATAAAGATGTGCGTGTTTTTTTAGGCAACCTCAAAGCGCCGCTCAGCCACAGCCCCTACCCCAAAAAATAAGGGAGGCAGCAAGTCCAAGGTTTGCGTTTTAATAATTTTTTACTGTACCCAAACTCATGTTTTGCAAAGTACTCAAAGAGAGTTGTTACGTAAATGGTGCACACGCATATACTGTCGTGGATCATCAAGGGAGGCCCCTTCGGGGCACATAACACTGCAGTACTGTTACGTTTCGTTCGTGCACACACTTTGCTAGCCGGGCCATATCCCATATCCATTTACGCACGAGCACGATATTTTAGGCGGTTCGTGTTTTGATGAGAGTGATGTGAATTTTTATGCTAATATCATCCAATATTCAGGCAAAGGGAAATAAGAAGCAAACACCGAAACAAGCGCAGAAAGCCGTGAAGGAGGAGGTAGACGAAGACGATGACGTTGCACTTGGCACCATTGTAAGTACTTTGACCGCGGTACGTAACTTGAGGTTTTGGACTATATGTAATGGTGGGGTAACCAGCCCCATCCTCCGTTACTATATGTAACGGTGGATGGGGCTGGTTGTAGTCTATAGCTATATGTGTTTTTTGTGAGTTTATCCTTTTGACCCGTTTTTCCAAACCAAATTTTTTTTTGCCTGCGCAAAAATGCATTGGAAACATTACCTGAACAACTAAACTCTGATAAATAGATCGATGCCTCTTTACTATTACGGGAAGTATAAATTTTTGAAACTTGAATTTGGTTGCTTCAGTTTGTCATTTTATGTTTATTTAATGTTTTTTTTTGTTCAGGCCGCATCTACTACGTCTAGTGGTGGAAGAAATAGGAAGCGCAAACCGATATTCAGCCCTCCGCCGGCACCTAAGGCAAAGGTACTTTAGTTTTTTGATTTATTATGTGGCAACAGCACTGTATGTGTCCCGTACTATCTAGATACTGTAGATAGTGCACGAAAATTGCATTCACGCAAGTTTTTTGATTTGTTATATAGCAAAAGCATTATGTGCCCCGTGTAGATAGTACACACATATTGTATGTACGTAGCAAATTGGCAAACGGTCAGTTCTTTGTGGTTTCCTTTGCTCACATTATTTATTTGCAAAGATTTACGTTTTCTTATTCTGAACTGAATTGCCAGCTTCTTATGGGCTTCGTGTCAATTCACAATTCACCGAAGTATCACCTCTGACTCTGACCTCAGTAAGGAAATCAGAAAAGCAGCAAGCGACGCAATTTTTCCAAGTACAAACATATACTGACAATCGTGATCTTTTCTTGCAGAGAAGCGTGGGTCGTCCCAGAAAGAGTACTACTGGAGCTGTGTCAGCAACTACTACTCCAGCTGCCACGGCAAAGGTTCGTTTCTTGTTTCGTGATTTTCAAACGGTCTACTTTAGGCTATTCAGCTATAAAGGAAATGGTACGGTCGATGGTGATACCCCACGTTTACTTATTTACTTAGTTTTGGCTTCCAACCTGTATGTTTATGCTAATATGTATTATGTGCGGCAGGCTTGGGTTATGGGGCTAGGTCTTATTCCAATTCCTTAAGTGGGGAACGATTTCGTTTTCATACCGCACGTTTTTGCATCAGAATTGAAATTTCGAAACATATGTTTTGATAGTTTTTTTTAGTAGCGTTGATTTTATTTGACAAATTGACAACACAAAAGGGCTTCTCTTTCTTGGGGGAGTGTAAGTGTAAGTAATAGATGGGGTGTTTATGATGAAAGGACTAAAGGATTGCGAAAAGAAAATGTGCGTTAATCCCTTAATTAACGGCTTTTTTGGTGTTACTTCATTATCTCCTTCATTTGCAGACTGCAACGCATGCTGATGGTAAGAGGAGTCGTTCCGCTGCCTCTGCCTCCGCGAAGAGATCGCGTGCTGCCACTGTAAGGAGTTTTTTTTTATATTATTAAAGTTCAAAGGGTAGGCACGTGCCGAGCTTTTCAGACTCCCTGGGGTTTCTCCAATAAATATAAGACAGATCTTCGCATGTCTTTATTGAGCACCAACGTTTCGGCTAAAAAGCCAGCTATTATTAAACTCTTTATTAATAAAGTGTGAAAGGTAGGTAAATTAAATGAAAAGAAAGAAACACACACACAGGCTGAGCACCAAGCGGCTGAGCTTCTCACGCGGTGTATATTTAGTTTTTTTTGGTGGCTTATGCGACAGTATAGTTTCTTGACTTCGACTTCTTTGATAGGTTTTCTAGTGGTGCTTCAGAACCATTTATAGCAAAGTAATACGGGTAACAAATTTATCCTTCAAGTAAGATTATGGTTAATCAATTAATCACTTTTTTTTGTTGTTTCTGTAGGTGTCGGCCGCTCAGTTGGCCAAAAACCAGTCGTCGGAGTCTCCGGAAGAACCGAAGCAGAATGCCGGTAGAAGAAGACTTCGGAGCTCGATCCCGGATCAGAAAAAAGTAAGTCGTTGTGTCTTCACGTCTGCTTAGGCTTAGGCTTAGGGCTTACGACCACATTACGAGTGCTTAGGTTACTACGATGTGCAGATTTGTCCCACAGTGTGTATCATGTATTCAATAGCGGGTCAGAAGGATCGATGTGAAACTTGGGCAATTATTTGGTTTTCAACACTGTCTGCGTCTGCGTTTAAAGCGGTATAACAGTCGTGAAATGTTTGTGGAGCAACTACATACTGTGTTACGTTCCTGTGTAGTTATGCTAAATGAGATCGATTTTTTCTAATTATATGGGTTTGCTTATAATGTATGGGAATGAAGTTAGACAATGTGCGTTTGAAAAACCGGCTGCGATACAGCTTTGTGCGTTTGAAAACCGGGTGTTATACAGCTTTGTGCGTTTGAAAAACTGTTATACAGCTTTAAAAGACGTTGTATAAAAATAATTATCAATCATCTGCGAAGTACAAGAACTGTTATTTTCAGGATTAGATGTTCAATGGGAATATATGTCGAGGCCGAGACGAAAGGAATATTTGGAGTTGGGAATGGGGAAACGCTGGACTTGAAGCCATTTTGAGGCAACGTTCGTTTTTTTCAAATATGTTTTTTATTGTCCATTCCGAAATTGCATGTTAGATGTATTTATTTTATGATTCTGTTATTCTATGGCTATTCACTCTGCCTCTTTGCTTGCTAGCATTAAGTGTCTCAACGTTGTTATGTAGTTTACTTTTTTAGTTTCCTTGTTCTAGTTTAAAGCTCTATCACGCACGGCCGGTTTTCGAAACATGATGATGCTGTATGCGAATAGTTGCGTTATCTTTTGTGAACAACATATAAGAATACAGTTGTGCAACGTGTTTCAAAACTTACTAATTTACTGTTATATCGCTCTAGGTGTACATTATGCATCGAAAGGGCGTACTACCTACCCACAGTATTCACGTAGAAGTAAATAAAATGTGCATCAGTCTTTATAGTTTTGTATCTTCTCATTATTTTTCATATTGGTTTTTCTTTTGTTTATTTGCCCTTTTTGCATGCATGTTTTGTGACGGTCTAACATACTTCGATCTTTTCGTGGAGTTATGTTTATTCGCCACTTGTTTACCACAATAGGAACACTAACTTGTATTATTTAATATGATGTACTAATAATGTGTAACCGCTACTATTATTATAGCAGTGTGTACCGTTTTGCATCTTTTACTAATACTGAATGTACTGAATTAATGTGCGTACTAATTTTTTCAATAGTTTTTATTGTGTTTTCTTGTTATTTTCTTTGTATTCTTATCTGCGAGTGAATCTAGTAGTGTATTCTATTAATCTAGTAGTGGTTTCTAACATGGGAGTGGCAATGAGAAAGTCATCTCACTGTCGAGAAGGGAATTAGTGGTGAATTTGGTCTCTGAATCGGTATTTCTGATGTTTTCCATCTCGGAATAGTTATACAGTAAGGCAGTAACGAAATAGCTTGTAACGGAGTTGGAGACAGTTCCGAGATGGGCAACTTGAGTTAAACTACCGCTTCTGGTTGAGTGCATAGTATAATGAGTATAATCTAATCGATGAATTGTTACCGGTTTCCATCTTTCCATTTTTTTCGGTCAGTTTTTTTTTGATGCGGGATACTTGCCTCAAATCTCACTTCTACACTTTGATCTCCCATTTTGTTAGGGTCGAATTTTGTATATTCGATTTATTTGCTTCTTTAGGTATAGTTGTTGTTTAGCATATATATTTTTGTGTATATCATTGTTGTACCCATTTGTTGATTCGTAATAAAGTTTAGTAGCGATTTGTTGTAATTGTAGGCACTGTGTAGTGGTTGGTGGTACTGTGTAAGAATAAGAATAAGGAGAAAATGGTAGTAGAGCAGAGGAAAACTAGGAAAGGGGGGTCAAAGGTTACAATTTACAATACTAGAACAGTAGTATACATTGTGAAAGGGGATCATTGGCTATGGGTATGTTTTTGTTATGCTTCCTAAAATTCTGGGGTATATTTTGGCTATAGTAAGTCATTTATACAAATTCGCTTGTCCATGGAAAAATTGCCTGCATCGTTGTGACACTTGTTATACTTTCTATGCTGGAATATGCCCACAGTGCAGGTTTATTGTGAACTTTTCACTTTTCCTTCAAATGGTGCGTACGTAATAATTGCTATTAGATGAGAAGCCGGAAGAGTGCTCCTTTGGCAATACGGCGAACTAGATAGCGTGAACATTTTTTTCCCTACAAAAAGGTGTTTCCATACGTACGTGTCGTGCCGCGGCGCCGGGTTGGCGTGAGCGTGGCTATTTGTGTGTCTGTTCGCCTACACCTGGCACACATCAGGCATTTTTTTGTACCGCGATCTCGATTTACTTCCCCCGAATGAACGAAAGTTAGGCGAGGGTGTGGCGGCTGTTTTATTTTCCCCCTTTTTTTTTACCTTTCAGGCATATCACGAAGCTACAATCAAGGTTAGTTTCTTCCTTACTTTTTCTCTATATTATTTACAATATAATATTTATTATTATTATTATAATTATATTCTCTAAAAACAACGATACACTTTGCCTTCGTATACTCTATCTATATTCCTTGTCTTCCACATGTATGCATAAAATACATGATAGATCACGTTTTCGTTTTTGTTTCTCTATTCACTACTTTATTAAGCCTGTGGTCATCGACTGATGGGACCCAACCCGGGCAAAATCCTCGTATACGATATTGGGTCGAAACGGGGTGTCATGATAACTCATGACTCACTCTGCTCTCTAACTGCTATAGTTCATAATTTCCTTTTACATCCTAAATTTATACACTTACTTTTCCTTTATGGTATTTTAATTTTTTTCTTTTACTTTATTACATCTACCAATGCTCTATAAGTATACCGTAGATTACGTCGGAATAATAAAGAAGGAGTTAGGAGACCTGTGCTGTGTCAACTAGGCGTGTTGGCGTGTATAGACTTGTGTTATGAAAACTCGAAGATTTCAAACTACAATGTAGTAGGTCGTTTAGCCGCGCAACTAATTATTAGTGTGCGAATACCACTTCGTGCCGCACATCTTTCTAACTAACAATTATGCAGTGCTAGCCATTATTATTTCAAGCTTTTCTTATTACCGTAACCATTTATTGCTATTAGCGCTACAATTTTAACGTAACAATTTTTGGCTTTTTTATTATCATCGTAGCCATCTTTGTATTACTTTGCCAATGTGTGTTGCAACGCAAATGTCCTGATAGGCATATAGTACACAAATAAAAACAACATTCATTTCATTAACAAAAACATTTAATGATAAACATTTAAGATAACCGATTAATAGTTAAACTCAAACAGTAAAAACACCATGTAAAGGGGCACAATGTCAAAAGACGTTGCTAAATTTGAAGCATTATGGATTTTGTTGTTGCGCTGCAGGTGGTTGTTGTACAGCTGGGGCTTGCTGGATAGCTACATATTGTTGGTCAGCTGGCGGTTGCTGCTGAGCAGCTAGCTCAGCTGCAGCTTGTTGCGCTGCGGCAGCAGCGTCTGCTGCTTCTCGCTCAATTGCTGCCTGTACAGCTGCGCCACCTAGGGACGTGTAGCCGAACTCGTCTTCGTAGTCGTCTAGGTCCTGTGCTATTGCTGGATCCTGTGCTGGCTCTTCATCGCCCTCGACTCCTTCCAACTCGTCCTCCCAGTCTTCCTCTTCGCCGCCTTCTCCGAGAGTCATCGTCATATCATTCATATCATCGGGATCTAAAGCATTGGGAGTTAGGATTTCGGGCGTGCTATCGCGACTAATGTGATTGGTGCTCATGTGGCGCTCTTATGCGGGACGAACGGCGAACACTACAAAAAGTACGCTGCGTGCTCCTTCATTAACAATTGGCTTAGGGACCCTACCCTAGGCTTATGAATGGGGTAGTGTCAGGCAACATTACATAGAAGCTAGACTAGGGAGCGAATAAGCCGTGGCGACAAGAAGGAATGGCAAAGGCTACAAACAAACTAGGCACGTGAAGTAAACTACATATACTCTAGTTGTAGGAGGTCTATGTCGGTATACCTAAGACGGTGAAACCCAAGTTAGAATCTGTCTCACCTGCGTCCTGAGACGCGCAGAGCGGACACGATTCCGCGTCCGCAGGAAAAGGTTGAAAATTTTTTGCATTGAAAAACTCGAGACAGAGACAAACAAGCACCGCCCTCTTTTCTGCGTCTCCGCCTTTCCCATCTCAAAAATCCATCTCATTCGCGCGGGCGCGGATTAGCATGCCCGCGCTGCGCGCCTGAGAACGTAGTAGGTCTGTCTCACCAGCGTCTTCATGTTCTGAAGCCTCACAGATCGATGTGCTTGACGCCTTCTCCACCACTTCTTCCATAACTTCCGATTGGTTATTGAACTCCCAAATGAATAACCCTGCCCCACCGCAGATGAGCACCAGTCCGATCGCTAGGCCGACAAGACTTAGCCCCCTTAAAAGGTAGATGTAGATTATTGTGATCTACCTTAATAACATCAATTGTGTCTGTCAATAAGTGAATATAAGTGAATACTATCTAGCGAAGGTTTCATAATCATACATTTGGTAGTTCCTAAATATACATTTGTACACGAGACTGTTGCAAAATTTTTAGAGGGTAATTCCGCTAAAGGTGCAACTATACCCGATAATGTAGTAAGGACGCATCACAGTGTTACAGTCCTGATACTTGATTTCTGTCTCCTTGCAGATTGTGCGGATTTCCTATGTTATTGTATTGTACATTATAAAATAAAGTTATTATAAGTTCCTTTTGATCATTGAAAAAACGACTCATGAAAATGATACTACTCTATTTGTAGTGATATCAGTCTGGAAAAAACTTGATGCGGGGCGGGGCGTACAACCTGCGTTTATATGGGTACTTTATTAAAAGTAATACATTAAAGCATAATAATGGAAAAGTACCCGGCATTTTCCAGACAAGACCCAGACACGGCAATATTCATCGAAAAGGCGAAGGATTCTGCCCGTGTTGAGAATTTGCTGAAAAGCAGAACCCGATAAAATTTGGACGTTTTTAGTAGGTTGTATTATTGTAACCCATTTCTTTTTTTCACATTGAACTTGTCACCCTTACCAAAATTAATTCAGCTTGCTATCTGGAAATAATAATAACTAATGTTATTAAGAGCATGATAATTAATATTATTAAGATACACATGTCCCCTATGCCTATTCATTATTACCGGTTTGCTGTGTTAACTGTATTTATTCTTTTAATTATGTATGTTTGTGCGCACCTTTATGGTGTAATAAATTATTATTATTGTTAAATCGTCTTCGACAGATTCGACAGAGTGCATCATTACTAACCGGAATGTGAAAAAACTAGCTGGCGAAAGTAACACAGCTTGCCAGCTTGGATGTGCAAACAAAATGTGAAAAAAATGAAGTAACTGTAGAACTGCTCGGCACAAGGCACTAATTACGCTTTTCCTACTTAAACGTATAACTTACGAATTGAGTTCGCGCGCAGACTTTACCGTTTCCGCGTTCTATGCACTCAAACTTGTAGGCATCCAGCATTGTCTGCTAAAAATCTATAGATTATATTGTCTACTTCTTGGTGTTGCTGTAGGCTATACTTCTCTTCTGTTTATTGAACTCAGCGTTAGGTATGCAAAGGGCTCATCACTATTTAAAATGGGCTTATATTTACACTACGCGTTACTATGGTAGGGACTCTAGCCATCTAGCTCCAGTGAAATCTGCCTTAGTTCCATTTCTGGTTCGTGTACATTAACTTTTCCTCAGAACCACACATTGTGCTTGTGAATCGTGAAAAATAGCCAACCACAGGCATATCCTTCAAGAGTTTATCGCATTTCTCCATTTTTTCTTCATTACGCTCATCAATACAATAAGTTTCGAGCGCCTTTTTACATCCATCGTCTACTGAAATACATTGGACGTAGTTTTTCGTTTAAAACTCTTACAGATATTTCTATAGTACGTTAATTTAGTTGAATTTAAGTTTCAGTTGTAGTATGGTGCAAAGACATCTGTGGACGTATGCGTATGCACGAACAACCGGAACCTCCCAGGGTGGGAGAATTTGTCTATTAATTAAAACAACACGTAAAGGAGTCTAAGTTATACGATTCTATGTATAAAATGTGTGTCTCTGATTCGTGTGATCCCTCTCTTTCCCTCACCTCCCACGGGGAGGCTGGGAGCTTCCCGGCGCGTTAGTGCATACGACCACTGCTCTGACAGCTTTGTTTGTAAAGCTAAATTTCCCACCTTCCTTCTGGCAAACTTGCTGTAGATCAAACAATTCTATAATTCCTTTGCAAGTTCTGCTGCTCTGTTCGCAAATACTGCTGATTATCTAAAAAAAAGTGATTTCGCTCTTGGACACACAGAGCTACACATATGTTCTCCGAATTTGTGAATTATCACGCATGTGTACGAAAAGGTAGATTACCTGGCAAATATTTCCACTATCCTCTTGCGCAACCTTTGAGGAGCAAAGATGCTGGTACATTCGATTCACGAGGACACCGCCATTGTATTCAATATCAACCTGCACGAGCATATAAAATACACACAGACATACAGAATACTTTACCACTGCATTCGTACTGCTTAAGTACGAATGAAATGGAACGCGGCTTCTTACATGTACAATTTCAATTTTCTACATTTAAAATTTTAAAGGCTAATAATTTTTTTAGAGAAGCGCTTGGCGAAAATTTTCGAGGAGAAAGCATTCGGCATGAAATCCTCTACAAAACAGGTGGTTTGCGGCTCTAAAGGGCAAATCCATTGCTCAGTTCAAGCTTCAGTTGTTAGCATTTTAATTTGGAGCAAAATAAGGAACGCATTCTTAGGTAGAGCAACCCAAAAATTTAATTGAAAATAAAACCATAATTACAGTTGAGGGGTTGAAGGAAGAAACAAGTAAGAACACAAGAAATATATTCTTTCTGACCTGCAAAAAGGATTTGCACTTCTCTGAAAGCGTAATGCCCTTCGGCAGTGCAACTTCACAAGTGGAAGTCACCAGTCCTTTTATCCGCTGAAATTTGTTGTAGTTTACGTAACGGTTCAGGTGAGACACCAGTGGTAGACGACCACATAAAAATGGATGCACACGAGTGGCCTCCTACATTTGGCATTAATTATTGTACAGTGCATAGGTAGCTAACAGCTCGACCGCCATTAAAGACTGGCGATGCCTTCAGCTTACTGCCAAAACATAGGATCTGCTTGTCTTTTGGAGATCAACCTACAGCTCGCTTGCAATCAAGGGGACGCCATTTTGTTATCCGACTGGTACATCGGTTAACATCATGTCTATGCATATCGATATTCTATATTCGTTTCGATTCGATATGCTACACTTTGTCCCTTCAAAAAAAGATTCGAGTTCAAATAGGCGCGTAATAATCATACGACGATAACGAAACGAAACCACCCACCTCATTCTTCTGTATGAAAATTTCCTTAAAGAACTCATCACATCGTTGCAAATCTTTCCTTTTGCCTGCGCAGTAGATGTCAGCTAGAGGTCCACAAACTTCCTGAAAATGTTGTGCTAAAAAGTACGCAAACACCCCGATGCAATTTCAAATGTGTTGCTTCCATCCGACTCATTCTGAATGTGTCCATACATAAGATGGTACTATGCAATCGGTCATCCGCTAGCGTGTAA
The DNA here is from genome assembly GCA_036852015.1 of Pelodera strongyloides. NCBI lineage: Eukaryota > Metazoa > Nematoda > Chromadorea > Rhabditida > Rhabditidae > Pelodera > Pelodera strongyloides. The sequence goes on along the minus strand of JAANDG010000152.1, from coordinate 46,541 downwards.
CAGTGCTTAGATTACCACCAGAAAAATCGTTGAACACGTGAATGTGGTCTGCGATTATTCACCACAATTCACAGTAAATATACTTTACAAAGAAAAAAAGCCGATCCTCTGATTGTAGCAAAAAATATTAGCCACACGTGGCTGTCATTTGGTTTCGGTGGCGGTTTCGCTTTTAACTCAAAATTTTCTGGACCTCTAGCTGACCAATCTGGTGCACGACAAAACAACAACAGACAATGACTTGTAAAACGCCTGCATTTGAGCAATGGGGTACACAATAAAACGGGAGCAGCTCGGCCACATCTGATGGTAGGCTGGGCGCTAGGCACGCTAGGCTAGGCAGGTTGCAGTCCTACTGTCTCCTGGTGTGGCACGAGCTGCTTCTGAGATTGTATATACAACTCGCGTTGCGAATTATTTCCCAATAAACTATTATCACAGCGTCTTTTGGATAACAAGAACGGGCACACCTGAGCAAAAACATGGTTTCTACGACATTTACTTATGTGATATGCGTAGCAGTCCGCGTTGTATGTATCTCGATCGCAATATCTTGCTATTGCCTGAACACACTGGTTAGCTGATATCCATTGTTTGGTGCAAATAGAATATCAAGTAAGGACTTTACTAAGGTGGTGTACTAGGACTTTACTGGTATTTTGTTACGCAAAGATGACGATTCAATAAATAAGCCCATAAAAAGAACCCAACCTAACAAATTAAAACGCTCACAGTGCAGGTACCATTGCTAGCTAGTGATTTGCTCCCTTGGAAACAGTGCTCGTTGAATATCTCCTCCATACTCGCATTGAATCTTTCGAAGTGTGTCTGCATTTAGTACATTTTATTATGCTACTGATCCTGCAGCAACCCGCATCGCGCGATCCCGAGGCCGCATTCACCAACACGCAAGGAGCCCTCCCTGGCCTCCCCAGGGAGCTAAACTGTGCGAAAGCAGGAGATACAGATCGCTCGAGTACCTAGCAATAAAATTCCTGCTGTTTGAATATTACGAAATGCAAATAACAGTGCTAACTAACCCTGAGCGTTGCAAAGCACAAATTGCCATCTCTCTTCGCACAAACTGCCTCGTACAATGATAGCGAAAAATCCTGAAGCAAGATATAAAGGTACCGGTTAGAGTACGCCCCAATTATGTCGTTTGCACGTATGCAGTAATCTATGCGAAAGGGCCTGGCCTTGGCCAACCCGATTCAATTTATTGCTTAATCGATAAACTATCAATCGCTAGTGTTTCCATGGGTTTCCGTTATCGACCTCGGAACCTAAACCTTTTCAGAAGACAACTCACACGCTCCGTTTGCAGCCAAGTGGTGAACCGTATACACGTCTTATCATCGGGGTTCGCTAGGCACACCGCGCGAAGAACAGGTAGTGCGTTATCTAGATAATTATAAGTAAGTTGCCACTCATTATGGAATAAACCCAATGCATAAATTGAGATGGTTTATTTCGATTATTACCAGTTGTTGCAAACTAGTGTATCGATGTTAGGTTTCACTCAAATGCTAAAATCTATCGATAAATTTGTGGATGTGACTGGTGCAGCTTTACATACCCTTCATTGTTGCTTTTTTTTTTAACAATAATTGATAGATAAATCTAGTGACAAAATGTCAAAAAATACTAACCGAGGGTTTTGTTGGATACCTTCTCAACCGCAGAGAAAAAAGTATGCTCTTCTTCGATCGTGTTACAGATCCCCTTATCCCTTCCTATGCCGCCACACATGTCGAAAAACAGCTGTAAATAGTTCAGGTATGAATAGTCCAGGTTAAGAAATGGCAAATTTGCGCAATAAATCAGCCATACGTAACATATTGTGCGTAGACCCCAAACGCGAAAAAACCTTTTCCTTACATTGCACACTCGCATATGTGATGATAGTGTGTCCATGTTGCAGATATCTGTATAGATTTTTGTCGCGTGCAACGATCGTATAACCGCCTGAAAGAAAATAAACGGATGTTTTACAGGGAGCTCTGCTTCCGTAATTATCATGAAAAACTATCAATTGATGCATAAACCAAGAAACCCCCCCCCCCCCCCCTCACTACCAGGATAAATTGGTGCCCGAATATACGCATAAGCAAAAACAAATTCACTTTGTACTCTCACGAGAAAAAAAGTTTTCCTCAATCCGTAATTTCAGAAATATTATTGTGAAAACCGCATTTCTTTACACCTAGAACACGCAGAGTTATTCCACGGCAAACAGTTCGGCCAGGTACCGTAGTCAGAAAGGCTAAAATCCATATTTACGGTTTATATCCGTTCATTAACACTCTTTCTCTACACAATAATTGTTAAACAGATGAAGAACATTCCTACGATTATATCAAAGGGTTTCAAATACTGTAGAGGCATAAAAGAGCAAAAATTGATTCTGACTAAGGTGCGTGGCCGAACAGTTTGCCTGGGAATAACTCTGCGAGTTCTGGGTGTAATGAAATGTAAGGTTTTCACAGTTAAGGTTTTAAGAATATTTCTGAACTTCCAGACATTCTGTGCAAGTTAAAGGGAGAGGCCCACGAGAAAAAATTCTTCCTCAATTTGCTTGCACAGAATGTCCGGAAATTCAGAAATGTTACTGTGAAAACCGCATTTCTTTGCACCTACAACTCACATAGTTATTCCCCAGCAAACAGTTCGGCCAGGTACCGTAGTCAGAAAGGTTAAAATACGTTTTTACGGTTTATATGCATCCATTAGCATTCTGTTTCTACATAATAATTGTTAAACAAACGAAGAACATTGCTACCATTATAACAAAGCGTTTCTAATTACTTTAATACCCTAAAAGAGAAAAATTGATTCTGACTACGGTACCTGGCCGAACTGTTTGCCGAGGAATAACTAAATGCGGTTTTCACAGTAATATTTCTGAAATTCCGGACATTCTGTGCAAGTAAACTAAGAAAGATTTTTTTTCTCGTGGGCCTCTCCCTTTAACTGAGGAAAACTTTTTTCTCCTGGTCTTTCCCTTTAAAGGTAACATCAGTTATTCCTCTATAGGAAAATACTTGTTCCAGTGTCCTTTGAACCTCTATGCTGTTCCACACAGGTTAGCACAACTTTATTGGCCAAAGCAAATTTCATGAAACTGGCCGCGGCGATGCCTTATGTAGATTTTTAAGAACTCACTTTTAGATAAGCAGTGCACGAGTTATCTCGCTCCTTTCTACCCGGCAGAGTAGGAGGGGGAGTCGTTGGTTGATGTACATTGCAAATGTTAGTCAAATTGCTAAGCACTTTCAAATCCTAAATGAAAGGTCAATAGAGTGGTGATGCCTTACGGGGTTGGTTCTTAAGGGAGATAATTTAGAAAACATACAGTCATCGATCTTGCAATATAGTTTGCCATTTTAGTGCAGTGATCTGGATTAGTTCCGTCGCAGTATTCAGCCAGGAACCGCTGAGCATCGTTTACTAAATTTGAAATGCTGTCAAATAAAAGTTAAAGGGATGGGCTCACTACAAAATCACCTTGTTTTTATGCTTTAGTTTGATTGCACAAAGGTAAAATTAAACAAAGAGCATAAAAAATGTTTCTTGAATTACTCCCTAGGGAAGATATTAGGTAAAGAGGGTGAGTATTGATCGATCTTCCGATAACATGAGTAAAACAAGATAAACTAGGGAAGCTAAGAGATATGGCTGAAACACACTGTTTTTTTCAGTGTTTTAAGTAAAATAAACGATGAAAACTAGTTTATTTTGCTCAAAACAGTGTGTTTCAGCCATATCTCTTAGCTTCCCTAGTTTATCTTGTTTACTCATGTTATCGGAAGATCGATCAATACTCACCCTTTTTACCTAATATCTTCCCTAGGGAGTAATTCAAGAAACATTTTTTGTGATCTTTGTTTAATTTTACCTTTGTACATTCAAACTAAAGCATAAAAACAAGGTGATTTTGTAGTGAACCCGTCCCTTTAATATATGTGTTTAGGTCCTGTGCAATGATCCTCCATCTAACAAGGAGAACAAGTAATAGTGCCCTAAATATGTCACATTGCGAAGGTACGTGGAATCAACTTGAGCTGCAACTCAAGTTGCGTCCACGTGCATAAGAGTATAAGAAGCTTTTCAATGGACAATCTTTATAACAATAAGTATGGAAATGGAACTGTTTTGTGATAACCACTGCATAAAAAATTTAAATGGACAAGCCCATCAAAGTAACCTATATTTATGATATGTTCATAATTAGATAAAGTATTTTTATTACAATCTATACAAAACAGATTTCACCTACATTTACCCTGGGGAACATACCAATATATGATGAGCGCATAGGAAAAAGTTACCCAGGTCGAATTTATGTGAAATTTGGTTTGTATATATGTAATAAAAATTGCTTTATGACCATTATGAACATATCGTAAATATAGGTATACTTTGATGGGCCTGTCCCTTTAAAGATCAATGTTGGAAAAAGCCCAATAGAAATGTAAAATCAAAAGATCAGTGTAGGAAAAAGCACAATACAAATTTAATTTCCATGAAAAATACCTACAACTGAAAATGCGCATGTGCTCGAGTTCGGATAAATGCTGTGATCGCACAATGTATCTGCAGGACTCGGTTGAGCTCTTCAACTTCTGACAAGCTGTCGCCAATTTCTAAATGATTCAACCTTTGCTCATTGATTGTATTTTCCTATCTTTTCTCGCCAATGTACAAAAGGCCGCAAACGGGAGTCCTCTTACCTTCCAAATGAGGCAAAGCTATCAGTGGGCAAATGATGTTTTCATGATCACTGTAGGAAGGAGAAACGAGAAAAATAATAAAAATAAAGATGGTCTAAACTAAAATGACACCATGACTTCAAATATGTTCGCGTGTTCGAGCTTGTGTCCACTATGACTACATACTACAGGCACCTGGGGCGTGGCATGCTTTAAAAAAAATTCACGTGGACTTTGATGTAACATAACGCTATCATAAATGTAAACGCAACCGCATTTTGTTGCACTAAGCTAGCACTAGTGCACAGCGAAAGGTGTCACGTGCGACAATAATTACCCTCCAATGATTTTATAGACAGGGATAAGAGCTTGAGTGAAAGCTTGAAAACAACTGCAGTGCTTTCAGCTTTCACTCAAGATGTCTTGAGTGAAAGCTCGTTCATGAAAACTTGATTTCGTGAACGACATAATATATTAATATGAGTAGTTACCTGGCAGAGAAGTTTACCCGCTGCATTAACCAAGCAACGTGAATTGTACGGAGCTTGCGCATTATTGGCGTACTGTGTTGTATACAACTAAAAGAAAATTCGGCAATAAATTTTCTCAAATATAAAAAAAGACGGTAAAATGTTGAAATGTCACTGTTTCAGAAACTATTCTTGCATGTGTTTACAATTCTCCTGCCTTCAGGATTCGAAGTCACCTGTCTTCTGAGCACAGCGGAATCGAATTGAAGGAACCGGAGACAACAGGTGTCGGTCGCAGCCACCGTAGGATCGTGGCACACCCAAGAAGACAATGCGCACACAATCCAGATCATTGTGTGATCACACAATCGATTCAGATCACACAATCGATTGGTTTCTGTCTTTAATGTTCGATTAGTGTCATCAAGATGTATGCTGTCGAACCTCTTAAAGTCAACGGAAAACTTTATTTATGATATTATCTTCCTCTGTGAAACTCGATCACACACCTTACGACCGAACGCTCAAAAGAAGGCCACTTCATCGCAAGAGGCGCACGCGATCCCACAACCAAGGCTGGAGGTGTCGGATTCATTATACATCCATCATTCACACAGAATCTTCTGGCAACTGAGATGTTCGGCCCCCGCAGCGGAAGAATTACCATCGCCGTCGACAACCGCCGAACACTAAGTGTATACGTGTATACGTAGGATACTGTCCCACCCAGGACAACGAAGAAGAACGAGAAAACTTCTATAATGATCTCGGAACACTTCTCCGATCCGATTTTTTAATGATATTACAAGCACCTACAAGATCATCCGTGGTGACTTAAAAAAGTATTTTACGCTTCAAGAGCGTGACTTCAATGGAAGTGTTGGCAGTGTCAATAAGGAGAAACCAACGTAGGACTCCACTCTAACGATACAAGAGATGAAGGCGAAGAACGGCTCATCGAATACACAACTGCTGAGAAACTCACTATTAGAACTGGTTTCTTCCAAAAACCACTCCACAATAGCTGGACCCACGTGTCACCCAATAAGTGTCATAAACGTGAAGTCGACTATGTACTCACCTCACAAGCTCAAATCCTTCAAGTGTCGGTGTGATCACGAGGTGCGATTATCCGTCCGACCATCGGTCGCTGAGAACCCTCTTACGCGCTAAGAACGGCTTTTCCGAAACAATATGCAATGGACACCTAAAACTGCCGGCCAACGAAGATCTTATGACTACGACGCTTGTGGTTCGCCAATCGACCTCCAAGGCGACTACGACAACCTGGTTTCGCTGTCACAGAGCCTCCTGAGTTCCCTGCCAGCCTCCACACATCAACAGGCGCTAATCTCGCTCGCAACTAGAGGTCTCTTTAGAGATCTCCTAGAGTCCGACAACTCAAAGGCCAACCGTTCAAAAAAACCGCCAAAGAAGTACGCCCCCGTTTCGAGCGGATCACACGTCATTCCGCACTGCCATAATATCAAAGGCTGCCCAATAGCGAAGAAGCCTAAAAACTGCGAAGCGCAAGCTGGACGACTTCTGCCATGTACCAGTTTCTCTGAAAAAGATGGATGGAACTCTGGCAAAATCTCAAGCGCAGAAAAGCGACACTATCCGTTCCTTCTACACCGACCTCTTCTCTCCAAGCAACCCAAGAGCGCCCAACCAGCTGCCGGGCCTTTACGGAGAAAACCGAACGAAAGCTGCGAGTAACCCAAGCGAACATCGAGCGAAGAATGGTTGAAATAACGCTCCGACAACAACGAGAACAAAACATCCACAATGCCGATCTTCGTAGGCGCACACAGTTCACGATGCTGTTGAACGAGTGAACAATGCGAAGCACAGATAGGCAAGTCATATTATGCGTCACAGTTCAGTTCACGATGCTGTTGAACGAGTGAACAATGCGAAGCACATATAGGCAAGTCATATTATGCGTCGCACTGACAATAGCTGGACAAGAAAGCTGACCGAATGGAGGCCGTACAATTACAAAGGCCCCCGCGGAAGACCTCCTATGTGATGGGCTGATTCAATTCGATTCCCTTGTGCTCAGAAGACCGGTATCCCTGACATACATATACATCCTCTGGCATATGTATACATCCCCTGGCAAAGCATCGCCATGAATCGTTTACAATGGAATGCAACGTGGGACTCGTAGCTGTCAAATCGACCTTGACGCTGAAGTACGAGCCGTCAAGGTAATCAAGGTAAGCTCTTTTTTTCATATATTTTTATGTTTTGAAAATTTATAAACATTTTTTTCTTACATGTGCGTAGTAATCGCACATATCGTAGTGAGCGTCACAAGCAGCTCCGAAAAAGTGAACGTCATTTCCGGGCTAAATTGGTAAAAGTTTGTACATACTTTTGTGTTATGGCGTAGGACATGAATATGGATATGTAAATAAAAAGGAAAAAAATATTTGTTTCATATGGAAAAAAATATTTGTTTCACATAAATTGGTATGAAAAATACTTGCCTTTAGTGCTGCTATATGTACTGCTGCAGCACGACAAGTCGTCACATCATTCGCTTTACAGTAAGGTTTGACAAGATCTAGCAATGTTATATCTGAAGTATTCTTGGTTTGTCCAACCAAGACACCATTGACACCATAGGCCGCTATCACCATTTTACAATATTCTGTTGGCCGTTTCCAATCCACTCCTGATACTTTCTTCACTTTTGTCTCGAGATCTGGGTCGTTGATTTCCAAGAGACATGTAGCATAAGCGGACTGAAAACCGGTTCTCATGGCTAATTGTAAGCATATATATGCTTGACGATATATGCTTGACAATACCACAATGTATTTTCAATAAAATGTGGTTGCAGATCCTTGAATTTTGACTTCAATTTTGAGTAATTTTAGTGTCAGTTAAAACGGTTCAAGAATACTTTTCTGAGATGTCACTTTGTTCGAATCAGGTATATGAACATACCTTACAAGCCGCATTGGGAATCCCATTTATAAAAGTTTCGCAGTAACTCTCGAACTCCTTCAGAAAGGTATTCTGAAAAAGTTTGGATACATTTCATTGAAGCTTGAAATGACAGAGTCTAGAGCTGATGTTATACAACCTTTCACTGATAATTTCACTGATTTCACTGATGATTTGTTCGTTACATTGAGTTGAAAATTGGATTCGTCATTCATACACACAATATTGATAGAAACGGTTAGAAACGATTAGAAACGACTCCCTCAGCTCTCGATAATGGCGCATAGTATTTCGTTAAAAACACATGTACACGCTCTATTCAATATGTCCCGGAAATTATCAAGCCCAAAGACTTGCTATTGTTGAGGGACGGTTACTAGACGTTTAAAAGGCCAAATATGTGCTCTTGCTTCGAAAGTTGATGGTTGAAAAAAAAACGTGTTCCGCGCGCATCAAACGCAACAGTTTGGGGGTGTCACTCCTGAGTTTAATAATAATAAGTTTATTGTCTCACAGAGTCGATAATTTCCACATTGGCAAGCTCAAAAATAACATCTAGCAACTCGAAAGCCAAAAGGTGCCCTAAGATGTGGCGCAGTAAAGACACCATCATACTAATAAGGGACCGTGTGTATTACAATAAGTATTACATAGGAAACACTATATACTAGTATCAAACATATTCTAAGAAACTAAGAACTTAAGAAATAATGCAGAATTAAGTAATATACATAAAATAATAGCGTATTCAGGATTCCAGTTATTTACTATTGAACCTCTTGGAAAACTCTTCACTTAGAGCGGGTATTCTTTCATTAAATGCTTTCATGAATGCATCTGTAAACTGGGAGTTTAATTCTGGTTGAACAGCTGATGGCAACGGTTCTTCTCAACAATTGGATCAATAACGGGCAATTGAGGGGAGGGCAATTGTAACTGCGGTTCCTCACGTGTCTTTTCGAGTGGAGAAGTTGGTTCTTTGATCTCTGGCACATACGGGGTCAAAGGTTGTTCGCGAGCAGCTTGACGACGTAGATATCCCTCATGTCTCTGATTCGGAGTTTCAGCTCGACGAACATTGATGTGTGAGAGTCCTGGGGTCTTCTTGAGCCAATCGGCGAGTTCCTTAAAGGATCGCAGTCACTACAAAATCGTATTTTTTATTCGCTTTTCATTAATTGTTCAAGTATGTGAAGAAAACGACGATTCCAGCGCCAAAGTACGGCAAAACGAACTCAGGGACAGAAATCCCTGTTTATGACTTTTACTTATATACCGTAGTTTATAATTGCCCGTATAGAGTTTCATAATAAATACCCTGCAGTGATAAACCACGCGCCAGGTGTAACACTGCAGGCTGTTCACTCTCCAAGTACCCCTGGCAATTGCATATATGCACCGGCGTCGGTCATTTATCAAAACTCATTCTCATTGATTTCTCTCCCTGAGTTCCATTTTATGTGAATTTTTATGGGCTGCATATTGTTTTATAAAGCTGCTTGCATCTAATAAAAATCGAATAAAAAAGTTGATTTTGAAGTGACTGCCTTCCTTTAAACAGAGGCAAACGAGAACCAGCTTTCATACGGCATAGAATAGGGCGGGGACGGTTGCAGGGTTTCCCCATGCGACCAAGTACATGGAAAGAATCGGGCGAGTAAGAGCACAGAGCCAAAACTTTGGTTGCAAGATCAAAATCATTACTCACCCGATCCGTTTCCTTCGCGTTGAGCAGTACAAAATGGTCCTTGAGCTCGTTCCGACGAAATCCTTCAGATATTTCTTCGCGAATAAACGACTTCAAGTCGGTGAATAGCTCAGCGAGAGTAACTTGAATATTTTGGCGAATTGGGAAGTCTGGGCGAGAGGTAGGCGTGGGGATTTGAGCGTTATCAGAGTAGATCATTTTGGCGGAGTGATGCGACCGCTCTCTGGCAGGTTAGAGGGGTCGAATGACAGGTTCTATGATCTTTGTTTCCGAGTATTTTCCGCCAATTCTCCGAGCTCGGCCCGCGGAAAAACCAGCAAGTTTTTTAGTATTTTCCTACTAGGTTTTTACGCGGGCCGAGCTCGGAGAATTGGCGGAAAATACTCGGAAACACTCTCTCGTCGCGGAGGGCGCAGACAACGATACACCTCCCACCGCACGCGGCACCGCGGCAAAAAACCACCGCCTATACAAAAAAATAATAATAATAACGAATAATAACACAAAAGTGAATAATAATGTATAGTTTAATATTAACAAAACAACAACAAAAAAGTAAACAGCGGCAAAATAGGAAAGAGGCGCTGATGAATGCTCTATGCCTATTTTGATACTATTTTAGAAGGCAAAAACAAATATAGGACTAAATAAATACCCAAGGTTCAAGATCATGCAAAAGGAATGCCTCGAAAAAACCTCTACGGGACTACATAAACACTTATGATAACCAAATTTAAGTCATAACAGGGTTGTAAAAATCATTTCTTCTGTTTGACCCTTAAAAAAACACCTCCGTTAATGAATCCCGAGCATTTTCCGAGAAACTTTGCGTTTTCGAGGATTTTCCGCCTATTTCCCGAGTATTCTCCGAGAAGATTCTCGGAAAAAGCTCGGAAACTTTGAGGTTCTCGGGCCGAGCTCGGAAAATCGGCGGGCCGAGCTCGGGATTTGCACAAGGTCAAACAGAAGTCTATGATATTTGTTTCCGAGCATTTCCCGCGGAAAAACCAGCTAGTTTTTTACTATTTTCCTACTAGGTTTTTAGTCGGAAAAAGCTCGGAAACGCAAAGTTTCTCGGAAAATGCTCGGAAAATCCGCGGGAAATGCTCGGAAACGGACAAACAGACAACTCCCTAGCTCGGCCCGCCTATTTTCCGAGCTCGGCCCGAGAACCTCAAAGTTTCCGAGCTTTTTCCGAGAATCTTCTCGGAGAATACTCGGGAAATAGGCGGAAAATACTCGGAAAGGCCTAGTTTCTCGGAAAATGCTCGGGATTCATTAACGGAGATTAGAGGGGTCGAATGGTTAGAGGGGTCGAATGGTTAGAGGGGTCGAATGGTTAGAGGGGTCGAATGGTTAGAGGGGTCGAATGGTTAGAGGGGTCGAATGGTTAGAGGGGTCGAATGGTTAGAGGGGTCGAATGGTTAGAGGGGTCGAATGGTTAGAGGGGTCGAATGGTTAGAGGGGTCGAATGGTTAGAGGGGTCGAATGGTTAGTTTCGTTGCCCATGCATGCTAGCAAGCGCTTATCTGAAGTCTGGAAATTCCCTGAACTTTGTGTAGCATTGTTCGTTCGCGCTGCCGCCATCAAGTTGTATTCACATTATCGTTATATGGGCTAGACTTTTTTTTGCAGATATTTTAGTGCCTCATCTTATTTATTGTACGAACAAAGGGACGCGGTGACTATTTGGTCTCCTTTGTATACTTTTTGTTTTTATTTTATTATGTAGAACAGGCGTTGAAAGAAATCAGATGAAAAGGCTGATTTCATCGAGCAACTCACAGGGAAAAAGCGGTCCAAAGCCAAGCACCACAGTAAGGTAAGAAACAAAATGTTGCAAAGCTCGCGATAGGTGCCAAACATTTTAATCGACTCGTCACATCTCTGTTCCTATTTGGCAGAGAGTTTCCATCAATAGCCCGCATTCTGGGGCTTCACGGAACTTCAAAAAAGGAACATCTATGTTCCTCATTCGCAGTTTAGCGGTAATCGTAATCCCACGTTTCGTCCCAAACAAGCGGGAAACACGGGATTCGGTTCATAGTTCGAGCGCTAATCAGGGGTCTTGTCGCTAACACAAGGCCTTGCCTGCTGTTTAATTGCGGGACATGATTGGCTAATCTGTCAGGAAACATGCGACTTTTCTTATTGCATGGGATTGGGTGCTAGCCTGCCAGGAAAGAGATTTTTGTTTCACCGGAAGCGTGCAGTAGAAGAACATAGATGTTCCGTGAAAATATCGGTGCGGAATTAGTTCTGCTCTGATGGGCACCTGAATGCGAATCGAACGGAACATGTGACTGTAGTTTTAAACGTCATATTTAGATTTATTTTCATACCTATTTTGAGTCTGAATTGGACATTTATTTTGTTTTATATTTAAGTACGTTAATTTAGCACACTTGTTCCTATGTAGAACGACATGGCAAATATGTGCATTTCTGTGCTATACTTTTCAAATTCCCAACTGTAAAACAAAAAATTATTGTTTAAAAATTAAAAACGGTTAAATAAAACAAATTACTAAAGTTTACTTAGAAATAGAGTATATTCAACGGAACGTTTCCGTCGAGATTCGCCAGTGTAGATACAGCTACGCTCGTATGCTTGGTCTATCGAGCGGATTATTGCGTTGTTTAAAAATGCTACTTGTAGAAACTTGACCACAGGGAAGTATTCTTTTATTCTACATATGGGAAAGGTAGCTCAATGAGATGTGCAATCATACAATCAACTCGCCTTTTCCATAGTGGAGAAGGAAGAAAATAAAGTGTGTGTCATTACCCGTGCCAAAAGGCACCTTATTTTACATAGAAGAGCAAAATATACCATTCGAAAGCTTAAAAGTTTTATTTTTTAAAGGAAACTCACGTGATTACTTTGCCAGAGAGGAGAGTACACAAACGACCGTAGCCAGCACCCTAAAATATGCGTCTATGACTTACGCTTAATTCTAACGTAGTTTTTTATTTTATTTTATTTTCATGCATCTTTAGCCATAAAGTCAGCATAACTATGTTATTATGCTGGTACTCATGTAAGTTTTACTAACGTACTTCTTGACTGTTTTTTTACCAACACATTTATAGTTAATGCTACAGTGACTTGTGTTACATCCCCTCTGGCAAACTAATCCAGGTGGTGTTCCTAAAAAACGCAAAATTTTACAATGATATTTGTTGTGTCGTCTTCCTTTCGTTAAAACGTCACTCAATTTTTTTGAGAAAAAAAACGGGTTTCTTGTTGGCTTCTTTCAAAAGAATTGGTTAGAAACAGCATAATAAAACAACGCTGTGTACTGTGAGCAAAATAAGCATCACGAAAATTGTCTTTACTAAATTAAAGAAGGAGGCCACGAGTCTTAAAGGGAATGTCAAGCCGGTTTTTCATGTTGGGCTCAAAATAAAGCTTATGTTTTGAATTTAAAGAAAGTGAAAATAAAAATAAACAAAAACTTTTATGTAAGAAGAAAAACAATTTCAAACGCCTCCAAAAAACTCCTTCAATATGGGATTCTGGTCATTTGGACAAAGTCAGAACTATTCTCTGCCGCAGGACCGTTTGCTGTTAGACAGCAAAGAAAAAGAGGAGGGCGCGAGAGAAATTTGTTAAAGTCTATTAAGTCAGCAAAGAAAAAGAGGAGAGCGCGAGAGAAATTGTGTAAACTACGGTAGCTGTGACAGCGTGTTATAGAATATGAATCAGGCTTGACATTCGCTCTCGATTCCTTTCCTTTTATCGAAGGAACATGGTAAATAATCACCAATAAAATGTAGAACAAAGCGCGGAAATACACTTTAAAGTAAATATTAAATTTTATCTAAAAAATTAATTAAAGAAAACCACCGTAGTTTCTAGTTATTTTTCAGGCACAGCCAAAAACAGCCCCCTTGCAGATGGCCGGGCCAACTCACCCTGCTAATATGTTGCTGAAAATAGTGCACTCCAACGGCCTGTGTACTTTGTAGTGCAAAAGAAAGGCACACCTGTTTTACTGTTATGCACACTGCGTGCATATTTGCTTTTTACTGGTGGTTTTCAAAGCATACGGCGTTTTTTTAAATTAAATTTTTTTCTTAAATTAAATAATTTCTTTAAAGTGTATTTCCGTGCTTGCTTATGTATGTCATTGGTCGTTATTTACCAAAGTTTGTTCGAAAAAGGAAAGGAATCGAACACTTAAAACTCGTGAGCCTCCTCCTTCAATGCGGCTGACCGTATGGGCAATACGACCAAGCACGTAAACTGAGAGCCGATGAGTTGCGCGCCGCACCATTTCGGGAAACAAAATGCGCGCGGAATAGTAATGGCGCGCAAAGTGTTTCCCGAAAAGGTGCGGAAACGGTGCGGAAATGGTGCGACCATTTCCGCACATTTTCGGCAACGTTTTTGAAAGCCCTCGGAGGATCTGCCGTAAGTGCAGTTGTTGTACTAATATTTTTCCGCAAGCACTGATCTCACATGTGTTGTGTGGCCGAGTGGTCTAAGGCGCTGTTTAGAGAAAGTATCTAACAAGACTGTTAGGTTCGAGTCCAACACGCTGCTTTCTTTTTGCGGTTGCTACTTTTCCCACACCGTTTCCGCACCATTTCGGCAACGTTTTGGGGGTGTTCCCCGCAACAGTTTGGGGGTGTTTCCCGCACCAAGACGGCAACCGGAGTCGTTGAAAATTTTTTTGCGGGAAACACCCCCAAACTGTTGCCGCGCGCAACTCTTGAGTTTCGTTGTCAGCGCGTTATGTGACAAATCGGCACGAACACACACTATTCGCATTCAAATACGTGTTTCACCAGCTACATACAGTGATGTCCACAAATATATGACTACACCCAATTTCTAGGATTTCTCGATTCTGGGCAGGAATCGCTAGAGACCAGGACCACCACTAAATCCATCATGTCAAAAAAACGTAGAAATATAGAGAATCAGCCTAACTAGAGAATGACACACGTTCGCAAAAAGCTTTTTACTACTATTGCCGCACCCTCAGTTTTTCCGCAAGCACTGATCTCACATGTGTTGTGTGGCCGAGTGGTCTAAGGCGCTGTTTAGAGAAAGTAGCTAACAAGTCTGTTAGGTTCGAGTCCAACACGCTGCTTTCTTTTTGCGGTTGCTACTTTTCCCGCACCGTTTCCGCACCATTTCGGCTACGTTTTGTGGGTGTTCCCCGCAACAGTTTGGGGTGTTTCCCGCACCAAAACGGCAACCGGAGTCGTTGAAAAAATTTTTGCGGCGCGCATCAAATTCTTTTGCGGGAAACACCCCCAAACTGTTGCCGCGCGCAACTCTTGAGTTTCGTTGTCAGCGCGTTATGTGACAAATCGGCACGAGCACACACTATTCGCATTCAAGTACGTGTTTCACCAGCTACATACAGTGCTGTCAAAAAATATATGACTACACCCAATTTCTAGGATTTCTCGATTCTGGGCAGGAATCGCTAGAGACCAGGACCACCACTAAATCCATCATGTCAAAAAAACGTAGAAATATAGAGAATCAGCCTAACTAGAGAATGACACACGTTCGCAAAAAGCTTTTTACTACTATTATAACTCAATCGATTGAGTTTTTTATGCTAAAGACGGTAGCAGAAAAATTAGCTGCGGCGTATCAAGAACAAGAAGTGGAAACGCAAGTTCCTGGGTGATAGCTAATTTTGGGCAACATTGTATTTTTCCCAATGGTTTTTGCCAAATTTTTTTGTCTAATAACTCGAGAAAACTTCCAAATGCTTCAGGATCCTACAGTAGACTAGTAACTCCGCTCCTCTAGTCTAGTAGTCCACTGGGGAAACTCGTTCGGGGTGCCGCACCTGTATGTCACGGAAAAGGGGAGCGGCATCATGTACGCAACAGCCTGGTTCTAGTTTTGGGAGTTTGGTGGAGATCAGCAAACTGTGGGTGCGACATAGGTGCGAAACTGGAGCCGGGGTGCGACACAGGTGCCAAACTGGTGCCTATTTATGCACGTGCTCACGCTACCGGTCACTGGTTCGATCCCGGGCCGGAACCCCCTCACCCCACCAAAGGTGTAAAAGTTGGTAGCTGGGTAAAACCAGCGGAGATAAATCGACTTCCCGAGCAGATTGGCCACCGGGAAGTTTAAATGGCCAGTACGTCCAGCCTCTGAGCTGGACCCCGGTGCACCGTTTCCGCGGATTCGGTTGATATAACCCGGTTCACTTTACTTTATCTTTTTTGTCTGGTACTAGGCAAGCAGTCGCATGCAGTGCAAAAATGCACAATGCATGCGAAAGTAAATGAACGCCCAAAATTTGCCAACTAAATTAGGCTTTATATATTCAACAAAGCACATTTTTCCTCTCTAATAAGGCATATGTTCGCATTGTTTTTATCCCTACTTTAGCTTCTAATAAGAAAAAGACGCCCATCCGATTTGCTCTATTAAACGGAGAGGCCCACGAGAAAAATTTTTTCCTCAATTTTCTTGCACAGAATGTTCGGAAGCTCAGAAATTTTTCTGTGAAAACCGCATATATTTCCATCGAGAACTCGCAGAGATATTCTATGCTAAACAGTTCGGCCCGGCACCGTAGTCAGAAAGGTTAAAATACCTTTTTATAGTTTATATCCGTCCATTGGTATTCTTTCTCTACATAATAATTGTGAAACGAATGAAGAACACTAATAACATTATAACAAAGCGTTTCCAATACTGTAATGCCATAAAATAGCAAAAATTGATCCGGACTACGGTGCCTGGCCGAACTGTTTAGCATAGATTTATCTGCGAGTTCTAGATGCAAAGAGATGCGGGTTTCGAAGTAATATTTCTCCAGACATTCTGTGCAAGTACGAGGAAAACTTTTTTCTCGTGGGCCTCTCCCTTTAACGATCTTTTCTTAGTTACATTGAAAACAAATTCACATTTTTCTGTAATGTGTATTTATTTATTTATTTGTTTATTTATTTATTGAATATATGTTAAAGGATCGCAGTCACTTCAAATTCGCCTTTTTACTTCAATTATCCATAAACATGAAAAAGCACCTAGAAAAATACCATTCCGGTGTCAATTTACTGAAAAATTAACCCAGGGAAAGAAATCCCCTCGGTTGCGTTCTAATTACGTACAGTATGACAACGACAACTGAGACAGTAGAGCAGACACTTTCCCTCTCCCCCGGTTTTTCTTTGTTTTGTCATCATTGGCAACAGGCCAAGTCCCACTGCGATTTAGAAAACACCCCATTTTGTCTAAAATCAAAAGTCAACCGAAGGGATTTCTTTCCCTGTGATAAATGTTCCGTAAATCGGTATTGGAAAGGTATTTTTCTAGGTATCTTTTTATATTTATTGATAAGTGAAGTAAAAATGCGAAATTGAAGTGACTGCGATCCTTTAATATGAATATATGAATATATGAATAGCTAATGATCGTTCACTTGTAGACGCCATCGTTGGGCAGAATCGCCGATCGAACTTCGATTGTGAGACATTTAAACTTTCTTACAGGTTTCCTCATGTTCACACAAACAAAAAAGTAAACTCTTCTCCTTTATATAATAGGATACCCTGTGGGTGTTACAATTTGGATATCTTATTACCAATTGTTGTAATATAGTGTATCGATGTTGGTATCACTCAAATGCTAAAATATCTTATTATATGAATGAGAAGAGTTTACTTTTTTGTTTGAAGCCGCGTGTGAACGCATCAAAGCCCATTCATAAAGATTTGCTCGCAGAAATGGAACATACAAAAACATTTTCCTCCTTCGAACCCAAACCCGTGAACACACCTAACTATCGCTTCACAGTCGAGCGCTCTACCTGTTGAGCTATGCTGCCTGAGCGTATCTGCGTATCTCTCTGCTCTACATAAGGGCACTTTCAGTAGCAAATTGGCAGAATTAGAGGGGAAGGTAGGAATAGCGAATCTGTTTATTTTTCCATAACTATATTTTCTTAACTAGGGAAACAATCGGCCGAAGGCTGATTCCTCCACTCGGAGAAGAGAAATATTCACACAAATTTATAGTGACTGTGACACTTTAGTCTTTAAAGGGTCAGTCAAAAGGGTGCTCTCAATGATTTCTCTCTCTCTCTCCGAGCTTCTTTTGTAATTTGATACTGGGACTGCATTTTTCTTTATACCTTCATATGCTTAGTATATAATGTTGAATCCTCGCTACTTCATATGCTCAATTCAACTATTTGCTGATAAAGGCTTAGAAGCGTATATGAGACGTATCGGTTGTATATTTATATACGCATAATTGAATGCCAATGAACATGACGTTATAGATTATCAGAGTTTATCGCTTCCGTGGCCAACGTCACTTGGGCCTATTTGCCCTTTATTAGAGTTTATCTCTTCCCTGTCACACATCATTTGTTTGCCCTTTTATTTCGGAGTTTCTCTTATCCGTGGCTGAGGTCACTAAGGGCCAGTATTGCCCGATTCTGTCTGTCATGTTCAAAATACGCGCAAGTCAGTTCGGTTGAGCCTTCGCGTTTTCCCTTGTCTTAAATGCTCCTGGCTGTCATGCACATCCAGGAGCCTGCGCGTGTGGCCTGCCAGTATTGGAGTGTTGTGGAAATGGGTGGAAATGGGACAATATGAATCCCAGTTATCTGAGAAGAATCTGAAGAGGCTGCGACGCTCCTTTCAGCGACCCCGAAACCCATATTACCTTTACATAGTCGCATAAACCATTTACACTCTGTCCTGTGTTGTTATTTGACGGCAAGGTATTGGTTTGACAACTCGTATGCAGAATAGGATTACTATCTTAAAATATAAAAATATAGGTTATCTCGTGGCCTATTTGTCACCCAACCTACCCGGCCTGTTTGTGAGCCAAGCAAAACATAACAAGGCAGTTGGAACTTCTTTTCGATTGTAAAATCTCTTTCCGGTCTTTGACTTGAGCAGAACGAATTATTTGCCGCCATAAGTTTTTTGTACTGAAACAATTAATTGTAAGTATATGCAAGTTTAACAAAAAAAGTTTTAGGTAAATAGTTGAAAAAGCCCATAAAAGTTCGTTAGAATGAAATTCTCCACAAAGGTACAAAGAGAGATTGCGTCGCCAACATCACGATTATGTTGTAACATATCCCCTTGCCAGAGGCCCTTGCTAACTGCAGTGACGACCAATAAATAGGATTACAGAGTCCGTTTTCACCAACATTTATTGTTTGTCCGTTTTCACCAACAAATTTCCAATCTAGTACTTATTAGCTTTTTTTGGTGAAATGCATCAAAAACAAAGGCTAGGTTTATTCAGTCAACAATTTATTTAGGCTAATAAGTGCCTGTTTGAGTACAATAAATTTTTAGAAATATTTTGACAGAAGTAAATGTTGGTGAAACCGGCCTCATTGACATAAGTATTATTCGTATTAAAGGCCCTTTTTGAAGTTAAGCTGTAGTAATAGAATGCGTGTTGCCCATTAAAGGGACGGGCCCATCAAAATAAACCTATATTTTGCATGTTTTTATACTTTGTATAAAGGGGGTTTATTATAATATATGTACGCTAAGTTACGGCTAGACTTTATCCCGCTGAAATTTTTCGGTGTCGATAAACTCAAAAGTATACCGTAGAAGACCAACAATTGCACCCTTATTTCCTTACCGCGTGTCCCGGGGGAATGTGGCTATATGGACAGATAGTCTCCCGGGTCCCAATCAGAGCGAGGTATCCTCGGGAGACGCGGTAAGGAAATAAGGGTGCAATTGTTGGTCTTCTACGGTATACTTTTGAGTTTATCGACACCGAAAAATTTCAGCGGGATAAACTCTAGCCTAAATTTAGTGTACATATATTATAATAAACCCCCTTTATAGAAATTATAAAAACATGCAAAATATGGGTTTATTTTGATGGGCCCGTCCCTTTAAGGAAACAATAACAAAAGTTGTCTACAATTACCCACTTGAAAGAAAATGAATTACAAACTTCGCCCTTTCCATAGTAAACGCGTTAAAGGGATAGGTTCATCTCAAATCACCCCTCCTTTTATTGTTTTTATTGATAATAGCACAAATATCATTCACAATGAAAATTAAATCAATCACAGAACAATACGAATCGCAGAAGAAGCTTCCTTTATTGGGAGCTAGTTGATCGGAAGCCAAAATCTAAACTCAAAAACTAATACCGTACACAGATTACGCGGGCTAATGGCAATTAGCCAAGTTACAAACTACACTCGGCAGGTCATTATTTTCCACCGGGGTAGTATGATTTAATCAGTTTGGCTAATTGCCAATAGCCCGCGCGATCTGTGTACGGTATTAGTTTTTGAGTTTAGATTTTGGCTTCCGATCAACTAGCTTCCAATAAAGGAAGCTTCTTCTGCGAGGCGTATTGTTCTGCGATTAATTTACTTTTTATTGTGAATTATATTTGTGCTATTATCAATAAAAACAATAAAAAGAGAGGTGATTTGAGATGAACCTATCCCTTTAATCAGACCCGTGGCATAAATTTGGGTCTGATGGAGCAAACTTCAACTTATATCGGCAAATAGCAAGATTCAATATGCAGGGCATGCAAATTCGTATTTACATATTCAGTCGCCTATTTAAATTAACGTCTGGTATGGAAAAGCTACTTTCGCATTTTTTTGCTTCATTTTGAGTGCCTACATATTCCCTTTAAAGGGAAGCGGTCACCGTTTTGACCATTATGTACACTTAGTATTTTTATTATCTGCACAAATGTAAAGTAAAGTCAGGCAAAAAAGCGAGAATTCAGCGAGGAACATTTCAGCAAGAATTTCATCGATTATTTCTAGTTATTTGGCAAAAAAGAATTTCATCAAAAATCCAACCTCGTTCCCAATTTGGCTCCCCGAGTATTTGTGATCGGGGTGAAATCGGGACATGATCGGGGTTTTGGTTTTTTTTTTGAAAGAATCGGGGCGAAATCGGCGTTTTTTGAAAATAATCGGGGCCAATTCGGGGGTTTCACTTTCCTGTGGCAGTTAGCCATAAAAAAAACTAAATGTTCTAATGCCCGCGTGGCGTGGTATGCGACCGATTAATTAGTGGAAGAACGTTAGGCGAGTTATTATCAGCATGGCCATATGATCAATTAGACTAGGGTTACGGTGCGTATTGGCTATTTTCCGACCACTATTTTCCGTCGTCATTTTACTCGCTGATACCGAATTTCATGCAAAACATGCTTCCAACACTATGCTTTATATATTATGCAGTTAATAAAAACACAAAGTATACATAAGGGACAAAACGGTGACTGCGTCCTCTTAATGCGCGCTCACCTGAATCCTCACTTTCACGTCCATAAACCGTTCCTTGTGATAAAGCCAAGGGGTTATATATGACGTGTACTTACAAAGATGCTCTTGGTATCCTTCAAACGTTTCGTCACATTCAACAAGATACATGTAATTGAGACCTGCAAATTAGCTATTTTGAGCGACGAGATCCTGAAATGGTCTTCCTATGCTACAAATCCAAGATTTAAAAAAAAACTCCTACAATACAAATACTCCCGTCTGTACGTGTGAACGACTGTTCCTGCAAAAAAAAACCTAAAATTGTTTCTGGCTACGGTAGCTGGAGAAACAGTTGGTCATGAACGATTCGGCGTGTACACAAACGACACACTAAAGGCTGTGTCATCGGTGGAATTAGTGGCAACTCGATTCTCGGTTCAATGAGTGCATGCCGTTCCATATATTAGTGCATGCCGTTCCATATACTATATACAGTGCGTCTCATAAGTTTAGGTGCACCCCTAATTTGGCTCTACCATACTTATTTGACGTTTTTGGGAAAAACAAATCATTCTAGCAAATCGAGCATGGCGAAAAACCCTAGAATAATGGAAATTAGAAAAAAGTACGATTTTATAAGTATTTGACGGGTTTGAAACCGAAAAACGACCGTCTCTTAAGTTTAAATGCTTGCATAGAAAATCAATATTTTGTTGGAAAGAAACACAATCCATGTATTACTACTTAGTTAATGACCTGAGAGACTCATGTTAATCATTACCAGGTTCAAAATTCTGTTTGGCTATGATTCGTTGGGGCCCAATTTTCACGCAAATCATGATTTTTGCAAAACTTTGCGCATCTCCGCAAGCCATAAGACACAACATTGTAAAGAGCCATTAACAACGTCAAATAGAACTTTTTATGGCGAACATTTCTGTAAAAAGATTGTCTTTGTAGGTTTACTGTGAAGGGAGTTATGAAGTCATGAAATACCCATGCATGCGCTGTTTTTGGTCCATAGTTTGCGCTTCCTTAAAGGATCGCCGTCACTCCAAAAACATCATTTTGCTTCGAGTTTACTTGAATTTAGTAAAGAATAAAGAAAAATACTTTACCAAAACCGAATAATTTGAATTCCAACTCAGGGAGTGAACAAGTACACAAGTAGTTCTACTTAACTACCGCGGGATTATGAAACGTGTAGTGATATACCTGCAGACCCTTGCAGTATATGTAAAGATATAATATGCAGATATTTGCCGAAATAATTTGCATACTCCCGATCGGGAAGCAGCTGTATGAACACGTTTCGTGATCCTGCGGTAGTTAAGTAGAACTACTTTTCTACTTGTTCACTCCCTGAGTTGGAATTCAAATTATTCGGTTTTGGTAAAGTATTTGTCTCTATTCTTTACTAAATACAAGTAAACTCGACGAAAAACGACGATTTTGTAGTGACTGCGATCCTTTAATCTAAACCAAGCAAACGCGAAATATCAGATGATCATAACTTCCTTCAAGGTGCACCAAAAAAGATATATTTTTTACAGAAATGTTCGCCATAAAAAGGTCTACAAGATTCTGTCCATGCCTTTTTGCAACATCATGCCGTATTGCATGCGGAGATTTACAAAGTTTGCAAAAATCATGTTTTAGCTTGAAAATTGGGTCCTCTGAATCATGGACAAACACAATTTGAACGTGGTAGAAACTAATATGGGCCGTACAGATCATTAGCTACTTATTGAATACATGGATAGTGTTTCTTTCCAACAAAATATTGATTTTCTATGCATGCATTTAAACTTATGAGACGGCCGTTTTTCGGTTTTAAAGCCGTCAAATACTTGTAAAATCGTACTTTTTTCTAATTTCCATTATTCTAGGGTTTTTCGCCATGCTCGGTTTGCTAGAATGATTTGTTTTTCCCAAAAACGTCAAATAAAAATGGTAGAGCAAAATTAGGGGTGCACCTAAACTTATGAGACGCACTGTATCTTATATCTTATTACCAGCCGGCTACGCCGCCCGAGGCGACTTTCTAGTAAATTTACTTTATTTTATGCATACGTGAAACGTAGATTAAAAATCAGTTAAAAAAATTAGAGCAAGGATCATATGCTAAAATCCTCGCTTCGTCCCTTCTTTTGTTGCTCGAGATTTGCATGTTCTTTGTAGTTTACACCTAGTATTTGAGCGCCGCGGAAACGCCCGAACGATACACCATACATATTCCATATATGCAGCCTTTTTGGACGTTTGTGAGAGGGGCGCTCGGGAAGTGAGATGGCTCAGTGCACGGGAACGTGAACTACTGAACCAATCCTACAACCTGAGCGTAACGCACATCATCCAAACGTACAATCAAACAAACGCACAAACAAACAAAGCTCCGATCTTTATATAATCTTATTATATAAAGGAGAAGAGTTTGTCACGGGTTTGTTTTTATGTGCACAACGAAATCCCTCCATAAAGAAAATTCTTCGGTCAAAAGAGCATACAAAACCTTTGCCAATGGCGAGATTCGAACCCACAGCAGCACAGAACCTCTCGCATCATGGCCCAACGCTCTACCGGTTAAGCTATGCTAGCTTATCATACGGGAAATCATCTGCTCTACATAGAGCACCTTCAATGGCAAATTTGCATGCTAGCATTAGTCGCGTGGAGATCCAAACTGATTATTATACGTTTCCACAATCAGAGACGTGTGAATTTGAGTGGCACGGAAGAGAAAGATACGAGAGTTAACTTTTTACATTTTAGCAATTTTTTTTTAAATAGGGAAGCAATCGGCCGAAGTCCGATTCCTCCAGTCGGAGAAGAGCCCGTAGGGCTCTTCGAACGGCTGGTAAGATATAAAGGAGAAGAGTTTGTCACGGACTTTGTTTATGATTTTGTTTTTATGTGCACAACGAAATCGTTTCATAAAGAAAATTTCCTATTCACAAACGAAAGAGAACAAAATCTTTGCCGATGACTAGACTCGAACCCACAGCAGCACACAACCTCTCGATTAACAGTCCAACGCTCTACCTGCTGAGCTATGCTAGCTTATGCTACGCGTTACTATTTGCTCTACATAAGAGCACCAGAGCACCTTCAATGGCAAAATTTGCATAGCGCCTGTACCATTAGTCAAAAGGAGATGTAGTAGAGAGAGGGAGAGAGAAAGAGAAGGGAGACATACAGAAGAGGAATATGAACGAGAGCTATATGAGTTTATAGGTTAATTATTTCGTAACATTAGAGTGCCTGTTATTTGAAGTGCATTCTCTCATGTGCTGCTTTTCTGTGTGGCAACAACGCGCTCGCCGTGTAGCTTGCCGCAGCAGTTTAGTAACACATTAGAGGATGTGATTTCCGTGTGATTATTACTTATTTTTCGTCAAAATTTAATTATTTCGTAACATTAGAGTACCTGTTTTTAAGGTGCATTCTCTCATGTGCTGCTTTTCTCGACGGAGAGAAGAGCGGAACGAAGTAAAGTGTACCAGAGGGAAAGATAGAGCAGAGAGTGAGAAAGAATGAGAATGATACATAGAGAGAGAGTGAGGCTCACAATTAGAATAATAGTAGGAATAGAAAGTTGTCCTTTACCTTTGTGAAAATTCCTTTTTTTTACATAGGGTAACAACTAACAACCCGCCGAAGGCCGATTCTACGGGCTCTTCGAACGGCTGGTATATATATATATATATATATATATATATATATATAATATATATATATATATATGTTGCAACTATACGTTCCAACTATTGAAATATAGAGAATTGCCCACGAAACGTATTCTATAACGTAGTTTATTATTAGTGTCTAATGATTACGCTGTATCATCAATAACAGGAAGTAACGACTTTATTAGAATGCTACCGTATGTATAAATACTCTCAGCTATGACTAGAGAGCATGACAACAACTGCATCAACAGTCTCCAAAGAGGTAGCGATCCTCTCTAAAAGCGCTATTGGTTGACTGTAACCCTAAACAGTCAGAGATCCGACAGCTACTCTCCAAGAGCTGATCCCGGTTGCCAGATCCGGTGCTAAAACTGCCAGGCCCGTGGAGAGGCTGAAGAACGAGACAGTGGTAGTCGTCCAGTGTCGCAGAGGAACTGATCCCCGGCATCAGAAGAGTAGACCAGCAGAGTGCCCCGGTGGCCCCTGGTTGCTCATTGAAATAAGCACTCAAACTTGTCGTTGTCCTTTGTTTGTCCATTGTCCCTTTGTGTTATATATAAATACTTCGGACAAAGTTGTGTCATCGTGCAGACTCTTTGAGTTTGTTTATATATATATTCAGACTGAGCCTAACGGCAGATAGGCTCAGTCAGAATGTATATGTATATACCTGAGAATGGTGGTATAAGGTCTTCGCTTAGACGTTGTCCAGATGAAGCCAATGAGCGATAATAATCCACTATAAACACCTCTAAAATCTGTCGACATTGTGGATCATCTTGCTTGTCTTCGCAATAAAAATAGAAATGCTGAAAAGATTGTGGGATGATGTATGTTTTGTGGCAAGCTTTGTGACAGTCCCGATTGATTTTTATGGAAGTGTCGTCAAAAGATTAAATACAGCACAGGAAAACGGAGACACGAAAAAAACACGTGTTTACGGGTTTTTACTCAGGTTCCAAAAAAACACGGAACTTCATGGCTCGAATGGTAAAAACTGCTCAGCCTACCGTAGTCGTCGTGTACACGCGCTACAGTAATATGACACAAATGTGAAAACATTTATTTCCTCAATTTTTTTTTGGAATTTTCGATGTTTTTTTTGTCGTTTAGAAGAATGTGTTGTGTGTACCTTGTTGTTTCGCGTGTTTGTTTCATTTACCGCCTGTCGTACTAGGTTTTGAACGTTTATTGTGTTTAGCATAAACTCCCTGCGGCATGAAGCTTGAAGCATAATATAAACGTTCAGTTTGCTGTTCGACGGGAATGAGGTTATTAATCAAAAGATGGAGCATTCTCCGCGGATGTCTATAGTCTATTGGAAAGATTAGATAGGAGACTGTTCTCCGTAACTATGATTTGGTTGTTAGCTATACTAATAGAATGGGTGTTTCCCATTCAGGAAACAGTAGTGTGTTTTCGCCGAGTTTTCTTTGCCCTTTTCAATAATAATCGCATTATTGCAGTGCCAGGTAAAATGCGGTAATTAGACAAGCATAGGCATGCTTTGATAGGAAGTATCGTCAGTGAGCCCTTGGACTGTCTCGCAGCTAATGCTCTTGGCACTAGACAGGCAGGTTAGTATTTGAATTGTCCTGTTGTTGTTAAAATGCTGTGTATTAATTCCCAATTCAGTCATGACGATTAGCATGAATCCATGAACACTCAGAACGTATTCGACATTCCAGGTGTTGTCCCCGCTCCGTGTGTCCGAGTACAGCTAACGGCCGGTTGGCGGCGGCTATCGTTAGTTAAAGGTTGCTTTTATTGATTTCAGATCCGTTTTCTTGGTTTCAGTTCCGTTCGCTGTTGAATAATTCTTGTGTGTTGCTGCTCATTAGTTGTTATTCAAGACCCAGACTGACATTTAACTGGATCTGTTACTGAAGTTTGGACGCGGAAGCGCCTAAGGTAAGATGTATTTTATGTACTTTTTGTTTGTTTTATAAAGACGTGAGCTGCAGTCTCTTTTGATTTGATTGTTTTTACCAAATTATCCTTTTAGGGACCACTTCACATGCGCAGGGAACGGCATAGTGAGGAGGGTGAGTTCAACTTCATGGACGAGCATAAACAACAGTTGCTGCCGGTCGGTGCACGAGACCATAAACATTTAACTGCGGGTACGTAATGAAGTTTGCGTTTGTATATTCTAGGTTTCTCCATAGTGATTCCTCTGCCATTATGTATACCAATTCGTGTAGTTGATACTAATACACGCTAATTTCAGTTACTTCAATTTCTGCACGAGGACCCACTGGACCGTTCTAGTGCGCTTTGTGCCGCAAATCGCAGTCTGACGGCGGATGATGGACAAGTAATACAGTAGCTTGAAACAATGTTACACACCCCTCCCCAACCTCCGGGATAGTTAGACTGCCGTAAAATAGGACACATGAGTTAGCTCGATTATATTGAAAAGAAAGAAAGGAAATGACGGAGATGGTCGAGTATTCAATTTATTTCAGTTTCCTTCTATTCGTTTTGTGTAAATGCCTCCTTTTATTTTACTTCTTTATTCGCTACACTCATGTATTTTAACAAACATCCATTTGCAGTGTTTCGTGATGTCCCGTATCTTTATTAAATGTTTTATTTTAATTTTCCTAGGCTCTTCGTTCGCTCCTTACCTTTTTTTCTCTGAGACGATCGTGTACTTTACTACGTGTGTTTTCATGTTAGTCATATTATACAACTTTACCGTTTCCTTATTTTATTGTTTTCTGTACACATATATGCATGCTGGTTTACTAACCAGCATGCATATTAGCCAGCAAGTATATATTCCGTATTCCCTGTTCTTTCTCTCCATTGGCTTTTATGTTATTGTGCCGTTCTTTTGGAGTGCAACTTTTAAATAAACAATTTATATATATATTATTTGCTCTATTGGTAATGCTTATTAGTGTTTGTTTGGTGTTATTATGTTTCTAAGTATTAGTTTCTATTGAAAAGAGGAGCCTGTATTCCCACGGACCAAAAAATCCAGATGCTGCACTATTTGTAGCAAAATAACACCAAAAAAACACGGAGCATGCGCGAAAAAAAAACCGGAACATGCTCCAAAAAACACGGATCATGCTCGAGTTTTTCGATGATCATGACCCGTGTTTTTTTTGGTGCATGTTCCGTGTTTTTTTCGTGTTTTCCGTTTCCTATGAGGTAAACAATGTGAAGTTTGCAAACCAACAATGGATAATTTTTTTTGATAGTACAGCTTACTGCATTTCATACGTTTATTTACGCAAAATGCTTACTCTCGATATTTCCGAGTTAACCCCGGATAGCATAATTTTTTCCCGATTGGTATAGACGTACATTTCAAGAAGCTCCTTTCTTTCCAAAAACAACTATAAATAAAGTAAATAAACAGTGTAAAAACGTGTAAAAAAATGCAAATTTGGGCTGCATTTCGCCATTTATTTGAGAATAACCTGAAACTTTGTTCGATGATAATGTGCAATTTGTTTGAAGCACGCGGATCCTTAAAGGATCGCAGTCACTACAAATTCGTATTTTTTATTCGCTTTTCATTAATTGTTCAAGTATGTGAAGAAAACGACGATTCCAGCGCCAAAGTACGGCAAAACGAATTCAGGGAGAGAAATCCCTGTTTATGACTTTTACTTATATACCGTAGTTTATAATTGCCCGTATAGAGTTTCATAATAAATACCCTGCAGTGATAAACCACGCGCCAGGTGTAACACTGCAGGCTGTTCACTCTCCAAGTACCCCTGGCAATTGCATATATGCACCGGCGTCGGTCATTTATCAAAACTCATTCTCATTGATTTCTCTCCCTGAGTTCCATTTTATGTGGATTTTTATGGGCTGCATATTGTTTTATAAATCTGCTTGCTTCTAATAAAAATCGAATAAAAAAGTTGATTTTGAAGTGACTGCCTTCCTTTAAAGCGAAATGCTAGCCTCTTTGGAAAATTTGCATATGATAAGCAAATCACATGTATACTATGTCTAATTTTGTACGATCGCCCACGGCAATCGTACAAAATTAGCATAGGATACATAGGATTTGCTTATCATATGCAAATTTTCCAAAGGGGCTAGCATTTCGCTTTAAAGGGCGCGTTCGGGTTGCTCTTTCCGAAAGGGAAACATGCAAATTTATCGTTCGGGTTGGTCCTTTCCGAAAGGATTTAATGCTTGGCGAAAGCAAAAATTACCGTATGAATTTGCATGTTAAACATTCTAATTCATAAATTTGCATGTTCAACATGCAAATTCATACGGTATTGTTTGCTTTCTCAAAGCATTAAATCCTTTCGGAAAGGTCCAACCCTAACGATAAATTTGCATGTTTACCTTCGGAAAGAGCAACCCGAACGCGCCCAAAAGAACAAAAGACAACCAACGTCAAAAATTTTGAAGCAACACTCAACGTCGCAGCGATGAAAACATGCACCCTCTCCATCGTACACACCCTCCAAACCCCGAACGCTCTGCAAGTAGGTAAAAATTTATTTTGTTTTCATTGCCATTAAACGGACCAAGTTATTTTGTAGAAATTTATTTTATGTACGAAATGGGGTGTGTGTGGGGCCCTATTATACCGCTTTTGAAGAAAGTACAGAAATTACGTTTTGAAGGAGGAACGTATCCGTTCACAGTTGAACAATATACTTTCCCTTACGTTTTTTTATTCATTTGGTATTTGTATAATTACGTTTCGCACACGTTGAAATAGCAGTCCTGGAAAAGGAGAGCATACCAAACTTTATAAACGTACCTGCTTGGCATTCTTGATTACCGACAATGTTTTGTCACACATTAAGTCTGCTTTAGTTGTCCGCGGCGTGGTTGGAGGGTAAATGAGGCAAGTGTCAGCGAACTTGGGTCGCGGTTGCTGGAAAGCTTTCAACTCCGATAAGGCATGGCCGGCAGCACAGTTCCACAAAATTAAAGTGACGAATAATGACGTGCCTTAACGAAAAACGTAAGAAATACGTGATTTGCTCAAAAAACAAAAATTCGACAATATTCAACTGGATATATTTCTGTTCACCCATTCAACCTGGACCTTCGACTGATTCGAAGCAGAATTTGGTTCTCATTGTCAGGCTAAAATAAAATGTCAGAGAAGGGTAGAGAGACGCTATGATAGATTCCTTTTATAAATCAGATATTTTGTGTTTGTCAATAACAAATCAAGTTTTACGGGGAACTTTCTTTAGTGTATTATATTATTTTTTAAATTGGATATCTCATTTTCAGCAGAGGAAAAAACTTTAGTTTTGCCTTACCTCCTAAATGCATGCCACGGATCGGAATCTGTTGAAAATATTTTTTTGTAAATGATAATAAGCAAAGGGCAAATAATTTACATTTAATTATAGAGACACTTTTTATTAATGCGCTTCAAAACAGTTATAGTGTGCGTACCTGATTTACTTTGGCTACTTGTCAATGTGTATAGTATGTCATGTAAGTGCGCAGGCCTCCCTTGACAAGCTTCGGATGATTTTTTTTGTAAAAATCTTAGCATCATCAAAACAAGTATGGCTGAAGACCTGAGCTTGTCCATGTTCAGCACATGCAGTAAAGACACTATTTTATTAGGCTAATTCGCCGAACGAAATTTTCAAAGAACAGTTTCACAAGTAGGACAGAAAATCAACTCCGTAGAGCTAAAAAATCATATATGATGTCTTGTTGAGAACTTTAGGAAATAACCACTTTAGCAAACGTCTACCAAAATTACCAGAAATTCTCAGGGAAATTGTTTGGATTTTGGCACCACAGAAGCATGACAAAATACACTTTTTCGACACAGAACATATGAAAAGGGAGTCATACTAATCACCGAAGAGAAGAGTCAGTACAAAAATAATGCTTGTCACACCGTAGTCCGTAGTAAACAGCGCATGGCTCATTTTTTTTTGGAGAGTGCTTGCCTTTTCCCATTAAGAATCGGCGCACGGTATTAATTCACTTTCTTCAGGCCAACAGGTAAAACAGTAACAAGTTTGAAGTCGTGCTGAACTGAACTGAATTGAATTGAACTGAACTGAACTGAACTGAACTGAATTGAATGCTTGATCGGCAGACGGTGCGGGTTTGCCAGTTCATTGTTTTGTGATGATGAAGAAAGGAGTTCGCCTGTTCGTTGGATGCATTGCGAGCGGATTGTTGCGGATATGGAGCATCGTTCGGTGAATGGTTCCAATGCGGGGAGTGAGCTCTGTTGCGAGGTCTCGGTGGTGTCATCATACATGAAGGATCTTGACTGTTATATGCACGGGTGCACGTTCCCGAATTCGAATTGAGTGGCTTGACGTGGGCGGCTTGACTCAGGAAGACGTGGTAGTGATGTGTTCTTTTCTCGGACCAATCCGGTTTGGATGTCCCACATGCATACGCGTAGAATTGCTTTGTAGGTTTAATTACCCAAGTTTGAGGACCCCAATCTCTCTCTCTCTCTCTCTCTCTCTCCCTCTCTCTCTTGGGGCTTCATGTTTCCAGGTGTTTCCTGGCAAGAAAGCTCGACCATCCTATCTATTATTGGAGCCGATAAGAAGTGTGCCGTATTCCGTGTGCCCCGTGGTGCCCGTGCCCGTGTTGCACCCCCTTTATGCGTGCCTCGAGATGAGGATCAAACGACGTGTTCCGGGCGTTCCACACCCTTTGAACGATGTAAACGTTCTCCACCCTGGCAGCTTCCTAAACGATGACTGCTGCGTTCCGCCCATGCCAAGCTGAACATCCTGTTGTACTTTTTAATATGCCTGAATTTGGCATCTGCCCCTATGCGACGTGGCGCAGAATTATCCCCTGTGTATTTCCTTCTCGGCCTGATGCGTTCCGATGGCCTCGTTTTTGTTTGTTTCCGTATGGGTTCCTACAACCCCCATTCACCTCGTCCTTTGAAGATCGTTCTTGAGCATTATCTTTATGTATCTGCTTTTGTTAGTTTTGTAAATCGCCCTTCGCATTATACTCAATACTTCGGTAAGGAATACAGATGGCTTTACTGTCGACCCTCCATGCCTCAATACTACTCAATACTACGGTAAGGAGTACAACTGGCTTTACTGTCGCCCCTCCATGCGTCAATACTACTCAATACTACGGTAAGGAGTAAGGAGCACGTCTGGCTTGACTGTCGCCCCTCCATGCCTCAATACTACTCAATACTACGGTAAGGAGTACAGCTGGCTTTACTGTCGCCCCTCCATGCGTCAATACTCCATGTCGCTCCCGTACAACCCGCCGCTGTCGAGAGTTCTCCCACTAGTGTACTCGGGGTCGAGATTTCTCCCACTAGTGTACATATTCTGGCGACTTATTTCCCAGATGATGGCGATGAGACTGTGCCGGTTTTCGACCCCTTTAACCGTGCAATTTGCGATCTCCTGGCCGTGAGCGCTCCCTTCCGTCAGAAGAGGATTTTCCTCATCTGCCAGTCGGGACCCCTACAATCTTATGCTCATGGTTCTACGCACCGTGGGGGTGAAACGGGTAAAGCCGGTGAAATGAGCGGGCGTCCTGCGAGAAGATTGGCACCCGCAGGACGTATTGCCAAAACCAACTATGTCAAAGTCAAATCAGCAAAGACTCCGAGTTCCGTGCGCTGCAAGGCAGGGGTGCTATAGTAATCCCACGGCCGTAGGGAACCATAATTTTTCCTATTTTCCTATATATACGTTACGTTTCACGCCCGGACGCTGCACAAGGACGCTGATGTCGAACAGTTCATTCGGCGAGCTCGATAATGTGAACGCTGTCATCGTTGCTATAAAGTATAAAGGAGACGCGGTCCAAGGAGAGCAAGTGCAAGACCTGGCACAGTGGCCACCGTGTTCTCATTGGAGGCAGAGAGGAGAGGTCGAGGTCTGGCGGTGTGGGCTTCATAGTAGAGTGGGGCCAAAACGGATTGAGCGATTCACATGAGTGACTCATCACGCGCGGTGCACGGGTCAACCCGGGTCACACGTGAACCACCTAGGCGCTTCAACAAAAGAGTGACTCATGAGACAACCCGGGTTGAGTGAGCCACGTGAATCATTTCCAATTTACGGATCTTTCGTCAAGTAAATGTAGTTAAATATAATTGTAAACGGTAGAGGGTAATTATTCTCGTATGGAGCATACTAAATATTACCGAGAAGTTTAAGTTAACTTAGGTAACCCGTCCGTTTTCCTTTTTGATTTTCGGCTCTGACCCGGAGTCGCCTTTTTTTTCGCAAGGCCGGTCCGGGTTAACCCGAACCCGCCTTTTCACAAAAGGGCGGTTCAACTCACTGACTTGCCTCTTTGTGAGCGGTTCACCGCTCAACCCGTTTTGACCCCACTCTACTTCATAGCCCCCCCCCCCCCCCCCCCCCCCCCCCCCCCCCCCCCCCCCAGAATACATGCCATATGTCAGCGATATGAGATCAGTCAGCCCGCGTGTGGCGGTCCTTCATGGCGTAGTGAAACGTGTGCATTCACCGTTGTTAACGTGTACGCTCCCACCAGCGAGTATGACGACGAGGTCGTGGAGGAACTTTATGATGACATTCAGCGAGAACTGACGAACAGTCGTGCACATGTCAAGGTTGTCGTCGGTGACTTCAACTCGTCCATCGGTCCCAGGGAGGATGGGGAGACGTACGTTGGGCACTACGCTGCAGGCACCCGTACTGACTGTGGTCAACGGCTAGCAGATTTTGCCGAAAGTCAGTGCATGTGCGCGTTGCACTCCATGTTCCAACAACGAAAGCGAACTGAGCCGGGAATTCGCGAGGGCATCCGCTGAGGCTAGACCGGTCAGTCTGGCTCACCCTAGAGAAAGACTGACTTCGAAGACAATTGAATTGATCCGTAATGAAATATTTTCTGGATTTGTCAGTAACTGCAATTTATGTATAGTTGAACTTCACGCTTCCTGTAGTCTAAGCATAGTACTTTGTTATAGGCCTCCTAACATTTATATAAATGATACCGAAGTTATTGTGGCTTCTATAGAAAAATTATCTAACAGATCGTGATTCAAATGCGCTTCTTGGTGACCTAAATTTTAATGTTCAATTTAGTAGTCAATTTTCGTTCTCTGCAAAGCCAGCGGAAAAGTTCAGAGATTTTCTTTCTTGCAACAATATGGTTTTATTGAATAATCAGCCTACTTTTCGAGATAGTGGAAAAATTCCAGATGTTGTTGTTGCAGACAGTCTCGACGTTGTGGAGAATATTCAAACTGTGGCTCCCATTGCAGCGATCATCTCTCCCTTGGCTTCGACCTCGTGCTGATTTTCAATGGGCGATTTTGCACTTATTAGCAGTAAAATTGTTTAGATTGATTTTCGCTCCTTTTGTACAAGAAATTCAACCATTCAAGTGAAACGTAGAAATTAGTTTTAGTGAAACGTAGAAATTAGTTTTAGTGAAACGTAGAAATTAAGGGAACGATGAGCTTGCTCCTCTTGTTAGACACATTCGCATGCGACAAAAACAATTTTGACAGACAAATTAGCATGGATGGAGTGCCATATTATGCACGCCAGCGCAAGGACTGGATCAGTGCAACGACGTTGGCCTCCAGCGACAACTCCAGCAGCTTATGGCGACGTAAGTGTTTTCTCTTGGACCAGCTCCCTCAAGATTCGGGAGTTCCTAAATTTGCACGGACGACTGGTGTTTCCATGTATGCGATTCGCACTTGCGAAAAGGACAAACGGCTGTCCATGTTCAAGTCATTTTACATGCATGTCAACTGCCTACCTTAACCCATGCGAATCACCCATGCGGCATGGTTCAGTGGCGAAAGTGCCCAGACCAGTTCTATTGGGAACAGAACCGCAGCAGACCCGTGCTATTTGGAATAGATCCGTACTATTTTGAAATGGAAAAAAAAAACATGGACAGGCATTTGTCATTTTCGCAAGTGCGAATCGCATACATGCAAACCCAATTCCAGCGAAAGAAAACTGATGTGCTCTTTAGCACAACCGCGTGTGGGCTCGAACATAAAACCGCAATGCTCTGTTCAGAAAGGGGACGCATTTATATATTACTGTACTACGGTAACACTGTGGTACTGCGTGTTTGTTCTACAAGCGTTGTTGTTTTCTATGATACGATTATTACTTAAGGTCGTGGCTTTGGTGCGTTGTTTGCACGTTCTTGATGTGGCATCATTGTAACGCAGTTGCAGACCCGAAATGTAGGTTTTTTATAGTTGGCTTTCCTTGAATGATTTTTGTATTATGATACTGTCAGATACAGGAGGAGAAACCAGTCCATGCTGAATACATTGCCGTTTTTCAGGTGATTTTATCGGAGCACTCTCTTGTCCAACCCTGGAAGTCTGCAGCAAAGATGTTGCCGGAAAACTCTCGGATGAGCAGGTATGTTTATTCGAACTATTTGACTACTCTTGTATTGTTAGTTGGAATACTCTCCGAATGCTCTTGTGACGTTCGCATTCACATGTCTAGTACTATTGGTTTTCAGTAGAGCTTACCGATACATTCCCGAAGCAACATCTTTCTTGATTTCAGATACTGGAATGTGTGTCAACGCCAATGCAATGTAACGGAAACGAGGACGCTAAGGACGAAATCCTCTGCGGCGCCTTAGTTTCTCAGGTACAAATCTATAGATGCAACATCTATACATACCGCATATATATGTGCTACATACTACGTGACGTGAGCGAAAATTCATTAAAGCGAAATGCTAGAATTTGGAAAATTTGCATATGATAAGCAAATCCTATGTATCCTATGCTAATTGTGTACGATTGCCGTGGACGATCGTACAAAATTGGCATAGGATACATAGGATTTGCTTATCATATGCAAATTTTTTAAAGGGGCTAGCATTTCGCTTTAAAGGGAATATGTAGGCACTCAAAAAGAGCAAAACAACTGCGAAACTACTAGACATGAATTTAAGTAGGCGACTGAATATGTAAATTCGAATATTCTGATTTGCAAGCAAATATGTCGCTGATGTATGCTATATGTCGATGTATGCACACATATGCTAAATTTTTGCTCCATCAGAACTGCCGTGTAAGCCAGGGTGTCAGTAAACGCGTTTACTATGGAAAACATTGAAAATCATTTTCTTTTAAATGGAAAACTTTCAACAATTTTTGTTGTTTCCTTAATGAGGAATACACATTCTATTAATACAGCTTAACTTCAAAAAGGGAATTCCCTTTAATATATTCATAGAAATAATAATTCGCCTCAAAATATGTGCACCGGTGTCCAGCTAGTGTTCAGTGAACATATACCCTTGTTTACCCAGCACTCCGAATCTTCTTTATTCGAATCTACGAATTTTATACATTTACTTAATTTCTGTTATTTAGATATCTGCGAAATCTGGTGAGCACCACGCGAAAGAGTGCGCTGCTGACAATGCGAATCTCACATGCAAGGTTCACGATTAATTTTTTTTCAAAAGTCAACAAACGTCCGCTCTGACTTGAATGTTGCATTGTGACTTGACAAAGCGCCGTATTTCGCACTGCAATTTCCTTATTTCAATGCAGCAAACTTTGAGGTAAGAAAGAAAACTTCAGCAGCAAACTCAAATTGGAAACATTTAGTTCTTCTTCGGTTCCTGCCCAATCATCAAAGCTTCCGTGCCTGCCCACTGCTCGATGTTCGCACAAATACGTGAAGTCGAGGACTCAATGAAGACTGAATTGGATGCCAACAAGCTGCTTAAGAAGCTGCAGCATGCGTGTACTACTAAAGATTCCGCTCAATGTTTGGCTGCGACGTCAATTGTGATCAACCCTGAAAGGGTAGGTATTGGCATTATCATAAAGACTTATTTTTCTGTCAATTCTGTTCAGCCAAAATTCAGAGGTCCTGACGCTTTAAATAGAAAAGCGATCGAAAGTTAAAAATACGGCGGGGCAAATAATTCAATTAAAATAACGCCAAATTTCGTATATTGGAGCCCTAGCTAGAACTCCATTGATGATACCAATGAATTGAATGGTCATGAAGTCTCTTGATTCTTGATGATACGCCCGCGCCTGTCGGGGAATCTGAAAATTCGTATGGCCTCTATTTTCGCTAATTTTCAGGCCTCTAAGCGCTGCAGCTAGTTTTTATCGTTTACAGCATTCGGCTTTTGCAATTTTAAGGGAAAGATTCGTTCCACTCCAGGTACAAGAAAAATAGGAGCCAAATTAGAGTCAAAATCTATATCTTAGAAGCGAAAATTTGTGTGACAAGTAAAAACCCGGAGTTGGGTAGGTTAAAGGGTGAGGTCCACCTCAGAAAACAAAAAAGTTATTATTTATATTAGATTCCCCGTGTCTGTATCTACAATAAACAAATTTGGCACAATATTATTTCCAACGAAATATGGAGCAACAATTGGCCCTCCAGTACCATTATTACGATAGGCGTTACAGGGTGGGGTGCATGTTTGGGAACTAAAAAAGGGCGGGATTTTGACTGTGCGTTTTTCTTTTTTAAATCTGTCTGTTCTTTATATGTCTGCAATTCTATAGAGTTTCACATTGTCTCACTACAACTTCCAGAGTTTTATTTTATTTGCCTAGCTAAACAAACCATATTTAATCCCGTCTTCGTCATTTTGTATGATTCTGTAGTTATTTTCGAGCTATTTTTTTTGTTATTTTTTTTTGTTATTTTTTTGTTATTTTTTTTGTTGAAAATTTAAAAAAAAAAATTCTTCACAGCCAAAACGTAAAAAAGGTACCAGACTACCGTATTCTGCGGTACTCAGAGAGGGCCATGTTTTGCTCAATATTTCGTTGGAAATAATCTTCTGCCAAAAGTGATTTAGTGGTCTGGTAGATGAAGATACGGCGAATCCAATGAAAATAATAACTTTTTAATTTTCTGAGGTGGACCTCAACCTTTAAGCTCTGCCAATAGAGTGTGCGCTCAGTCAGAAAACAATAAACAAGTGTTCCCTTTTGGCGAAACGCCTGTCCACTCGCACAGCGAAACGCCAATTGAAAAACGCCGCGATATTTAAAAAAAAAAATTGCCGCGATATTTAAAAAAAAATCCGGCAGAACGATTCGATATGGATATGGCACGGATTGATCTTGCCGCCATGACTTTGAATACAAACCTCAAGCCAGCGCCTTAGACCACTCGGCCATAATGCACAAACCTCGAACTTCTCGAGAACAAACGGATAATGGGGTTTGCAAGTATGCCGGAAAATTTGCCTTCGAAAAATGAGTCTTGGAACGATTTTATAATTACTCATGTTATCATTCATACTTAGTTGCAAACTACGGTACTTCGTGTACATACTTGCAAGGAATTGTTGCATACTTGCAAAGGCCCATAAGGCTGCCTACGTCGTATCCATCTTTCCCTTTTCCCTCCGAACTCTGCTCTTCATGTTAGACTAGCCAAAAATCTAGAGACAAAAAATGTTAGCAAAAAATTTCATATCATTTTCACGAAACCCCAAAAAACGCCGCGTCATAAGTATTTTGAGGCAGGGGCGAAAAAAATGTTTTTCTACAAGGTCTTGCGCAACGACTAAAAACAAAAATGCCCTCAAACCAAAACAGGATGATTTTCAGCATAAATAGTATTTTTTTATTTTTTTTTATTAAAGGGAATATGTATGCCTTTTTGCGGTTAAGCTGTATTAATAGAATGTGTGTTCCCCATTAAAGAAACAACAACAAAAATTGTTTCCCATTTAAAAGCAAATGATTTTCAAAGTTCAGCTTTTCCATAGTAAACGCGTTTACTGACACCCTGGCTTACACGGCAGGTCTGGAGCAAAAATTTAGCATATGTGTGCATACAACGGCATATAGCATGCAACAGCGACAATTTTGCTTGCAAATCAGAATATTCGAATTTACATATTCAGTCGCCTACTTAAATTCATGTCTAGTAGTTTCGCAGTTGTTTTGCTCTTTTTGAGTGCCTACATATTCCCTTTAAAGCGAAATGCTAGCCCCTTTAAAAAATTGTATTAATAGAATGTGTATTCCTCATTAAGGAAACAACAAAAATTGTTGAAAGTTTTCCATTTAAAAGAAAATGATTTTCAAAGTTTTCCATAGTAAACGCGTTTACTGACACCCTGGCTTACACGGCAGTTCTGATGGAGCAAAAATTTAGCATATGTGTGCATACATCGACATATAGCATACATCAGCGACATATTTGCTTGCAAACCAGAATATTCGAATTTACATATTCAGTCGCCTACTTAAATTCATGTCTGGTTTTGCTCATTTTGAGTGCCTACATATTCCCTTTAAAAAGCGAATACGTATGCAGTCAAATGCGCAAAAAAAAAAACACGTAACTGGCGTTTCCATACCATGCATTAAATAGACGACTGAACTGAATATGCAAATTCGAATTTGCATGCCCTGCATATTGAACCTTGCTGTTTGCCGATATCCGCATGCAAAGTTTCTATAAACGCGTTTCTATGGAAAAGGTGAACTTTGAAAATAATTTTCTTTTAACTGGGAAAGTTTGACAACTTTTTTGTTGTTTCCTTAATGGGGAACCCGCATTCTATTAACACAGCTTCAAAAAGGGCTTACATATTCCCTTTAATTTTAATTGCCCCACATTGTTAGTAAAAAAACTGAAATCCAGATTCCGCAAAAACCACCCACGTCATCTTGATAGATCTTTTCATGACGAGTATTCCTGTAAAAAAATTTACAAGACCATATAAATGGTTTATGCGAACTCTGGTTTTCATTTATTGTAATTATATATTTTTTTATTCTTTATGCTGAAAATAATTTTGTTTGGGTTTTTGGCTTTGTTTTAGTGGTTAGTGGTTGCATTAGAATTCCTCGAAACCTAGAAGAAACATGGTTTTTTGGGTGCCCTTGTGCGCTGCACTGTATGCTAGTAATGGCATTACGCGGCATCCAATGTTTTTTTTTATGGTAACTTACTGTAAATTGGCCTTCGCACAAAGAGCGCAAGATATGGGTAGCCCACCCATTACATATATGCTTTTACCAAGCACTCAGTATATGAGTAACCCGATGGGCGCTTTCGGGTTCGGGATGCGGAATTCGTTTTCAAAAAACGTTTCCCTGTTTCCCATCGTTTTACACTTGGAAAGACAGTTGATGAACGTGATTTCTTCATAAGCAGAAGCCTTCCTGCCTGAATAAATTTGCCATATCAAAACTGAATTGTAGTGCTACGTTTTAGAAGGATATCGTCGATTTGATGGTTGCATCCTGTGAATTAAAATTGGCCACCGTTTGCGACAAGTTGAAGACGGTTGGTTGTTCTATATCATGACTCTGTAGACTGTGGGCGTGCACAAGGATGCAGGAAAAAACACTCGGGTAGTCCGTTGGGAACCTTTATAACCCAAGTATCCGTACCTTTATAACCCAAGTATCCGACTACCCGACTTATACGCACCTAACTTACGTATGCGCATGACAAGACACTCGTATATATTTATACATAACATATGAATATACCGTAAATATATTGTACCTAACTTACGAAAGGATGAGTTGGCAACAACACGAACAATGATTTTTACACATTAGATATAGTTTGGCGTGCTGAAAAAAGAACCAAAAAATTAGCAGCTGATCTGTAAAGAGAAAAAAGATATGAGCTCTCAAATACTTGCCTGAAAAGTTGAACCACAAAAAAAAATTAAAAATTGCCTTGAAATGTTTTGAAATGCCTTGAAAAAGATTTCGGGCAAGTTTTTCTCTCGAGCAAGCTTCACAGCTAATTTTTCGATTTTCCTTTTCATCACGTCAAGCTCTACCTAATGCGTAAAAAATCGTGCCAAAGTAGGTCAACGTTTTTCTTCAGGCTGTGTTGAAAGATCACCAAGAAGAGCTGATTAAACGTTTTTCTGAGAAGTGCACATCGGATGAGGAGAAAAGCGGCGACGTTTGCAAGGTAAGTTGCCTTCGGGATTGAATTCCATCATCGTTAACTTCTTTTGGCGCTGTCCACATGTCATCTAGCTTGCTCTGGATGAATTCGCAGAACAGTAGTCATTTATGGGAATAAGACAGACCCAGCAGGGGCTGGATGATTCGGTATTGCCTTTTGTATTACCATTGTTTACCATTGTGTATTGCCTTCGACGGTTTGCATCTCTGTTTCCAAGGCTTTATTGCACATCAGTTAGAGCGCTTGACTCTAAAGGTATGTCGAGAATTCGAACCCCCTCACGGACAATGATTTTTGTATTACCATTGTGTATTGCCGAAAACATCCAAGCCTTCCAACTCTTCTACTTTACATACTAAGATATTCATGTGCAAATGTTTAGACGATCATTGAATTGTGTGAGAAGGAACCATCTATTGGAGAATGCTCAAAGATCATGAAGAACACGGAGTTGGACACCTTCCTCAAGTCTGACAACTTCACCGGTACATTTTAACACTTTTACGCTTGTACAGCCTTTTTTGGCCAGTTTATTTTTCCAATCTCTCGTCACTAACCATCACTGTAGAGCCCGAACTCATCACAATATCTTATCATACCCTATCATCCAAGAAACACATTTGTAATTTCTAATTACAACTAATTTGCACATTTTTTCAGTTAAAACCGTAACCGATATGTGCGCAAAATATTGTGTGGAGGATAGTGCTAGCTGTAAGAAGATCGCGAATGCGTTGGCACTGAGCAAAATGGTGCGTTTCGTTCTGCATGTTTCAAAAGAACTACTTTGAACTACTGCGATTACTGTCATGGCGACGCTGTTAGCACATCAGTTTTAAAGCGAAATGGCGGTCTCTCTCCAAAAAAATTCGTCGGAAATTACAAAAAGGGGCGGAGGAAGTACCAGCGCGTTCGCTACAAAATTAACCACGCCCATTTTTT
Organism: Pelodera strongyloides; assembly: GCA_036852015.1. Lineage (NCBI taxonomy): Eukaryota > Metazoa > Nematoda > Chromadorea > Rhabditida > Rhabditidae > Pelodera > Pelodera strongyloides. Next base: position 4,963 of record JAANDG010000152.1, on the reverse strand, counting down.
ACTTGTAAATTGGAAATTTTGACAATATTTCGTCATTTGGATGCAGCGCGGAGTGTATGCTTGTTCTCTAACAAAAACCGGAAGTGCGCTAGCCGCTTGTTATTTTTAACTTGACGCTAGCGCAGATTCGAATATTTCCATAGTAAGCCTATTTTTTATTAAACTTTTTCTCCATGATCCACTTATTTGTGTTTCTTTTTATGCTTATTTTCGTTCATAGAATTTTTTAAACTATTTTTGGTTAAAAAACCCCAAAATGGGTGTCATTTCGCTTTAAACTTGTCTTCAGCGCGATACTGATACGATCGCGAAAGCCTGATACTGTCTTCAGCGCAGTGCCACCAAGTGTATATAGCCTAGCGATCTGAAAGAGGTTGCAGGAGGTGAGAGCGATGTGTGAGAGAGGCGCGAGTCTTCCTTGAAAAAAAAGAAGGCAATTTTCTTTCGTTAAACAGATGTTAAATGAGGACGGATGAAGCTGTTAAATGACGAGCGAATGGGTTCTGGGTTCATCCTTTTATCGCTACTGGTGCTGTTCGGCCACCCATTTATGAGCTCTATTTTATTTAGACCACAGTGGAGAAGTCTGAGGTGACTAAGAATGTCTGCTCGGAAGAGAAGGCCTGCAAAGTGTTCATGAAGGTTCGCAGCTTTATGCCACATTTGGGTGTTCGCAATAAAGTGTCATTTATCGGGGAAAAAAAAAACTTTTTTTACGTTTTAGCACACACAGCGTTTATAGAAAATGTTTCGAAGACTGCAAAGATCGAAAGTTCGAAAACTTTTATTATTAAAGTTTTTTTTTTAATTTACGTTATTCCTACAGATCTTCGCCGTGAACAACGTTGACGACGTCTACTCTGCCATGTGCAATGTTGAGGACGGTGACATGGTTGAGGAGGAATGTACTGTAAGTACTTTACTGGCTTATATGTGTCTTGTCTGGAAATTCCTTCTTCGTTTCTTCCGTCTATCGTTTCTAATGATTCTTCTATTCTTCTTCCCCACATTTTATCAATGAATGAATGATTACATTAATGATAATGAATGTTGCAGTGGTTCGTGGAAGCATGCGCCTCAAAAACTGGAACCTGCCGGCTCGTCATGGAGGACAGCGAGTTTGTCGCTAATATCAAGAAGATCACAAAAAAGAATGTCGCAGGTTTGTGAAGAATTGTATAGCAAATCATGGACAGAGGGCAAAATCCCAAGAGTTATCTCGCTCTATCTCTCTCTCTGTAGCTGTCTTTCTCCGTCTAGTATCTCTACTTCTCTTTACTCTCCACGTCTCGCTCTCTTCGCTGAGGAGACTTGGCCGGTGCCCCTACACTTCGCTCAGAAATGAGAAAGTGGCTCGAGAGTCACAGAAAAGGTGGGCGGCTGGCACGGCTGGGGTGGGCCCTGTGTAGGCGTGGTGCGAACTAAAATACAGACCTCAGTCCTCAGGCCCACATCAGGTCCGAAATTGGTGCGTATACTTGTATATTTGGTTTCCTTGCGACGTGTCGGCCAAACAATTTGTTGTTTTAGGGTCCGTTAAAACTGTATTGAGCTTCTGCACCGAGAACAGCAAAACGACTAACTGCCAGCGAATGGTGGCGCTCGCCATTAAAAGCAAGGTGAGGTTTATTATGCTTTTTCTTTGGTGTATATGATGCCCAATGCATTCATAGCGAAGTCGGTTTTGCCGGTAAGTAAACCAAAAGCACAAACTAAAGCCGTCAAAATAAATATTTAGCGCATCGGAGCCGCACTGGCGAAGAAGGCCTGCGCCGTCAATGAGGATTTTTGCACAGAGACGTACAACGTAGGTATATTGAAGGGTTCTCATGTGGAGGTGCATAGTTCCATATTTTCTCTGCGAGCTAGGAATTTGCCGAATAACATAACATAACAAAACATGTCGAAAACATAAAATGTTTTGTCAAGGAAATATCATAGATATTTCCTTGACCAAACAGATATAGATAGCCTTTTGTTAGACAGTCGCTTAGGATAACCCCATGACGTGTGAAGTAAACTACATACACAATGAAGTAAAGCACGTAATGGTGCTCCTTATAGCGCCTCTACACTGTGCACGAAGAGCTCCTGGCTGTGGACTATGCAAAATGCAATGGGACCAAGCTGGACGCTGCCTGCGCCGTGAGTTTTAACGCTGCATTCTGTTGAATTCCATGACCTGGAGATTCACTCTTGTAACTAAGCTATAAAGAAAACTTAGCACACGCATCATTTCAGTTCTTGTTCAGTTCAACTTATTTATAGCATTATTTTTTTTAGATAATCGATGAGTACTGCAAAGACCCGAAAAAGCCGGCCTGCCTTCCGGTGCACGCGGAACACTGTCAGGACGCGAGCGCCAATGGCACAATGGTGAGGAATCTCTCAAATGCTTAGGAATTTTCTAGGAATTGTCTAGGAAAGGTCTAGGAAATGTCTAGGAAATGTCTAGGAAATGTTTAGGAAATGTCTAGTAAATGTCTAGTAAATGTGTAGGAAATGTGTAGGAAATGTGTAGGAAATGTGTAGGAAATGTCTAGGAAATGTCTAGGAAATGTCTAGGAAATGTCTAGGAAATGTCTAGGAAATGTCTAGGAAATGTTTAGGAAATGTCTAGTAAATGTCTAGTAAATGTGTAGGAAATGTGTAGGAAATGTGTAGGAAATGTCTAGGAAATGTCTAGGAAATGTCTAGGAAATGTCTAGGAAATGTCTAGGAAATGTCTAGGAAATGTTTAGGAAATGTCTAGTAAATGTGTAGGAAATGTGTAGGAAATGTGTAGGAAATGTGTAGGAAATGTCTAGGAAATGTCTAGGAAATGTCTAGGAAATGTCTAGGAAATGTCTAGGAAATGTCTAGGAAATGTCTAGGAAATGTCTAGGAAATGTGTAGGAAATGTCTAGTAAATGTCTAGTAAATGTGTAGGAAATGTCTAGGAAATGTCTAGGAAATGTCTAGGAAATGTCTAGTAAATGTCTAGTAAATGTCTAGTAAATGTGTAGGAAATGTGTAGGAAATGTCTAGGAAATGTCTAGGAAATGTCTAGGAAATGTCTAGGAAATTTAGGGAAGAAAAAAAGGAAATGTCGATAGGAGAGCTTTGAAGATGCTAGATAAATAGATAGATCACTTTCGACACTTTCAATTGTCAATTGCTACTCTGAATATTACTGCCTTTACCTTAATCTGATCTAATTGCCACGTTAAGGAAGCATGCGAGACGTACGCACCGACATACTGCAATGAACAAAGGAACATCAGCGAGTGTAATGCTTTCTACGCACCGATGGCTGAGAGTGACGTATGTTGATTACTCTGGCTATCGCGTATAACTTCTGAATTTCGCATCTGACTGTCTGTTCTAGGTATTTAATGTATTAGCAACGAGTAATGTGTGTTACGCTTTCGTTTATGGGTAATTGATGGGTATGATGGGTAATGGATTTCAGTTCCACAGAAACAAGATGGGTTACACTTGTGAGGAGGCCATAAGCGACAACACCACCCTGAAGGAGCAGTGCAAGGCGTACATTAGGGTAATTAATACCTATCGAGTATTTCGGAAACTGCTGTTTCGGAAACTCGAACCTACCTACCCAAAATCATTCAGCGCGGCTTTCTTTAGCAATGGGGCGGGGGAACTAGTACGATAAAAAATCGTAAAACGATAGTGTTCGACACTCAACGTCTCTGCTGGAAACTAGATAGCTCTCTGCTGGAAACTAGAAAGAGCTATTGTTGGCCTGTTTCCCAGTTTCGCGTTTCCGAAACAGCGGTTAAATACGATACTTTCTACTTTATTTCTAATATTGTTTCACTACGCACGTTCACTACACAAATAATCTTTGGACATGACGTTTATTCCTTACTTTAGACTGATGTCTCCATTGACAATGGAAAGCTGGCCGCCGAACTGTTGAAGAAGCAGTGCACCACTGACGAGGACATGAACACGAAGGACATCTGCGCGGTAATCTCCTTTCCTTGTAACACACGCGGAACAACTCTCCCTTGTAACGAGTCTTAGTATCACAGAACAGAATCCGTATTCACCTCTCTAAGCTCACGGGCGTTCTGAATCTCTTCTGTCCTCGCACTCTCTACGCACTCTTTACCTCCTCGGGGAGTCCAGGGAGGGTTACCCCCGTGTTGGTGAATACGACCTCAGAACAGTGAAACATCAGCATCTATAGGGGTGATTACCGATAGGGAGGTCAAACCAAAATGTATCGCCCACCGACTAACAAGCTACGTTTTCTCGCATTCATGTCTTGATCATATTCATAATGCTATCTTCCAGGTGATCATGTCCGCGTGCAGCACACCCAACCGACACCCGATATCCGATGAAGTGTGCGTTGCCCTGTCGAAGCCGGCCTGCAGAAGGGACCCCAAGATCTGCGTGAACCTGATGGCGCCCAAATGTGAACAGGTCCTATTCTCGTCACTAACCATCACCGAACATCCCGAATTCATCAGAATACGCCGCACACCAAACATATCAGCATAGGGGTGTCCATTGTTTGCACAAAGAACTGAACAGCCCGAACTCAGTATACGCCGCACACCAAACATATCAGCATAGGGGTGTGCATTGTTTGTACAAAGAGCATTGTTTGTAGAAAGTTCCAAACAAAAAAGTTTTTATTATTTTATTATTTTTGCTTATTGACGTCAAACAGATACAGATACAGAAACAGATACGTCAAACAAATACGTTGATATTTAAAGCGAAATACCAGCCGGTGTTTGAAACGCATCTCAAATATCCGCATTCTTATACAGTTATGCTAAAAGGAGTCTATTGGGGTCTATTTTTTATTCAAATTTATGCTCATTTGCATATGAAGCATAGCATAGGAAGGCAGGGAGTACTCGATGCGTTTCAAAAACCGGCCGGTATTTTGCTTTAATGTTTTCTTTTAGAACGAGACGGCCGCCTGTAAGGAACTTATCCACGC